>CM062809.1:96405706-96511755 GCA_031772625.1 Pinus tabuliformis
CAAAAGAAAAATTCTCGAGTTAGTAGTGTAAGTGGTTGGGAGCACGGTTTTTTCTACCATCCACTCAAGTTCAATTCCAAGGGACATGTTTGGCCTATTGTAATAAGGCTCGAAGAGTAGGCGATCCCTAGGATAGATCCCATTATGGTGGATTCAAGACATCTTGGCTCTTGCTAAGTCATAAGTTATTGGTATATCTGGCTTGCAAGCTATTAGATATACCCTTGGTGTTATAGTGGAAACCAAAGGTGTAATCCTAGGGCTTGCCTAGATTTCTCTAATAAGTTATCGACTCACATGGTTAAAAAAAAAAAAAAAAAACAACAACAACAACAAAAAAATTCCTCACAACAGACAAATTACTACTTATATAAGAATGCACATACAAGTCAACCTCTAAAAAGGGCATGCCTAGATAAATTTGGCATGAGATTTCTAATATTAAATTGAAGCAAAATTTGGACTATTAACAACTAGTTGTTAAATGCACATTATTTTCCCTTTTCCTATGAATGTTAGTTGACATACAACCCCGATGGTGAAACTTAAAATTTTGATGCAAGGAAGAGTAGGGAGAGGATTAATTAGAATCCTTTGTGGTGGCATGAGTTTTATGAACACCATTATAGCATACCTATCACTATAGGTACCATATCTTTATCATATACAACACTTTTATACCAATTCACAATGTACTAAATCATAGGATTTCATTCTCATTCACATATTGTAATTATGCATAGAACTTTCATTAACTCTTAAACTAGGTTAGCATCCAAGATTATAACATAAATATTAACTAAGCACAAACAAAAAATATATCATAACACAGTTGTAAATAAACATTAACTATTACTACTAGTGATTATATGGGATCACTTATCACTATTATTTAAAAATAATAAATAAATAACTAATAAATAAAATAAAAAGAATGCAACTTAAAATAATCCATTTGAGGTTTGTAAGAGGGAAAACTTTCATGTTTTCTAAATTTCTAGATATATTCAATGTTAACATCTCCTTATGTCCAAGGAAGATGATCTCTTAGCGAATCGACAGTAGTGTTAGGTTTCATTTCATAACCAAATGAAAATTTTACCCTATAAAGTATATGCAAAAGAACTAATTTACATTGTGAATTGTATTTAATGAGATCATACACTTCTTAATAACATAGAGCCTCAAGTTTCATGTTCAAGTTTGGATGGTTGGGAGCATAGTTTGTTCTCCCTTTCATGCAAGTTCAATTATTGTAAAGGGAAATTTTGGCACATTATGATAAGCTAAAAGGGAAGGAAACCCGTAGATAGAGGTTTGTATCCCCATGTGTCTCGACCCTTTCTAAGTCATAAGTTTATTACTATGTTATAGGTTGCAGGGTGTTGGAATTAGCCCAGAGGTTATAGTGGTAGCCAATTGACTTTGAACCTAGGCCTCACCTAAGTAATACCAATGAATGACCATTTTTTCTAGATCTTAATATCTATGTGTGTGTGTGTGTGTGTGTGTGTGTGTGTGTGTGTGTGTGTGTGTGTGTGTGTGTGTGTGTGTGTGTGTGTGTGTGTGTGTGTGTGTGTGTGTGTGTGTGTGTGTGTGTGTGTGTGTGTGTGTGTGTGTGTGTGTGTGTGTGTGTGTGTGTGTGTGTGTGTGTGTGTGTGAGAGAGAGAGAGATCCTAATATAATTTAATCCAATATAATCAAAAGGTGTAGTCTAAATATTTTCATTTTGACTTTTGAAATTTGACAATACAATTTTAGGCAAGATTGTGAACTTTCAGTGTTTAAAATGTGTTTTGAGTGCATAAATAGATTCAACAACCTAAAACACACATGGGGAAGTGATATTTGATTATGAAAAGTGCATAGCTCAAACTTGTGGTTCCAATAAATGGTCGCAAAATTTTAGGCAAAATTGACTGAAAAACATGAATAAAATGGAACAAAACTGAAAGGGGTAAACTACACTTAATCAAAATAAGCTACATATACCTTTATATTAGATTCCTTATATCATCGTTATTAACTTACTGATTCATAAAATATTTTAAAAATAAAATATATGATCAATTGTAAACATATACACATCATTGACAACTCGTTAACACCCTCACTGAAAAACTTTCAGGTGTGTGATGTGTGCTACTCATATAGGAAGTCCATAAAAAAAAATTACCTAGTAGTGATTTAAAACAAATAAGGGGCCAAGTATTCAATCATTTCTTATTCGTACTTGACACTACACACTTTACCATCTCATCCTAGCCTTGTTTTGTGACTTAAAACTTCTAGGAGTATTTGGAAGAGGACACAATCTATTTACATTCCAAAATATATAATAGAGAGAGAGAGAGAGAGGTATGGGATCTTAAAAATGACTTGGTTTACAAAAATTTTAAAGTGTGAATGATTAAATTTAAATTAAGCTTAAAGGACATTAATGAAGCTAAAAATAAAATAAATATAGAAAGGAGAAGGGAATAAGAATGACACCCATGTGATAACAGAGTTGGTCTAATGTGGACTACATCTCTGGGTCCTACCTCCAAGGGTTTGGCATATTTTATTAAGCTCCCAAAAATTGAAATTACATCAACATAAGGCCTCCCAAAACCTGCAACAAAAAGAGCTCCTCTGCCACCAAAAATAAATTTCAAAATTCCACTCAAAATCTTCCTTGGTTGTTGTTAAAATCAAGCTCTACAAGTTTGTTTAAAAAATTATGTAGGTAGAAACTAGTTTTAACAAGTCTCAGCTCTATAATTATTTAGAAACAGACACACCTATGGTGAAATGGAAAATATTTTAATATTTAAAAATTTATTCACCTTCCATACATGGGGTTGAGACCACATGGGTTATGATTTTGTGTCCCTTGTGAATATTTGAATTGAAACAAACATAATATGTCTCCCAACAACATTCTAGTGTGGTGATTTAATGGTGATTTTTTGTAATCAATGGGAAAAATGGATGAGATTGGCAGTGTTTACAGGGTCTTGTGTTTTATTTGGTAAGAGGGCTTGTTATAATTGTTGTTTAAACTAAGTGGGAGGTCTCGTGATTAAACTCACTAGCCTTTATTTATGGTTTCATTGTTGTAACAAATTCCAACCATAAACCTCTAGTGATTTCTCCAAAGTGAATGTTTACAGTGCAATGGAAGTGGCATTGTCTGGTTCATGAGAGTTTGAAGGTTCGACCCCGCATGCCTCTATTTTTCATTCAATTGAACAATTCATAATAATTTTTGTGTATTACTTGTCAACAACTACCAAGTGGCCTAACATCCAGTCATTTCACCTGTCTTGTGGACAATGGAGGTTCAAATCCCATTTCCTACCCCCTAAAACCTTCTTTGGATATGGCCTTGCAATCTTCTTTCCTTTCGGAGCCCATGTTAATTTTGCCAGCTAGGTTTCCATGTGTTGCCACAACACTTTCATACATGCCACTTGTCCACACCTATGCTTGCCACATGCCAACTCTTGGTTCTGCCACACAATGCCATATCATATCCATATATTTTCCCAATCATTTGACACATCAGTTGCATAGTTATATACCTCTGCCACGTGTCTTATGCTCGCATTGCCATGCCACTTGTATGGCTTTTCGTGTGTCATACTCTCATTGGACCAACTATCGATTGCACTGCCACGTGATACCTCCTAGTGTTGCCACATGGCAAACCTATCCAAATTTTTCTTGTTTGTCCCAAACTTGAGAGAGGCGTAAATTTTGCATAGTATTTTGTTTGACATGATTCAATTTGGAGTTGGAATCCTCATTAAGCTATCCAACATGTCGTTGTTTTCATCAATTTTTTAAAATTTTGAATATGAGGAATTTTTTTCTCCTCTCAAATCATCCCTCCTCATTGAGAGGCTTTTCGACCTCTAAAAGGTTTTTACTCAGACACCAAGTGAGGGTACTGCCTCACAGTTTTCTAGTATCTGTCCACTCTGTTCTATGCACCTGGCTCATGACAACAAACTACATAAAAAATATGACAACCTAAACCACATTGTTAATCATTCCCATTTTCCCACATCTATTTGCATTCAATACTCTAACCATTATCCATGTACGTCACATTAGCAGCAATAACAAATACAAAGATGTTAACGAAAATGAATTAACAACATTTTTTATTCTCTTGATAAGTTCACATGAAAATTTCTCATGTTGTAGTGTTGATGTTTCCTGAAACACATCATAGTTAGATTTGCATGCAACTATTTCATGCATATGCTTCATACCATATGCTTTATCTGCCTTTGCAGACATGAGTGAAAAGGTTTTTCTCACATTCAATATCCTCTTCAATTTCCCTATGGTTACCAGTGAAAGATCATCTTCCATGTGATGATCTTTGATGATGTACTCAAATCCATCTTTAAAAAGGTGATACATGTTATACTTTCTGAAGAATATAGCTTCCATGTTAAACAAGTAAGAGCTTCCAAGTACAATTCCAAAAGTATCTAGTGGAACCACATCTAGTTCAACCTCATCAACAAATTTTTATGTGATAGCAAACCTAAGCTTACTTTTTTTAGTTACTTGTATTGTAGCATTGGCACATACCCATATGAGAAGATAAGGTTTATGATGTGGCATTGTTTTTAACTTTAACTTCTTAAAAAATACTTCAGATATTAGATTGGCTTGAGAATTAGTATCAAACAAGGTATCAACTTATATATTTTTTGTTACAACATTTATATGAAAAAGTTCATTTATCTTCTTTTTAGAAATGGGAGGCAAAATGGAAGAACTAGAATAGTCATGAGAAGAATATATACATTTCAACCCTAGAGTTGTGATTTGTGTTTCATCTTCAGATTTTGACCCCAAATCTTGTGGGACTATCGTATCCACCTTTTTCTTTCCCTTCCAACCTTGGAACCACTTGGTTTGAAGCTTTGGATGCAACCTCCAACAATCATCATCATTGTGCCCATATTTTTTGCAATGGACACAAGAAAGTATATCATCTCCCTTATTCACAGAATTGTTCTCTTTGGTTTCTCCTTTCCTTTGCCTTTGTCTTCTTTCCACTTAATGGATTCCACAGAGACTCCACCATCATTTTTACCTTCCTTGATGTAGGTCGCTTGCACACATACATTGTCCAAGTTAGATGGATTTTAACAAAAAAATAGTATTGCGTATATAACCATGCAAGATATCAATGTATTTAACGAGAGTATCTAGGTTATATAGTGGAATGTTTAAATCCAATGCCTATTTCCTAAACACCTAAGTAAAATTTTGCACACTTTGGCCTTTATGCTAGTGTAGAGTTTGACATTATATAATTTCTTTTTGGTTATGTGCTAACATATAAAATTGCTTTTTCAATTTTGAGGTAAAATCATACCATGAGGCAAATGTCTTACCTTCCTGAATCTTAGATTCCCCCCAAATTAGCACAATAAATTCCAACCGAATAGGTGCAAATTGAGTTTTTACCTTGTCTTCAACAAGTTATTGCACACGGTAATAGACTTCCATTTGGAGAATCGAATTATCAAATATTTCAACATTGAGATCTCCATCATAGATTAGCAAGTCGAATTTGACGTCCAAATTCAATAATGGCTTCTTTGAAGAATATTTTCCATGAGGGGTGGAGGTTGAGAATCAAAAGGATAATGAGAAGAATGAGGACTTGAAGGAGGAGAATAAGGAGGAGGAGTCATTTTCGAATCGCCACCATTGCCTTCATCTTTAACTTTATTTTATGAACTATCGTCTCTGATCTTCTTCCATTTTTTATACATTTCGTCTACCATGACCTTCATCACCATGAAAGCTTCATGAAACTCTGATTTGCAACCAAAATGATCCTCCTCTCTTTGGTGTGATGGAATTTCTCCTCTTTGAGTGAAACTTCTCGATCCAATCTCTAGATTTCCTTCTACAAGTGTGTCTTCACCTCGCTTGAGTTTGCTCCTGTTTATCATGCACTCTCACAAACCAATATCAATCATACTCACATACCACTTGATCCAATATCCTTGAAATAACTTGGTTTTCAAAAAATTTCAAGTGTGAATCATTAAATTTAAGTCAAGCTTAAAGTAAATTAATGAAGATACAATTAAAAGAAATATAGAAAAGAGAAGCAAACAAGAATGACACCCATGTGATAATGGAGTTCATCTATTATTGACTACATCTTCGATTCCTGCCTCCAAGGGAGTGGGCTATTTTATTAATCTCCCAAAAATTGCAATTACATCAAAATAAAGCCTCCCAAATCCTACAATAAAAATATCTCCTCCGATACCAAAAAATGGTTTCAAAATGCCACTCAAAATCCTCCTTGGTTGCTACCAAAATCAAGCTCCACAACTTTGTTTACAAAATTATGCAAGAAGAAATTAGTTTTAATAATTCTTGGTTTGTAAATATTTCCAAACACACAATTGTGGAAAGATGGAAAATATTTTAATAATTAAAAACTTTCGTAACCTATTAGAACTGGGGTCGAGGTCGCGGGGGTTCTGATTTCAGGTCCCTTGTGAATATTTGAATTAAAAAATACATAATATGTGGCCCAAAAATGTTTTGGCACAATGAATTATTGGTAATTTATTGTAACCAATGGGACAAATGGATGAGGTCGGCGATGTTTACAAGGTGTTGTGCGTTATTTGGTTGGTGGGCTTGTTATAATTGTTGTTTAAACTAAATGTGAGGTCCTGCGGTCAAACCCACAGGCCTTTATTTATGGTTGCACCATTGTAATAAATTCTAGCCATATAACTTTCGCGATTTCCCCAAAGTGAATGTTTATGGTGCAATGGAAATGGTGTTTTCTAGTTTGCAGGAGATCAAAGCTTTGACCCCACCTGCCTCTATTGTAATTCAATTGCATGATTCATAAATAGATTTATGTATTACGTGTCAACAACTGCCAAGTGGCCTAAAAACTGGTTTTTGCACCTGTCTCATGGATGTCGGGGGTTCGAACCCCATTTCCTATGCCATGAAACCTTCTTTGGTTGCAGACTTGTAATCTTCTTGACCTTTCGAAGGCTGTCACATGGCAGCCTCTGGCTAGCCCACGTCATAACCTGCCAAGTGGCCTAACAACTAGTCATTACACTTCTCCCATGGACATCAGGCGTTGGAATCATAAGTATCCCAACTACTAATCATTACACTTTCCTTGTGGACATTAAGGGTTTGAATCCCATTGCCTATGCCCTAGAACCTTTTTTGGCAATGACCTTGCAATATTCTTGGTCTTTTAGAGGTTGCCACATACCCTTCCAGCTAGGTTTCCATGTGTCAGCATGTCACTTTTGTATAAGCCACGTGTCCACACCTACTCTTTCCACATGCCAACTCTTAATTCTAACACAAAGTGCCACATCAACTCCATATGTTGATCAGAATCTGGATTAGGGGCAAAAATTTGCTCAAAAAAGAAAGTGCTCGGAATTGATCAAAGCCTAAACGACCACGCCTGTCTCGGTGATACAAT
The DNA here is from genome assembly GCA_031772625.1 of Pinus tabuliformis. Taxonomy (NCBI): domain Eukaryota; kingdom Viridiplantae; phylum Streptophyta; class Pinopsida; order Pinales; family Pinaceae; genus Pinus; species Pinus tabuliformis. The sequence goes on from CM062809.1 coordinate 96,413,208, forward strand.
CCCAACGTAACTCATTTCACTCAAAACAAAGTTCATATGAGAAAGTTAGAGCTTGCTGTCTGTTTGGTCAAACAAGAAAAATTTTGTGACTAGGATGCTGACTAGGCATCCGTATAGCCCAATCAGAAAAAATAATATTCCATGGAATATTCCCACAAGTGGCTCAATTGCATCTTGACACTCGGCGGCGCATTATTGGTCAAAGCACATTTGGGAGGACCAATGAGACAATGACACGTGGCAAGCTTGGAGGCTGCCACGTGCCCTCTCAAAGGTTAGTTAAAAGTTTGTTTGGTAGGCCAGGGAGTCAAACCCGTGACCTCGCCTACACAAGCCCCACGTCTTACCACCATACCACACAATGTTACTTAACATGTAACGGGCGCATGTTGTAATTAAAGTGTTAAACTGTGGAGTTTGGGGGAGGAACCGCTAACGGTAATCACTCCACATGTGACCAAGAAACCTTAACCACTAACATTTAAATGTTATGCCGGTGGATTTGGAGGTAAACTGTTAACATTGACATCTCCCATGTGACCACTACCACGAAAACTAAAGGTCAGCAGTTGCTAATCGCGCACCATTAACGTGCTAAGCAGGTTTAACGATTAATTTACCATTCTTAACCATTAATTAAATGGTAGTTTATTTTGGCGGATCTGAAAAATCCGGAACTCCTTCATTTTTGGCGGAGTTAACTGGAGTTTTTCCAAATTTAGTAGAGATTTCCTAGGAAAAACTGAAGAAGCCATGACTTTGGCAGTTTTCGACCAATTTTGGCTCAGGAAAAGTCATTCCTAGATGATTTGGATGATATTAACACAATGGAATAGGTAACAGAGGCAGAAAAGAACTTTTGTATGTGATTTTTCTACATTAATTTTAAGGAAGCTTAGGGCCACGACGAGAGGAGGTCAAGCCTAGATCAGCTGAAGTCCAATTGCAGAGCTTGGAGAGTCATTTTTGGGGTTTTTGGGTCTTTTGAATCCAATGGAATAGGTTGAAAATCCATTGGAGCACTGCAGGTTCATGTAATTAGAGAATTGACCATTAAGCCAAAGAGGGCCTAGCCATTGAAGCAGGTCCAAGGAGATGTAGCCCATGAGGGGTGAACTCCTTTATCAGCTTTGTGTTATGATTTTGTTGTGTTTTATTTCTCTCCATTTACTTGCTAAATATGTGTTTTTAATCAACTAATTTACCTCATGAATTTCTCATAAAATACACTCAACACTTGACACATAATCCTTCACATTTTGGTTAATTTGAGACGATCCTAAATACATTTTTAATACTAATGAGGGAGCTTGCATAGCATTAACAAGTTTTTTCAACATTTCAGATCAAGTTGGTATCAAAGCTCTGTGAACTAATTTTAACCCTGAGATGGTTTGCCAAGGTTAGCTAGAAAATTAGCTATTGGTTTTGTGTTTGTGCAAGGAGAAATTAACTATGTGCAAGTTTATGTGTGTAAGCTAGAGAAGTGAGATGATTCTTTGTTGAGAAATTTTTTGAAGCTTTGTGGAGATTTTTGATGCATTACAAGTGTGATGGCAGCTTCAACAAGTGATGTTTCTAGTCCATCTTCCTTAGCAAGACTCTTTGATGAAGAGATGTTGCAAGAGCTTATCATCATGAGTGATAAGGTGCAAGAGATGAATGAAGATAGGAAGGAGAACACTATACTTCAAGAGGAGTTGATGGCCATGAAGGAGGAGAAGCAAGAGCTTCTTGAAAAGATGCATGAGATGGAGATTCAACTCCATGATGCCAAGGAAACCCTAGCCAAGTATGTGCATAAAAATGAGGTATTAAATTCAAGTTTATCTTCAATTTCCTCTCAAAATGAATGTTTTGGTGCTTTGGAAAGACACACTAGAGGAATAGGGTAAAAATTATTGATGAATATGGGCTATGAAGGTAAAGCATTAGGCAAACACACACAAGGCATAGTTGAGCCAATTTTTGTTGAGGAAAGGCCTAGGTATTTGGGTCTTGGTTATGGACAACGTGATGGAGAATTATCCAAAGCAAAAGAGGCATATGAAGGTGTTCCAAGAAGGACTTCATTACATGTTCATTACCTCAAGCTTGTGAATTTTTTTTTCATGAGGAATGCAAAAGTTTTATACCCACTTTGCAAGAAGACGCTCATAGGCATGCAACTAGTGGAAATGGAAAACAAGAGGATGTTGAAAGCTCTAAGGTCATTGAAACCAATGTTGTTATTCCGAAGAGAGGCACTACCTCATCAAATTCACCTCCTCAAGTAGGCGACAAAGGTGAATGTGAAAGGTATAAATCTACCTTTAATCAAGTTTCTTTTGATTATGATAAACATGGTAAATCTTCAAATAAGATTTGGAGAAAATTTACATGTTTATTTTGTGGTTTGAATAACCACACTGTTTCGAGGTGTTGGAAGAGGATAGTCATACATAGGAAACTTTCAAAACAAAAGAGGTAGAAAGCCAAAGGTCCATAGGATAACGGAAACCATGTTTAAAAGAAGATGCAGATATTTTTCACTCATTGCCATATGCAAGGTCATCTTGTAGACAAGTGTTGGACTTTGCATCCAACAAGTCATCCACGACATTTGAAGAAGGTGGAGAGAGATTTTGGAAAGAACGGAAAAGAGGATTCCATAATTGATGTGGGTCGGGATGATACACATGATGAAGTGCAGCTGAAAGAAGTGCCATTGAAATGGTTTAGAAAGAGATGGTTAGATATCTTAACCAATTAAGGCCTTGCATTTCTTTTGATAATTCATACATTTACTTATTATTTGGAGGAATTTCTTTTCTCCTGAAAGTATGTTGCATATTGCATGAAGCAAGATGTTGGAAAAGTAGAGTTATGTTAACTCACTTAGATGCAGCAAAGATGGAAATTTTCAACTACAAATTTTCATGCATGTTTCATTCTCAAACTTTCATGTTTACGCTAAGAAGTTGTTTGAAAGTGGAGTATGTTGACTCACTTTATTGCAAAAAATTTGATCATTTAATCTCTTTAAGTACTCGTACATATCAATGGGATTCTTGTACTTTTGATTGTACTTGTGAGAGAGTTGAGAAATGTTATACATGCATAAGAGTTTATGTGTGTGAACAGTGGATTTTTTTATAGTTTCATTGTGCTTTAACATGCATGAGTGATTGACTTGTGTTGGTTGACTGCTTTGTTAACATGTATGTTGTCAACTTGAGAATGTTAAGCATTTGCACATGCATGAGTGATTGACTTGTGTGGTCGATTGATTGTTACATGTATGTTATATTGACTTGGAAGAGTTGATTTTTTCTCCAAAGATGAAAGGGAGATGTGATGAATTGTTTCATGAGAATGTGGAATTCTTGTTGTAAATCGTCAAGTTGTTGTACATGTTTTTGGTTGACTTGAAAGTCAGTTGTTTGAAGAAGCATGTTTTGTCGACTTGTGTTTGGTAAACCATCGACTAAACACCAAGATGTTTTATGATGAGCCTAATCATTGGGTAACTGTATGGACCTTAATATACCTCCAAGCTTACTAAAATCAACTCTTCACATAATTCCTTACATGTTTTAATTATATTTTTCTTAATGAGATGAGTAAAAGTAAGATGTTATGTCTTGTGGTTTAATGTGCACTGATTTCAGGTTTTTGGGAGAAAATCATGGCAATTTTGGCTAATTATGGGCAAGAACTCGAATGAGACAAGGAGGAGATATTATAGGAGATAGATCCTCCTCATTAGATCCTCACTCATTCGAATATTCCTCAATCAAATTTGTTAGGTCCCTATAATAATAGTGTTACCCCATTACTATTGCAGTTGTATCCATTATTAATATTGTTGTTCCCCTATTGTCCCCATATTGTTATTATTGTGCCCCATAGAATCCCTTTATTGTTATTTTTGTGCCTTTATATTAGTATTGTTAGGTCGACTAGGTTATATTGTGACTCCTTAAACTCCTATATATAGAAATGAGGTTTTTTCATTTGAATCATCAAAGAATCATTCATTTGTGAAATGTAAAGGAGGTTTCCCCCTCAAAGAGGCTGAATTCTAAGGCATTGATCTATCTTTTCTATCTTTTTGTGAGCTGGTTTCATAACATTTGGTATCAGAGCTTTGGATTCTAGGGTTTCACTGCTTCAAACAGGTCATCGTGGAATTTTCGCTATAACTTTTTTTTGTGATGTTTCAGAAGTGAAAAAAAAAACCCAATTCAGACGAAACAGCACTGAACCTCGAATCCAAATTTCAAATATTTTTGTGCTATATTTGTGGAGATATGATCTAAGGAAGTTGGTCTTTTTGCAGACTCCTGAATTACATTCCAAACAGGTGACCTAGGGAAAATTGTCATAACTTTCTCTCTGAGCATCGGATTGAAATTTTGTAAGAAGTTACAGATAGAGGACGGAAAATAGTTTCTTGTATATATTTTTCAGAGCCAAAGGTCAAAAAAATGACACGTGGCATGTAGTACAAGTTCACTCTACTAAACTAGTCTATAATCAGGTCATTGTGGGAGATTTTGCATAACTCTTCCCTGGAGAATCCAATTTGGATCAGACTGGTGGCATTGGAAAGAGGATGCAGAGGGCTACTGCAGGTCACAATTTCATAACTGGATGATCCGAAATTACAAAGATGCATCAGATTCAATATCAAACTCCTACAAAGTGAAAAAAGGTGTGTAGTTTTTTAAAAATTTTGCATAAGCTTGGTTTGAAAAATTAGTTTGAAGGAATTCAAAGGGCATAGTAAAGCATTATTATCGGTAATTGATGCCCGGAGGAAAGAAAATGCAAAGACCTTGTAAGAAACCTGAAAGTTCTAGCATGACTCATGAAGAAGAGGAAGAAATGCAACATGATATATCAAAATTGCGAGACCAAGTGCAACAAGTGTCACTTGCACAAAAAGTAACAGAATCTAAGATGGATGGTTTAAAGAAATATGTAGAAGCTAAGATGGATGGTTTAAGGAAAGGCGTAGAAGCTAAGATGGATTGTTTAAAGAAAGGCGTAGAAGCTAAGATGAATGACATGGAAGCTAAGATGGACGATTTGAAGATAGATTTGAAGATAGGCATGGAAGATTTGAAGACAGATTTGACAAAGTTTCTACAAGAAATGCTTACTAATGGTGAAAGGGTAGTAAAGGAAACTCATGATGAGAACAAAATAAATGTTAATAATGATTTCATAGACTCTAATGTTGTATCGAAGACCCACCATATTCCAAAAATCAATATGAGGAAGTTTGATGACAAGGATCCTGCAACATGGATATTACAGATGGAGCAATTCTTCAATCTCAATAATGTGAAAAACAGACAAAAGGTACGTATTGCAACTTTATATTTGGAACCAAATTAGTTTGTATGGTATCAATGGCTTTGCTCTCGTAAACAAATTATCACTTGGGCAATTTTTATGGAAGAATTGACAACACATTATGAGGATACAAAAAACAACACTTTTTTTAGCCAATTGATAAGTCTCATACAAAAGGGTTCAATAATGGAGCACATTGAGGAGTTCCAAAAATTGAACATAAGAGTAAAAGATATTCCAGAGGAGCATAGGATTGATGTGTTCATAGGGACTTTAAAGGATAATATCCAACATGATGTTCGCCTTTGGGAACCTGATTCATTAGAGAAGGCATTCAGGTTAGCAAGAAAAATGGAAAGCAAAATTATGTCAACCAGGAAGCATACCACTCACAACTATAAAGATGGAAGTGTTTTTGCCCCTAGCCTTCCACAACCTATAAGGTTGGCACCACAACAATTGGAGGAAAAAAGAGCAAAAGGGCTTTGTTACAGTTGTGATAGCAAATACACTAAAGGTCATAAGTGTGCTGAGAAGAAATTATTCTACATAGATTGTGAAGAGGAAGAAGAAAAGGAGCAAGAAAGGTCAAAAGAAGAGGATATACTCCAGGAACAAATCCTAGATAAAGAAGAAATGAATCTGACCATATCTTGTAATGCATTGGCTGGAATTACCACTCCTCAAACCATCAAGATAGAAGGACAAATCAAGAAGAAAAAGGTAATAATGTTGATTGATTCAGGAAGTACCCACAATTTTATTCATTGTAAGATAGCAAAAGAATTGAATTGCTTCCTATATCCAGCACCAGAGTGTCAAGTGATGGTTGCAAATGGAGGAACAATAAATTGCTCTAGAAAGTGCCATAATATCAAGCTATCCATGGGAGAATATGTATTGACTAGCCCAATGCTTTCCATTCCAATGGGAGGTGATGATGTTGTACTAGGAGTCCAATGGCTACAATCCTTGGGTACAATAGCTTTTAATTTTCAAGAAATTTTCATGAAATGTTTTGCAGAAGGAAAGGAAGTTGAATTAAGGGGTATTGCAGGGAAACCGGGAAAGATAATCAGCTCTAACGGTATGACAAAGCTTCTAAAAAAGCAACAAAGAGGTGTAATTGCACAATTATGTTCGCTAGATGTTTCCACATTGAAATCATCTATTTCTCCAGATCTCCAAAAATTCTTGGACAATCATTCCAAGGTATTTGAGACCCCCAAAGGTCTCCCACCTAGTTGTGATCATGATCATGCTATTCATCTAATTCCAGGAAGTGTTCCTCCAAACATCAGGCTGTACAGATATCCCTATGCCCAAAAGACTGAAATTGAATGTACGGTTGCAGAAATGCTAAAGGCTGGTATAATTCAACCTAGTCAAAGTTCTTTCTCTACTCCAGTAGTATTGGTGCACAAGAAGGATGGATCATGGTGCATGTGTCCGGATTATAGGGAGCTCAACAAGCTCACTATTAAATATACATTTCCCATTCCTATCATTGATGAATTACTAGATGAATTGCATGGATCAATTTACTTCACCAAGTTGGATCTTAGTTCAGGATATCATCAAAGCAAAATGAAAATTGAAGACATTCCAAAAATAGCATTTAGAACTCAAGAGGGTCATTATGAATTTTTGGTCATGCCTTTTGGCCTTACCAATGCACCTTCTACATTTCAAGGTTTGAGGAATTCCATTTTCAAACCCTTCCTTAGAAAATTTGTGTTAGTATTTTTTGATGATATACTAATCTACAGCAAGTCTTGGAAGGATCCTCCCAAGCCATCTGACCTTTCACAACCAACTCTAACCCACCTGCCACATCACCAAGAAGATTTAGCATTCACATTTTCACAAAAAGGAAAAAAGAAAAAGGAGTTATTGTGTTAATTCATATGCACAGCAGTAAAATGTTTGGTCATTTTAGATTGCATGCCTAGGATAGTTAGGATTACACACATGTTAGCTTAGAATTCTTCTGAAGCAAGATCTCTTAACAAATAGTAATATGAGTGGTTTGTTCAAAGCATTTATTTTAGTCTTTCATTAATGCAGTAGACGATATTTCCATTCTTCCAATTAGGGTAAAATTCCCCTTTCTTCATTGGTAATCAAACTTCTTTTGAATCAATAGAAGGCTAGTTTGAGAAACCATAGTGGTCTATCGCCAGCTCAGCAGTGACAAAGAGTGGACCTATTGCATCTTCTTTTGTATACATCACTGTCACCTCCAAGTTTGTACGAACCGTGGGTTGATAAAGTAAAGTTGGTAGCCCCAGGAGTTGCAGCATTCTTGTTGCCATACTAGTGCTCATCACTTTTTGGCGCCGTTGCCGGGGAGGTGTCTGAGTAGATTTAATTTCTGCTTTCTTTCTTCCATTTCGTATCTCTTTCATTCTGCTATTAGCTTCATTTCTACAAAAGTAATTGTAAGTTAGTTTGGTTTATTCCATTCTGCAAGTAAGATTTCATTCAGCAGTTAGTTTCCATTTAGTTTGTTATTTCAACTCTGAAATTAGTCTTAAAGCTTGAAAAACAAAACAAAAAACAAAAACACTTCTTTCATGCCTCGTAGGAATAGGTATAACTTAGGGAAATTTCTGCCAAATACCCCCATCACTTCCAACAACCAACGTTCCCTCTTCTTCAGTGGCTATGAATTGGAGGACCCCTTAGGCGAGAAACCAGAGATTTTTGAAGATCCTACAAGGGGAGAAGAAGAAGGAGAACCCATTCCAACTAACATAATGGCTGAAAGTAGAAATGACAGAGGCTATAGAGAAAGAATTGAGAGTGCTTTTCCCATTAGAGAAACAAATTGGGATGCCAAGATGAAAAACATAATCCCCTCTACTCTTCCTCACTTCCATGGCCTAACCTTAGAAGATCCAGATACTTTCTTGTTTGAGTTCGATGTCATATGTAGAACTTATTATTACACCACTGATGATCAAAAGTTGAAATTATTTCCATCCACTCTCAAGGATGCATCTCTGTGCTGGTTCATGGGTTTACCTAGGGATAACATCACAACCTGGGCTCAGATGCAGCAAGCCTTCAACAATAATTATCGGGACTATTGTAGGTCCAAAGACACTAAAGAGGAAGTTTTTAGAATTACCTTGGGGCATGATGAATCCTTAGAGGATTATGAGGAAAGATTGTAGCTTAGTACAAAATGGCCAGGTGCACACTTGATCCTGAGTCACTAAAGATAGTCCTACTCAAGGGGCTCAGGGAAGATCTTCTGGATACTCTAAATCTTCTATAAGGAGGGTGCATCTACCAGCTACCCTATGAAGATATCAAGATTGGCTTTAAGAACCATTCTAGGGCAGCTAGGAAAAAGGGTAGGGGTAGTCAACCAATGGCCATCTCATCCTCTTCCAACACATCCATAAAAGGTGAAATTGGAAATATGTTGGAAGATTTCAAGAGTGAAATGTTGCAAACCCTTTCCCTACAGATGGACATTATGAACATCAAGAGAAAGCAAGAGGAAGCAGATATAGCATTAGCCATTTTCTGCCCTATATGCACAAGGAGGCACCCTAGGAATGAATGTCCATTAAACCTTATAGAAATCTACTTAGGCTGTGAAGAAAACCACTCCGCAAACAAGTTGTTGTGTGTCAGGGAACTGAAGGGTTGACTGAATAGCTCTGCTACATAAATCAAAGGAGGCCTCATGGACCTCGACCGTACCAGTAGACCATGCAAGGGTCATCCTATGCATATTACAACCCTAACCAAAATACATCCATTCCCTCTTGGGGGCCCCCTGCTCATCGCTCCTGGTACCTCAGTACCATTCCCAATCGATCAGCCAGCCATTTCATCCATATACTCCTCCATAGCCTCAATGGAATGCACCACCCCAGGGATGGAGGCCCCCATACAACAATGCTCCATATTTATTGCCTCCACCTCCCACTCATTCTTCGCTTTTACACCCTACTCCACCTAAACAACCCCAAATGCCTGCCCAGCCAAATCTGAACCCGGACAACAAACAGGCACAACAAGTATACAGTGGAGAGACAACCTACCATGCTTATCTTGTGGAAATTTAGGAAATAAAGCTAAGGTCTAGGAGATACTCCCGGACAACCAACCACCATCTCCACCTAGGGAGAGTGAGGAGGAAAGAGAGGAAAGTATTCCTAGAGTGAATCCACCACCCTTTCTTAAAATATTAACTCATCCAGTCCAGCCTACCCCAAAAGAGAATGAACTTCTGGGTGAATTGAAAAATCTATGTGTAAAAATTCCACTTCTCCAAGCCATTAAGGATGTACCTATTTACAACAAACTGATTAAAGAGAAGTGTTTCAAACATCCAAGGAGGCAAAAAAGAGACACCCCTACCATTAATGTCATTGGGTAGTTGTCTGACATAATGTTGGGACAGGTAATTTTCCCAAAGTATTTAGACCCTGGAAGCCCTGTAGTATATGTACACATCAATGGCACCATTGTCCCACACACCTTGATTGATCTTGGGGCTGCCATTAATGTAATGACTAAGGACACCATGCTCAAGCTAAATCTCCAAGGTTCATTAAGAAAGACCACAACAGTCTTGCAGCTTGCAGACTGTTCCACAGTGGCCCCTAAGGGGATTGTTGAGGATGTGATGGTCTCCATTGACTCCTGGGAGTACCCTGCAGACTTCCTAGTTCTCCAACCCAAGGTCAAGCTTAATGGTTATCCTCTCATAGTTGGAAGACCTTGGTTAGCCACTGTCGATGTCTACATCAGCTGCAGGGCTGGAAACATGACTATCAAAAATGGGCATCTTTCCAAGAAATTGGTCTTGTATCGTCCTTCTCATCCATCTTTAGAACATGATTTACCTTCATTGAAAGAGGAGGATGAAGAAGATGAAATCTACTTAGCCCAACTCTATACCCTAGAAGTTGCCATGGGAGGAGGACAACCAATTGAAGATGATTTGATTGAACACATACCCCAAAATCCAACTCCCATCAGTAAAGAAAACCAAGAGAAACCATCATATTGATCTATGATTAGCTTATTAAAACCCTACTCATGTCAAGAAAATAGAATTCGGCCCTGAAAGAACTTTGAAAATCAACCCCTCTCTTTCTGTACACCAAGAAGAAGAGTTGTGCAACATGCTAAGGGAACATATGGATGTCTTCACTTGGAGTTTCAAAGAAATGAAGGGAGTGCACCCCTTGGTTTGTACTCACCACATTTATATCAAAGAATGTTGCAAACCAGTCCGAAAACCCCAAAGGAGAATGAATCCAACTCTCAAGGATATAGTCAAAGAAGAACTACAAAATTTGTTGGATGCAAGATTCATTTACCCTAACTCGGACAGTGAGTGAGTTTCTCCTTTGGTGTTGGTTCCCAAGAAAAATGGGAAGTGGAGGATTTTTTTATTACAGAGAGTTAAACAAAGCAACAAAGAAGGACCATTTCCCTATACCTTTCATTGACTAAGTGTTATATGGTCTGGCAAGGAAAAAGTTCTTCTCTTTCTTAGATAGGTTCAATAGATACAATCAAATGTAGATTAGCCCAAAGGACCAGGATAAAACCACCTTCACCTGTCCTTAGGGTACTTTCACTTATAGGGTCCTTCCTTTTGGTCTATGCAATGCCCCTTCCACTTTCCAAAGGGCAGTCATGAGTATCTTTGTCGAGCTAGTCCATGATGTAGTGGAAATTTATATGGATGATTTTACACCCTATGGGTGTGATTTCCAGGAAGCTCTCTCCAACTTGGGTAAGGTGTTCACTGTTGAACAAATGCATTGAAATGAACTTGTCCCTTAGTCCTGAAAAATGTGGGTTCTTGATGATTGCAGGGACTGTTCTAGGTCATTCAATATCCCAGAAAGGACTGCAGGTAGACCCAAATAAGATAGCCATCATCCAAAGGGTCCCAACTTCGCAAAAACAGAGGGATGCCAGAATTTTTCTAGGTTTAGCTAGATACAATAGGAGATTTATAAAAGACTTCAGTAAGTTAGCTTCTCCTTTATTTGGGTTATTGGCCAAAGACTCTGGATTTTTATGGTCAGAAAGTTGTTAAGAGGCCCTAGACACTGTAAAGGACAAGTTGACTATTGCACCTATTCTCTGAGGCCCAAATTGGGCTCTTCCTTTCCATATACATGTTGATGCCTCTCACAAAGCCATAGGAGCAGCCCTAGGCCAGATAGATGACAAGATACCTTATGTCATTTCCTTCATCAGTAAGAATCTTGCAAAAGCCGCACTGAACTACAAAGTGACTGAAAAGGAGCTCCTAGCTGTTGTGCATTCATTGAAAAAATTTAGGCCATGCTGCAATTACATACTTGATGAATAAACCTGATGTAAATGCCTAGATTATTAGATGGTTACTTTTATTGCAACATTTTGATTTAACTATTATTGATAAACCTGGCAAGGAGAATGTTGTTTTCAATTTTTTATCTAGTTTAACTTTGCCCATAAGGGAGGAAGAAATGGTTGATGATCAGTTACCAAATGAAAACTTATTCGCCATTTCAATTCTCTCTCCATTGTTTGCTGACATAAAAAGTTACTTGGTGTCTGCACAGTTTCCACCAAATTTTTCCTCTAAGGAAAAGAGAAAGATTGTAAGGAAGAGTGCCCCATGCACTTGGATTGGGGGCAACCTCTTCAAACTAGGCCCGTATCAAATTCTGAGAAGATGTGTCAAGGAGGAGAAAGTATTTGGCATCCTTCTGACCTATCATGATGGGCCTTGTGAAGGTCACTTTGCATCCAAAAGAACAACATTCAAGGTAATACAAGCTATTCAAGGTAATACAAGATGGTTATTACTGGCCCACTCTTCACCAAGATGTGAGGAGTTATACTAGTCAATGTGATCGGTGCCAAAGGATGGGGAAACCTACCGCAAGAGATGAAATGCCTCTGCAACCTCAAGTGAATTTTGAGCCATTTGACAAGTGGGGCTTAGATTTCATTAGACCCATTGACCCTCCATGTTGTGGGGAAAAGTATCCGACTCGGATGACCCTATCCCTACTCTAAGGGTGACAGTCCTTAGCAACAACTGAAAGTAAAGCTTTGATATTTTCCTTTATGAAAGTACAGAGAAGGAAGAAAAGATTGACCAACCGGTGTCTTTCGCTTTTGTCGATCCTGTCCTCTCTCTTTGTCTCTTGTTCCCAGCTCCTTGCTCCCTTTGCCGGCCCAGCTACACACAGATCCTGCACAAACAAGAGAGGGAAACTACAAGAAACATGTACTCATAACTGATGCATGGATTAGAGTGAATCAGATATACAAGTAAATACAATACATCAATGCAATACAAGTATATAGGAGAACATTCAAAGCTTTATTGATAGAAGTAAAAGGGTTCTGAGAAGGTTACAACCATCAATGGCTCCAATCCAGCAGCACCTCCCCAGCAGCAAGAAATCTCCTCTTCACCTCTATAAAAGCAATCACCCAATAGCTCTAACTGTAAACCAACAACACTTCCTTGCTTTGCACAAAATTCCAGCCTCCCTAGACCTCATAGAAGAGCTCTATATATAGGGTAGAAGGAGAAAGGATGAGTCAGCTTGAGACTGACATAAAGCTGCCTTGTGTCCTCTCCCTCTTCAGTTAAACTTCAGTTCTTGAGTCCACTTGGAGATCCTTGCTTCCACATGGAGATCAAGTACCTCTTACTCATCATAGGGCGAATTCCTTGAACCAAGTGTCAGTTTGGAAGCTTCCTGGGCAGTTGACACCTTGCAGAATGACTGTGCCACTTGGCCAATCTCGCCCAGCGCAGGTAGCCTTCATTGGTTTTGACTTTCAGCGCAGGTACAAGGAGGAGCAGTTGACATTCAGCGCAGATGCTCAGTGGAGCAGCTGACATGATCCAAAAATAGCCTGTTTTTGAGTGTTTTCAGGTGGAGAACTGATAGGAAGTGCTGTGGTTTGCTGACCTTGTTCCTCTAGGGGTAAGAACAACATGTTTAGGGACTGAGGATCCCTGTAATTATCGACATTTCATGCTCCATACTGCGAGGCACAAAAATGTCTATAACAGTTGCCCCCTAAAGTATGAGGTCGTTTATCGGGTGAAATGCTTTATCCAGAGGGTCCGAAGTTCATTCAAGTGCTGAGAGGTGCCCTGTAATACAATACAATACAATACATTATTTTTCATTCTGTTTTCATGATCTAGCTGAGGCGGGCATTCCCATGCTCAGCTTTATAAATACATTTTGGTACATAGAACAGACGATCGTCTGATGGTAGACTGATAATTCTCTGCTGAAATTATCATCCTTTGAGTAGGATGATCATCTGCTGCAATGATGTACATGACAAATGCTTTATGTCCTGAATATATATCGCAGCCCGGATGGATGAAACTAGATCCGGGGTCTTCAATCTCTTCCGATCTTCACTCGATGTACAAGTCGATCCATGTGAGAATTTCTTGAAGTCGAACATGGAAAGACATCGCTTGATTACCGGTCAATGATGTAAACCGTTAACAAGCGCGAGAGGAATCACCGATAAGGATGATGATCCTCAAGGTACTGCAGTACAATTCACGTGGCGTGAATAAAGGACTTGGCGTCGAACACCACGCAAAAATCTTCTGGTCGAAGGTCATTGATGTATACCTGTCGCCGGAAGTGAGAAACTTGCCATTGAGGCATGCAAGCTTCAAAGTACTGATGGGGTTGTTCCTAGATCAACTTCTTGGATAATGAGCTGAAGTCGACAAGAAGCGATCCGTCAAAGGAGGGCCTTAATGAATCCCACATCAATGACACGGAACGGAGCTAATGATTTTAGTAGAGGTGAAAACAAACTGTGACATATGATTCAGGGTGGCGATCATGAATGGATGAAGGATAATGTATGGCAGTGGATGGGACACGGTTGGCACTTCAGAATGACCTCTCTTGAACATATAACGACACTGATGCGATGGATCGGTAGCATTACCCCAAAATGTGGATGGTTTGGCGAAGACCATGGTGGTGAGACCGGTGAATGAAACAACCCAACCCGATGTGGTACGGAGGAAAAGTGTCATGTTCAAGAGCGACTTGCTACCATTAAACTTTGATGTTCTCCCAATTTTTCCCCAGTCATTTCTGACCAGTACCTCTTTATTTTTGTCAAGCTTGAGGAGGATAACATATGCTTATTCTATAACCTGCCCTTCGGGCAAGCCCATTGCTATGATTTAACGAGCTTAGCGATAGGGAAACTCGTTCTCGTCTAAAGACAAGTTTGTCGTTATTTAATCATTTTAACGAGTCTAACGACAAGGAAAACTCGGTCCTTTTCATTTTTAGAGAGTCTGAAAAGGTACAGAAAGTTAACTCCATAATTCCTTTTTCGTCATCTAATCCCTTAAGTCCGAAAAAGTATAAAACAATACAGAAGGGATGGGTGTTCGGTACTTTTAACGAGCCGAACAAGACAAGCGCTCGATATTTTTGTGTAATAATCCCTCAGGTCCAAAAATATTAAAGTCTAAAAGAGGGATAGCTCTTCCGGTCCCTTTAACGAGCTGGAAGGCCAGAACTCGGCAAACTTTTCATATTTTACGAGTCAGAAAAGAGCTCAAAGATGACTCATCTTTTGAGGAACGAGTGATAAACAGGGATAGCAACTGATTCCAGGTACAAATTGGAATTTTCCAATCACGGCAGTGTCACAAGGATGGCTAGGTGAAATCACTCTTCGCAGATGTTCCTCAAAATGGGTAAACACACAAATGGAAGTGAATGATCGGCAAAATGACGGTGGAGGTGACGGTGCACAAACACGACCAAGGCTTTTATGGCTGATGAATTTACGATCTCAGAAGGTTATTTACCGGGATAGGTTCTTTTTTTTAGATAAAAATGAGCTTAAACTCTGGAGGGAACATTGCTCACTGCTTTTATTTATTTTTTAACGAGCATGAAGACCGCGTTAAAACTGCTCGGATCTTGCGTTTATTTTTTAACGAGCATGAACCATGTGCTAAAACTGCTCAATGATAAGTTTGCATGCCCCCAGCATAATAATGCAAATCGAGGTGCATGCCCCCCAAGCTTCATTGCATTCAACTTGGTGGTTGGAATGAAGGTTTACCTTTGAGCTTTGAAAAGGGGATTTGTTTCATTTTTTAATGAGGTTGACATAGTAAAAGAACTATCCTCATGACTCCTTGTTTCATTTTTTAACGAGGTTGACACAAGATAAGAACAGTCCTCGGGGCCCACTGTATTTACAGTATTTCCATTAGGGCGACGATCCATGCTGACAAAATATTTAGGAACCTTCTGAATCCGTTGGATATGGAAGATTTCATATTGTAGGTTTCCACTGTGGCTACTTCCGCTAGATTACCTGCCGGCGGTAGGGCAAAAGTACCCATTAAGGCAGGGTCTTTTAGGAGACCTACTCCGATATTTTGGAGTGATTGATTACTTTCATGGATCATTGTGCTGCTTCCCGTAACTTGAGAACTGTTGGGGAGAAATGTTTGTTGGTCGACGATTGTAATTTTTCCTTGAAAAGGAAATACAATCCTCCTGAAGTAGGTCGACACAACTGCGGCCATGGCATATATCCAAGGCCTTCCCAGTAGGATGTTGTAATCGAGGTTTCCGTCGATTACTTCCACATCAACTTCTACTGTTTTGCCCCCCAGTTCAACTTGCAAGTTACTTAAAATCCCGTATGGAGTGTATGATCGTCCATCAAATGCTTTTAACGTCGTTGACGATTTCGACAAGGGTGGTGAGCCTAAATTTTTCCAGCAATTCATCGACATAAGACATGTAGATGCCCCCTCATCAATAATTGTTCGATGAACAGTTTTGTTGAGGGCTTTCACTTGAATAAGGAAAGCTAGTTGAGCTGGTAACTTAGGGTCATATCCTTTATGATCAAAGGCCACAAGATTGGAATCCATTGGGCCAATCCCACCTATTGCTGATAATAAAGTTTGCTCTTGGGAGGGGCAATTTTGCGATACCTCAAGTGTCGACATAGCGGACGGCGATTGGGCCAGGTCCTCTATTATATTATAATTCTGTGCTATTTTGGCACGAGGATTAAATGTCGATTTGTGTACTACTCCCTTTGGCAACTTTACCATTGGTTCAGGAATGATGGGTGGCACAACTTTGGTCAAAGCTATCGTCGAACTACTAGGTTGTTCATTAGCCTTGTTATTTGACAGCCATGGATTCCCGTAATCTTTATTCCTTGTCAAAGCATTATTCTGCTGCTTTGAGGTAGACAACATAAGCACTTGGGATCGGGAAGCATTTTGATTAGCAACCAGATTTTGACCAGGATTAGGAAACGGATCAGTCAACACAGCTGAGGTTTTCGGACTCTTAAAGAATCTTTTAAGCTCAGCTTTACATGGACAATCTGCTGTCCAATGATCCTCATCGCATATATGACACCCCGAAGGGGGTTTCCCTTTTCTCTCTTTCTTTTTCTTCTTGTCTCCTGGTTGCTTCAGTTGTTTGCCCTTGTCGTCTAACACGGCACTTACTTCCGAGGCAAGAAGTTCTTCATTTGCATTTTGATTCGAAGTCTTACGGGTTTTCTTAGACGAATCCCGTGTTGACTTTGCATTTGCAGTGCCAATCACACCATCGCCGGCATGAGAGTCACTATTTGATCCAGGAGGGGGAGGAATTGAAAATTCCGGTCTAGGGGCGTCAGGTATCTTGTCATAGAGCGTGCCAGACTGAGTATATACTAAGTCTAAATACTGGGCACGAGCAATAACTTGCTCCTCTGTTACGACGCCTCCCTTGGCCACATCTTCTGTTATAGCAGGAAGAAGCGACTTTATAAACCACTCAGCTAAAAGCTGATCTGGAACATAAGTCTTTACCATTCTGCGACGACGACGCCACTCATGTATATGATCTGATATATGTGTGGCCGTTGTCTGCTTGAAATTGGTTAAGATCTCTGTTCCAGTTTCGTACCTTATAGGTAACTGAAAGTGTGTTAAGAAAGTCGTGGCTAGGGAACTAAAATTGTCGAAAGAGGCTCTAGGTAATTCAATATACCATTTAGCCGCCGGACCAGTCAATGTCCTTTGGAAAAGGCGAAGCCTTATCGAATCATCATTCAAGGTATTCGACGAACACCACAGATGGAAAGTCATCACATGATTCGACGGGTCTTCGCCAGGATTTCCATTGAATTTAGGAATGTCCGAAGGAAGTTTGTGAGGAATCGCTGGCCACCAATGGGCATAGGCGATTGGATCATTCGTCAATCGATGTAAATCTGGTAATTCTAGAGTCGCCACGAATGGCAACTGCTGATTTAGGTTTGGCGAGGCGTACCCAGGATACGATGGAATCACCTGAGCAGTAGGCCTTTGCATACCAGCATAATGCAACTGATGTTGATAGGACTGATATGGCTGGTGGGCTTGGCCACTGTAAAGTGGTTGATTTAACCCGTTCTGAATATAGGGTTGCCCACTATTTGCAAAGATCTGTCGCTCAGATCCCTGGTACACCTGTTGAAACTGAGGTTGTTGGTATTACATCATCCATGGCTGCGAAGCCATGTTTTGCTGTGCGATACTAACCGACGGACCAAGATGCGGGGTTGTGGTTCCCGTTTGTATCTGTGTCGTCCCGGCAGTTGGCGATTGTGGTTGTGTTGCAGGGTCAAGGGGCTGTTGCATTACAACTTGGGGTTGACATACAACAAGCATCGATTGAACTTGCGACACGGTTACAATTGCTGGCGTCGTCGGGATGCTAGACATAGGTACACATTGTTGCATGGAATATACAACTCTCGGTTGTTGGGGCAACATAGGCACCCAACCACTCGTCGTAACTTCAGTCAAACTTGAATGCGGTTGAAAACTGCCGTATGGGTATCCTTCCGGAGGGGGAAGTGAAAGGGCATATTGCCCCCCATATGGTAACAATCCGGAGCTCAAGGGTATAGATTGCCTTTGAGGACTGGATGGTCCAAACTGATTTCTAAAGGGATCAATTTGTCTAGTTTCAACATAAGAATTACCGGATATTATACCGGAAGAACAAACTGGAACAGACCAAGTTGTCATAATAGTCCCTGGGTGGACTCCTTCTAGCTGTTGAGAGCTAGTCGGGACAGCTGGTATGCCGGCAAACATCGTCGGAGTGACAGTAGGAGCTTCTGCTGTCGCTGTGTCATTTGGCACAGTCCTAGATGTCGACGGTTGCTCAGACATTTTAAGTCTATCCAATAAACTGCCTAACGATTCTACAGGAACTTCCACTGGCGATGGACAAACTTCTGATGCAGAAGGAAAAAGAGTGATGCCTACTCCAAAATGAGTTGGAGTATTTGCTTGCTGGTCCTCTACGATTTCCTCTATTGCAATCAGACCAGGAGGAAGAGGAAGACCGTCAGGTCCGTAAAAGATTTCTGGTGCCGAAGAAGGGGTTGCTTCGACAGAGACAGTTGTTTGAGCAACAAGACTCTGTGGACCGGTTTCAGATGGAACTGGTTCAGTTATGCAAGTACTTGTTCTCAGACTAGGATCAGTACAACTGTCCCTCTGTCGCTGTTGAACTTCTTCAATAGAGGCAGGGATTCCAGAAATATTAGGAGTGACCAGAATCTCAGATGTAGTTGGAACTGTTGTTCTAACTTTAATGGGAGATTTTGACCCGGTCAAGCGAGTTTGCTTCGTCCGTACTACTCTCGATTCCGGAGACAAAGACGGTTGACTCGCGAGTCTCCTCGAACGACGGAGTTCTAATTGACTTTCCTCCACGGTTGCGGATTACTCGATCAACTAAAATACAAAAAGGGGAATTATGTTTCCGTATTGAATGAATTTTATTAGACGCTTTTAGACACAACTTTGCTTTTTCATGTTTTAAGAGTCGAGAAAAAGCTAAAGATGACTCTAGTCGCCTTCGATGTATTAACGAGCCCGAAGTGACAAATGCTCGGTTGGACTTTTTCAGTTATAGAGTTTGAAAAAGGCCAAAAGAAACTGCTCTGGAGATCTAGGCAGAGGGTGTGCCAAACCTTTCGCGAAACCACAGAATACGTTTTACGGTACGGGTGGTCGATCTTCATGAATGCTGTGTTCACTGCATCGCGATCAGTAGGGCGGCCGACACGACTTCCTAAGGATAAAGGATAAATGCCTATAGGGGTCTCCCAATATACGCGACGGTACGCGGGAGCACAAGTCCGTATTAGTGCTATCGTCCCTCAGGAGGAATCACCCACCTTCGTAGAGATCGACAGTCACTACGTTTAACGACGCCGGAACACGTCTCTACCTAGACCTCTATTGTGAGCGTTATGTTACAAAGCGTTTTTAGATTCATTCAATATATTTTAAGTTGATCTTGTTTAGCAGTTTGTCTTTCAGGATCACCACGAGATGTATTGGTACAAATTCCTAAATGCAGCTAAAATGATAAGCAAGCTTTACAATCTTTTTAGCTTTGAAAATCCTAACTACTGAGGGGAGAGAAAAACATAATCTTTCCACACAGAGCACAAAGCACAAACTAATGCACTTTCTCCTAGATCAATCACGCAAACTTATCAAAAAATGCAAATGCAAGATGCATGTATTTCTTTTCTTTTCCCTTAATGTTGATGTAAGACAAAAGGAAACTGTCGTATAATTTTCGAATTCAATTTGAAGCGTAAACAAACAAGTTTTGTCTGAAATGAAAAGACGCCTTACAAGCACTTGTTTTGACACTAAAAATATATGAATTCAAACCATAAGATGAAAAACAAACAAACTCAAACAGCCATGAACAGTAATAAAACTAGCTCTTAAGATCACAAAGACACTTTTACAGTTCCGGATCTAAGAGGCCACAGCTATACTGGTTCGCTTTTGACAATGGGAAACTGTAACTGAAACAAGAAATACTGAAAGAACAATCACAGTTTCATCACACAACTGAGGCGGAATAATGTCAAGGAAAGTTGGTTTACAGCAAGTACAAATGACAAGCAATCAGCAGCAAAACAACAGTGAAAACAGGGCTAAGACACAGTGGGAAACCTCAGGAGGACATAGCCTAACTGGATCAGCGCAGGCTCTGGTCTGTCAAACTGACTCTCAGCGCAGTTCCCGAAGGGAGTACCTGCGCTGAAATGCAGACTGCCTTTGGACAGCCTGCACTGAGACACGAGAGTTGCGTTTACAAGGATTTCCGGGTCATAAAAAGCTCAAAAATTCACTGTTTTTGCTGAAATAAAAAGCTATAGGTCAAGTACAAGCTAAGGGATGATCAAGAGGATGAAAATCTATCACAAAGAGTACAAGAGTCTTTTGTAGATCAGCTCTTCAAATCATGAATCTGCTCAAAAAATGAGCAAGAGTAGCAGCCCCTCTACTTCGCTTTTGATATAGTCAAAAGCTTTTCGATTCGGTACTCTTTGGTTCAGGAAATGAATAGCAAAGATACTAAAAACACCAACAAGATACTAGGCTCCCCAGCGGAGTCGCCAGTTTGTTGTGGGGAAAAGTATCCGACTCGGATGACCCTATCCCTACTCTAAGGGTGACAGTCCTTAGCAACAACTGAAAGTAAAGCTTTGATATTTTCCTTTATGAAAGTACAGAGAAGGAAGAAAAGATTGACCAACCGGTGTCTTTCGCTTTTGTCGATCCTGTCCTCTCTCTTTGTCTCTTGTTCCCAGCTCCTTGCTCCCTTTGCCGGCCCAGCTACACACAGATCCTGCACAAACAAGAGAGGGAAACTACAAGAAACATGTACTCATAACTGATGCATGGATTAGAGTGAATCAGATATACAAGTAAATACAATACATCAATGCAATACAAGTATATAGGAGAACATTCAAAGCTTTATTGATAGAAGTAAAAGGGTTCTGAGAAGGTTACAACCATCAATGGCTCCAATCCAGCAGCACCTCCCCAGCAGCAAGAAATCTCCTCTTCACCTCTATAAAAGCAATCACCCAATAGCTCTAACTGTAAACCAACAGCACTTCCTTGCTTTGCACAAAATTCCAGCCTCCCTAGACCTCATAGAAGAGCTCTATATATAGGGTAGAAGGAGAAAGGATGAGTCAGCTTGAGACTGACATAAAGCTGCCTTGTGTCCTCTCCCTCTTCAGTTAAACTTCAGTTCTTGAGTCCACTTGGAGATCCTTGCTTCCACATGGAGATCAAGTACCTCTTACTCATCATAGGGCGAATTCCTTGAACCAAGTGTCAGTTTGGAAGCTTCCTGGGCAGTTGACACCTTGCAGAATGACTGTGCCACTTGGCCAATCTCGCCCAGTGCAGGTAGCCTTCATTGGTTTTGACTTTCAGTGCAGGTACAAGGAGGAGCAGTTGACATTCAGCGCAGATGCTCAGTGGAGCAGCTGACATGATCCAAAAATAGCCTGTTTTTGAGTGTTTTCAGGTGGAGAACTGATAGGAAGTGCTGTGGTTTGCTGACCTTGTTCCTCTAGGGGTAAGAACAACATGTTTAGGGACTGAGGATCCCTGTAATTATCGACATTTCATGCTCCATACTGCGAGGCACAAAAATGTCTATAACACTCCATCCAGGAAAAAGCAGTACATCATTGTGTGCACCGACTATTTAACCAAGTGGGCTAAAGCCAAGGCCATCAAAGTAGCAACAGAAGAGAAAGTGGCTAAATTCTTAAGGGAAAATGTATTTTATAAGTTGGGTACCCTAGAGAAATAGTCATTGATCAAGGCAGTCAGTTTACATCTCACATGATTGAAAAATTGTTAACCCAACACAAGATCAATCATAGAACATCCACTCCTTACCGCCCACAAGATAATGGGAAAGTGGAGGTAACCAACAGAGCATTGGAAGGCATTCTGACTAAAGTGATTAGTTGAGGCCACTTGGGCCTACAATACCACCTGGAAGACCACCACTGGGTTCACTGGAATACAACACCTTAAGAATGGCAACATAACTGGATCTAGATCTCACTAGGGCACAAAAATAAAGATTGCTCCAGCTGAATGGATTAGATTAGTTTAGGATGTCGACCCTCCTGCACACAAAGGTGACTCAAGTTCAAAGGAAGATTTGGCATGACAAGAACATAAAGGACAAATTGTTTCAAGAAGGTGATTGGGCTTTTTTGTATGATTCCAGATACAAGGATTTTAAATGAAATTTAAAGACTAGATGATTAGGGCCTTATTTCATAGAAAAATGTCATGATAATGGTTCAGTACAGATAAGAACCATTGATGCAAAGGCTATCCCCTTACTTGTCAATGGTGTTGGAAATAATACTGAGAGGGGGGGGTGAATCAGTATTATCACATTAATAAAACTTTTTCATTTCCATAATCAGATTCATATATGCTACTTCCACAACTTCTTATGATTAAGTTAATTGATCTTCAATGAGTGCATTAGAACATTATGAACCATATTATCAGATAACAGATGCAGTAATAGAGAATAGATCATCACACATAAGGCACACACATGAACACCATGATATAAGGTGGAAACCCAATGCGGGATAAAAACCACCTGCTGCAAGTCATCTCAATCTTCTTCTTAATAAGAAAATCCTTTTACAATATTTGTACTGGTGCAGTCTTATACCAGTACGGGAGCTACAACCCCCTTTGCTCTTGTACTAGCCGATCCATTTACTAGTACGCAGGCTGCTACCTGCTACAATGCTCCAAAGATCTCCCTTAGCTTTTGTACTAGCTTAGATACTAGTACATAGGCACTGGCCTACAATCTTCTCTCCTCCAGGTACCACGTTTCATCAATTTTCAGACTGGATACACTGAAGCACAACACATAATCTGAAAGGCCACTTTTCATCCAATTTTCATACTGGACCCAACAACAACATTGAATCTCATAATCAAACAACCTTCTGAATCACCCAATCACCAGATCCATACATATACAATGATATTATGAGAGTTATCAACCAGATCTAGTACATAAAGATAAGTCATTAATCATGTTGTTATCTGAATTCAATACCAGTAACCAAACATCAGTTATGCACCCAAAACCCTGCAGAATAGTCAAAGGCAGTTAAAACAAATTTTAAGCAGGGATCGCAACTTCACTGGTATAGATCTGCGGATACCTGTACTACCTCCGCACCTGTGCCTTCTGTGGCGCTGCGACCACCACACCTGCGCCTTCTGTGGTGCCTCCGCACTGCGCCTCCGCACTGCGCCTTCTGTGGCGCCTCCGCACTGCGCCTTCTGTGGCGTCTCCGCACTGCGTCTTCTGTGGCGCCTCCGCACTGCGCCTTCTGTGGCGCCTCCGCACTGCACCTTTTGTGGCGCCTCTGTGGCGTCTCCGCACTGCGCCTTCTGTGGCACCTCTGTGGCGTCTCTGCACTGTGCCTTCTGTGGCGCCTCCGCACTGCGCCTTCTGTGGCGCCTCTGTGGCGTCTCCGCACTGCGCCTTCTGTGGCGCCTCTGTGGCGTCTCCGCACTGCGCCTTCTGTGGCGCCTCCGCACTGCGCCTTCTGTGGCGCCTCCGCACTTCCGCAGCTGCAGCGCTCGAGAGATCACCCTTCACAGATTTGCTTTCAACTTCCCTTTCATAGATCAAACTTTTAAAACAATAACCCAATATTTCAGATCTTAAGATATTCGATTTGCAAGAATGAATTAGCCAAGTGATCTCCTTTGCTTTATATAGGCAAGCTTCTTCCTAAAATCATGGATCAATACCATAGATAACCAATACAAGGGGCCCAAAAACATGGGACTCAATAATACCAAGGACTAACCACCATGGACCAAAGGTAAGTTCTCTAACATATACACACTTTTGACGAGGTACCATGGTCCAAAACCATAGGTTCAAATACCAAGGACTAACTACCATGGACCAAAGGTAAGTTCTCCAACATGAAAGTGCGTGAACTTTTTCTCTACATGAAATAAACTTTTCTCTACATGAAATAAACTTTTCTCTGCATAAAAGTGCGTGAACTTTTCTCTACATGAAATAAACTTTTCTCTGCATATAAGTGCGTGAACTTTTCTCTACATAGAATAAGCTTTTATCTGCATATAAGTGCGTGAACTTTTCTGCACTATAATTTATCATCTGAGATGAGTGGGTTGCCATCAAGTACAACATATGTATCATAAAGCCATACCAGAATCATAATGCCAACAATCTCCCCCTTTGGACTTGATGGCAACCTCAAAATCTTCAGCTCATTCTCCCCCTTTGACATCAAGGGCAAAGGGTTATGCTCCCCCTAAGAGCATGCTCCCCCTGAATATGAACCAGATCTGTAAAGAAGAAACATAATCCACCAAACACCATAAATGACCATGAAAGAGATAGAGACATATTGCAGTAATATTCAGATCAGCATCAATGATCGCCTTCTGTACATCCTCCATAATGCCAACAATGCATTATAAGCTCCCCCTAAACCAGTGCTATTTGATCTTCAACCAATCCGCAACCCAGCACATGTACGCATATTCCCGTACAACCAACAATCAGAAGAGATTCAACAACAAGATGATGCATCAACAACCCCTAGCTTTTTCCTGAGGTATTCAAAAGTCTCCCTGGGCAATGGTTTGGTGAGTATATCAGCAACTTGTTCCTTAGAAGGAACATAATCCAACTTGACCTTCTGTTCAAGCACTTGTTCCCGAAGAAAATGATACTTGATTGGTATGTGCTTGGTTTTTGAATGCATGACTGGGTTCTTTGAGATACTGATTGCACTTGTGTTATCACATAAGATGGAGATAGGTGGTGTACAAGTGATTTGAAAATCCTGCAAGGTCTGCATCATCCAAAGGAGTTAAGTGCAGCAAGATGCAGCAACAACATATTCTGCTTCAGCTGTAGATAAGGCAATCGAACTCTGTTTCTTACTGAACCAAGATACTAGTCTAGAACCCATATAGAATGCGCCACCACTTGTGCTCTTCCTGTCATCCACGCTTCCGGCCCAATCGGCATCTGTATAAGCATGAAGTGTGAGATTTGTATCTCTAGGATACCATAAACCATAATTTTGAGTCCCTTGAAGATATTTGAAAATTCTCTTCACTGCCTGAAGATGAGTCTCCTTCGGATTTGCCTGAAATCTTCCAACTATTCCAACTGCATGCATGATGTCCGGTCGGGTGCCTGTCAGATAAAGTAGACTTCCAATCATAGATCTGTAGGTTGGTTGATGTACTGCTACAGATTCATCATTTTCACTGAGGCTACATCCTGTGACCATGGGTGTACATACTGGTTTTGCATCGTCCATGCCATATTTCTTCAAAATCTGTTTGAGATACTTGGTTTGAGACAAAAAGATTCCTCCTTCCTTTTGTTGGATTTGCAAACCAAGGAAATATGTCAGTTCTCCCAGCAAGGACATTTCAAATTATTTCTGCATGACCAAGGCAAAGCTTTGACTCATAGCTTCTTCATTGCTGCCAAAGATAATGTCATCTACATACACAACAAGTATTAGCAATTTGTCATTTTCAACTTTTATATAAAGATTGCTATCTGCTCATCCTTTTGAAAAACCTTGTTGATGAAGATATTTGTCCAAACGATAGTACCAAGCCCTTGGAGCTTGTTTGAGACCATAGAAAGCCTTTTTCAATCTGCATACAAGATTTGGATCATTTCCAAGAATGAAACCATCTGGCTGCTCAATATATACTTCTTCTTCTAAGTCTCCATTCAGAAAGGCTGATTTCACGTCCATTTGAAATACTTTGAAGTTTTGAAAGCTTGAGAGAGCAAGGAACATTCGGATGGCCTCAAGTCTTGCAACAGGAGCAAAGGTTTCTTCAAAATCTATTCCTTCTTGCTGCGCATACCCTTTACAAACAAGTCTGGCCTTGTTTCTAATTACTTCTCCATTTTCATTCAATTTATTTTTGAAGACCCATTTTGTTCCTATAACATTCTTATCTTTTGGTCTAGGAACCAACTCCCAAGTGTTGTTATTTTCGATCTGCTCAAGTTCTTCATCCATTGCTTTGACCCAACATTCATCTTTGCATGCCTCTTTCACATTTTGTGGTTCAGTGGAAGAGAGTAATGCCAAATAGCTTGAAGCTTCTGCAATAGTTCTTCTTGTTTGTACACCTGCTTCTTTCTGCCCCACAATCTGAGATTCTGGATGATTCTTCTGAACATATCTGGATGGAGTCTTCTCTTCTATTCTTGTTTGCTCCTCTGGTTCTTCTTGAGGTTCTTCTTCTTCATCATTCTGTCTTTGAGGGTAGCCTTCATCTTCTTCGATGTCTTCATGATGTACTTGCCTAGGAATGTATCCCTTCTCATCAACCACTACATCAATGCTGTCAACAATTCTGCCAAGTATTTTATTGTAGCACTTGTATGCTTTGCTATGTGGAGAATAACCAAGAAGAATGCCTTCATCTGCTCTAGGTTCAAGTTTGCCAAGTTGCTCATCAGTATTCTTAATATAAAATTTGCTCCCAAAGATTTTGAAGTGCTTCACCGAAGGAGTCTCACCACACCAGAGCTCATGAGGGGTTTGAGTGTTGTTAACACGGACATTTGTTTTGTTGAGAATAACAACCGCAGCATGTGCAGCTTCACCCCAGAAAGTTGCGGGAGTACCTGACTCATCAAGCATAGCACGAGCCATTTGTTGGACTGTTCTGTTCATTCTTTCCACAACTCCATTTTGCTGAGGAGTTCTAGCTGTAGAGAATTCTCTTCTTATCCCATGTTCTTCACAAAAATCGAAAAATTCATTCGAGGTAAACTCCCCACCTCTGTCAGATCTGAGGCACTTAATTTTGTATCATGATTCATTTTCAACCAAGGCTTTGAAGGATTTGAATTTTTCGAATGCTTCATCTTTGTGCTTCATTAGTCCTAACCAGACAAACCTGGAGAAATCGTCAATGAATAATATCAAGTATTCTTCTCCTCGAGGTGTTCTTTTTCTGAATGGACCACATGTATTTGTATGTACTAGCTCAAGAGGCATGCTAGCTGATCCTTCCTTCTCTGGAAAATTAGTTCTGGTTTGCTTTCCAAACTGACATGATTTGCATATGGTGTTGTCTGGAATTTTGATATCTGGAAGATCGCGAACTGCCTGATATTTGCATGCTTTCCTTATTTGTGAAAAGCTTAGATGCCCCAACCTCCGATGCCATAGCCAGTGTTCATCATCCTTGCTTAGATAGCATTGTTGTTGTCCTTCTTCAAATACGTATAGATTATTTGGAGTTCTTTTACCTTTGATCATCGTTTTACCTGTATCAAGATCACGAACAAGACATCCATTTGTTCTAAATATCACCTCGGTTCCTTGATCACACATCTGGCTGACACTTAGAAGATTATGTTTCAATCCATCAACATACAAAACATTTCCAGCCTTGACCTTTTCTTTTAACTGAGCAGTGCCTTTTCCTTTTATAGTTGCAGGAGAATCATTTCCAAAAGAAACTTTCTTTCCCTTTTCTAGAGCAGAATATGACTCAAGTTTTTCTTTATCACCTGTCATATGCTTCGAACATCCACTGTCAATGTACCATAGATTTTCCTGTCCCTCTGCATAGAATGCTATCCCACATCTTTCTGTTTGTGGTTCCTTTATTCTCCATGTTTTGGTGTTTGAGGCTTGTTCCTTTGTCTGCTGAAACCTGCTCCTGCATTCAGAATCTTCATGACCAAAGTTATTGCAAATAGAACATTCAACTTCATTTTCAAGAGCCGAAAAGTTGTTATAGGTCCTTTTTGTAATCCCGATCATACTTCTTTGTTTTTGAGCTTCTCTAGTCATGATTGTTTTATATGCAACACATTGAGCTGCTTTGTGACGAAAGTTATGGCAAGAGAAACATTGTCCATTGAAGAAATTTTTACGGTTATCAAATCTACCGGCCAAATGATTGTAATTTCTATTGTCATCCATTCTTGAACTAAATTGAGAAGATTTTACCTGTGGCTGGTTGTAGCTTTTGTTCACCCTTAAAACGGATTGCCCTTGATAGTCTCTGTTTACAATTCGTCCCTGCCTTGCCTGATGGTCTTCATTGTGCTTTTGCTCATTCCTTCTTGCTGCATCAAGATAACTTTTTGAAGTGGTTGCTTGAGAAGTTTCTCCATTATAGCCCAGACCTGTCTTGTTTAGTGGAGAACGATGTACATTGATAATCTCATCCAAAGTTTCAGATCCTTTGAAAAACTTAAGATTAATAGCTTTTGTTTTCTCAATCTCTTTTCTAAGACCAACAATTTCACCTTCTAATTTTTCAAGATGTTTTTCCTTTTCATCAATTTGAAATTGTAGAGTATCAATGATCATATTCTTTTCTTCTATACATCTCTTGAGTCTAGTAATTTCTTCAAAAAGGCTATCCACATCTATAGCATCCATATAATCATCATCTTCAAATGCCATAAACAGTTTATAGTCATTACCTTGTTCATCTTCATCACTAATCGATAGACCATCACTATCTTCATGAGTGTAGTAACTTTTCTTGTTTGCACTCTGTTTCTTGTTCCATCTAGCAGGTTCCTTTCCTTTATCCTTATAAGGACATTTTGCAGCATAATGACCTACTCTTCCACAAGCAAAACATTTAAAAGGTAACTTACCTCTGAACCTTCCAGAACCCCTTTGAAGATTCCTGACAAAATTTGATTCTTCTTCTTCTTCTTCTGGCACGTGACTTGCTTCATAGTAATCTCCTTTGCCTGAAGCCTTGAAAGCCGCTTCTCTTCTGTCTGATGGACCTCCCTTTCTCATTTCATAAGCAGTTAGAATTCCATGTAGTTGAGACATGGTGAGAGTTTGTAGATTTGCTTTTTCCTCTATAGCGGACACTTTAGATTCAAACTTGGGGGACAAGGATCTTAGGACTTTTTTAACCACAATAGCCTCTTTTATTTCTTCACCCAAGTTTTTCATGCAGTTAACAATTTCATCTACCCTAAGGAAATAGTTAGCCACACTTTCATCATTATACATTCTGAGATTCTCATACTGAATCCTAAAAGTTTGAAGTTTAGCACGCTTTACCTGTTCGTCTCCTTCATAGCTCGTGACAATTTTGTCCCATATTTCTTTTGCGGATTTATAGTGCATTACCTTCACGAATTCCGATTGGGATAAGCATCCCAATAGAGTATTGACTGCTTTCACATTTGTTTCATATTTCTTCTTCTCGGCCGAATCTGTAGGAGTAGCTGAAGGAAAAGTGTAGCCTGTCTCTATGATATCCCAAACTTCTGTACCAAGAGATTGAAGATAGGCAGTAACTCTTATCTTCCAATAATTGAAGTTCGTCCCATCAAAAATTGGTGGCCTGATTGATGCTTCTCTCTTGTAGTTGCTCATGATGAATGATCTACCTTCAAGAGATCAAGCTTCTGTGAAGGACCTGCTCTGATACCAATTGTTGGAAATAATACTGAGAGGGGGGGGGTGAATCAGTATTATCACATTAATAAAACTTTTTCATTTCCATAATCAGATTCATATATGCTACTTCCACAACTTCTTATGATTAAGTTAATTGATCTTCAATGAGTGCATTAGAACATTATCAACCATATTATCAGATAACAGATGCAGTAATAGAGAATAGATCATCACATATAAGGCACACACATGAACACCATGATATAAGGTGGAAACCCAATGCGGGAGAAAAACCACCTGCTGCAAGTCATCTCAATCTTCTTCTTAATAAGAAAATCCTTTTACAATATTTGTACTGGTGCAGTCTTATACCAATACGGGAGCTACAACCCCCTTTGCTCTTGTACTAGCCAATCCATTTACTAGTACGCAGGCTGCTACCTGCTACAATGCTCCAAAGATCTCCCTTAGCTTTTGTACTAGCTTAGATACTAGTACATAGGCGCTGGCCTACAATCTTCTCTCCTCTAGGTACCACGTTTCATCAATTTTCAGACTGGATACACTGAAGCACAACACATAATCTGAAAGGTCACTTTTCATCCAATTTTCATACTGGACCCAACAACAACATTGAAGCTAATAATCAAACAACCTTCTGAATCACCCAATCACCAGATCCATACATATACAATGATATTATGAGAGTTATCAACCAGATCTAGTACATAAAGATAAGGCATTAATCATGCCGTTATCTGAACTCAATACCAGTAACCAAACATCAGTTATGCACCCAAAACCCTGCAGAATAGTCAAAGGCAGTTAAAACAAATTTTAAGCAGGGATCGCAACTTCACTGGTATAGATCTACGGATATCTGTACTACCTCCGCACCTACGCCTTCTGTGGCGCCGCGACCACCGCACCTGCGCCTTCTGTGGCGCCTCCGCACTGCGCCTTCTGTGGCGCCTCCGCACTACGCCTTCTGTGGCGCCTCTGCACTGCACCTTATGTGGCGCCTCCGCACTGCGCCTTCTGTGGCGTCTCTGCACTGCGTCTTCTGTGGCGCCTCCGCACTGCGCCTTCTGTGGCACCTCCACACTGCGCCTTCTGTGGCGTCTCTGCACTGCGCCTTCTGTGGCGCCTCCACACTACGCCTTTTGTGGCGCCTCCGCACTGCGCCTCTGTGGCGTCTCCGCACTGCGCCTTCTGTGGCGTCTCCGCACTGCGTCTTCTGTGGCGCCTCTGCACTGCGCCTTCTGTGGTGCCTCTGTGGCGTCTCCACACTGCGCCTTCTGTGGCGTCTCCGCACTGCGCCTTCTGTGGCGCCTCCGCACTGCGCCTTCTGTGGCGCCTCCGCACTTCCGCAGCTGCAGCGCTCGAGAGATCACCCTTCACAGATTCGCTTTCAACTTCCCTTTCATAGATCAAACTTTTAAAACAATAACCCAATATTTCAGATCTTAAGATATTCAATTTGAAAGAATGAATTAGCCAGTGATCTCCTTTGCTTTATATAGGCAAGCTTCTTCATAAAATCATGGATCAATACCATAGATAACCAATACAAGGGGCCCAAAAACATGGGGCTCAATAATACCAAGGACTAACCACCATGGACCAAAGGTAAGTTCTCCAACATATACACACTTTTGACGAGGTACCATGGTCCAAAACCATAGGTTCAAATACCAAGGACTAACTACCATGGACCAAAGGTAAGTTCTCCAACATGAAAGTGCGTGAACTTTTTCTCTACATGAAATAAACTTTTCTCTACATGAAATAAACTTTTCTCTGCATAAAAGTGCGTGAACTTTTCTCTACATGAAATAAACTTTTCTCTGCATATAAGTGCGTGAACTTTTCTCTACATAGAATAAGCTTTTCTCGGCATATAAGTGTGTGAACTTTTCTGCACTATAATTTATCATCTGAGATGAGTGGGTTGCCATCAAGTACAACATATGTATCATAAAGCCATACCAGAATCATAATGCCAACAAATGGGTACAGATTGAAGGTCTACAAGAAGCCCTTTTCAAATAAGAGCTCATCAATAGCATCAACAAGACAGTGATGGTGGTGGAGCAAGTCTCGGCTTCCACCCCATCAAGTCCCTACAAAAAAACAAAAAAAAACTCAGGTGAAAACCTCCATGAGGCACTTGAGTCTCATTGTTGGGTTAAAACCTTTTTTGAGGCACCCAGGGTAGGAAGCTAGGATGAAAACTTCTTGAAGGCAAATTAGTTGTTTTCAAAAAAAAAAGAGAAAAGAAACAAAAAAGAGAGAGAGAGAAAAGAAAAAAAATTGGAAATGTCGATTCCAAGTCAGCAAGAGGAGGATCAATGCAACTTGAGAGGAGTAGAAGGACCTACAAAATCCAAATTTTAATCCCTCCATCTCATAGTCTTCATTATTTCATCCATCCTTCCATTTATGAACTTTTTATGAAACCAGCTCACAAAAGATAGAAAAGATAGATCAACGCCTTAGAATTTAGCCTCTTCGAGGGGACAACCTCCTTTACATTACATAAATGAACGATTCTTGGATGATATTGTTATGAAACCAGCTCAAGAAAAGATAGAAATGATAGATCAACGCCTTAGAATTCAGCCTCTTCGAGGGGGCAACCTCCTTTACATTACATAAATGAACATTTCTTGGATGATACAAATGACAAAACCTCCTTTCTATATATAGGAGTCTAAGGAGTCACAATATAATCTAGCCGACCTAACAATAATAATATAAAGCCACAAAAATAACAATAGAGGGATTCTATGGGGCACAGAAGTAACAATGTGGGGGTAATAGGGGCACAACAATATAAATAAGGGGTATAACTACAATAGTAATGGGGTAATCACTAGTATTATAGGGACCCAACATGCCCCTCTCCTTCAAAAAAGTGTTGTCCTCAACGCTTGAGTAGTTCTGGATACTTCTGCATAAAATTCTCATCCTCCAATGTGGAATCTTCAGTGGATAAGTTCTTCCACTTGATAAGATACTCTGAAATTGATCGATTTCGTAGCTGTCGAGTTCTTGTTTCTATGACTGCTTCCGGTTCCAATATAATTTTTCCTTCCTCGTCAAGTTCTGGCAATATTGTTTGAATTGGGAGCTTGTTGCCTATAACCTTCTTTAAACATGAAACATGGAAAACTGGGTGCAATCGAGAAGCTGCAGGAAGCTCCAATTTGTATGCCATAGTACCAATCTTTTGCAACACCTTGTACAGACCATAATACTTTGGTGATAATTTATGATCCTTCTTAGCTTGCTTTAGGGACATTTGCTTATATGGTTGTAGCCGTAGGAATACCCAATCACCTACATCAAAGCTTCTTTCACTGCGATGTTGATCTGCCTGTTGTTTCATTCTATTTTGTGCCAACACGAGGTTATCCTTTAAGAGTTGGAGGACTTGTTGTTGATGTTCGATGTGATGTTCCACTGCTTGAACCTTAGAATTTTCTCTTAAATACGATGTGATGGATGGTGGTTGATACCCATAAAGTGCCATAAATGGGGTCATTTTTGTTGCTGTATGGAAGGAAGTGTTATACCACCATTCAGCCAGAGGCAACCATTTGACCCATTGTGTCTGTTTATCAGATACAAAGCAACGAAGATATCCTTCCAAACATTTGTTTACTATCTCAGTTTGCCTATCAGATTGAGGATGATAAGATGAGCTATGAGTTAACTGAGTACCAAGACAAGAAAATAATTATGTCCAAAAATTTCCAGTGAAAATGGGATCTCTGTCACTTACAATAATCTTTGGGTTTCCATGTAGCTTTTGAACTGTTTCCATAAATGCAGTAGAAACTATACTGGCTTTAAATGGATGTGATAATGCACAAAAGTGTGCATACTTGGTAAGTCTGTCAACTACCACCATGATGACACTCTTTCCCTCAGACTTGGGTAAACCTGTGATAAAATCCATTGAAACCTCCTCCCAACGTTGGCTTGGAATGGATAAAGGTTTTAATAGACCCGATGTCTTAATTGTTTCAACTTTATTTTGTTGGCAAACCAAAAATTCCGCCACAAACTTTTGAATATCTGATTTAAGGCCATCCCAAAAAAATTCCTTCTTAACCCTGTGGTAAGTTTTTAAAAATTCTGAGTGCCCTCCTAAGGGAGAAGTGTGCAATTCCATAAGAATCTTTTGTTTTAGCTGGGAATTCTTACAGAGGTATAAGCGATCTTTGTACCATAACGAATCATTTTGCGAGCTAAATGTATCAGACGTACTGGAATCTTGTTGTAGCTTTTGAATAAGTGCCCACACTTCTTCGTCATTCTTCCATTCCTCCCTTGCTTCGTTTATCCAATCTGGTTGGATAATAGAAATGGCAAACAACAATGCTTCCACATTCTCATCCTTTCTTGAGAGTGCATCTGCCACCACATTTTTCTTCCCCTTTTTGTAGATGATTTCAAAGTCATAACCCAACATCTTTGTGACCCACTTTTGTTGCTCTTCAGAGGATAATCTTTGTTCTAAAAAGTATTTAAGGCTATCATGATCTGTTTTTACCTTGAAGTGTCTTCCCATTAGGTAGGGTCGCCATTTCTTAAGTGCATGGAGTATTGCCAACATTTCCTTCTCATAAATAGCTTTGCTTAAAAACTTTCCCTTCATTGGACGACTTTCAAAAGAAATGGGTCTTTCATCTTGCATTAGAACAGCACCAATTCCATTTCTTGAAGCATCACATTCCACAATAAAGGTTTTTGTGAAGTCCGGTGTAGCTAAGACCGGTGCTTGGCACATTGCCTCTTTAAGATGTTCAAAGGCCTTTGTTGCTTCCGGAGTCCATGAAAATGCATATTTCTTCAATAATGTTGTTAGAGGTGCTGCTATTCTCCCATAATTCTTAACAAACTTGCGATAATACCCTATCAACCCAAGAAATCCTCGCAGATGCTTTATGGATGTGGGGATTTTCCATTCCTTAATGGCTTTAATTTTGCTAGGGTCTACCTTAACTCCTTCATGAGATACAATATGACCCAAATATTCCACCTCTTGGACTCCAAAGAAACATTTGGATCTTTTTGCATATAATTGTTTCTCCTCCAATAGTTGTAGCACCTTGTCAACATGTTCAACATGATCCTTCCAAGACTTGCTGTAGATTAGTATATCATCAAAAAATACTAACACAAATTTTCTAAGGAATGGTTTGAAAATTGAATTCATCAAACCTTGAAATGTTGAAGGTGCATTGGTAAGGCCAAAAGGCATGACCAAAAATTCATAATGACCCTCATGAGTTCTAAATTCCGTTTTGGGAATGTCTTCAATCTTCATTCTGATTTGATGATATCCCGAATGAAGATCCAACTTGGTGAAGTAAATTGATCCATGCAATTCATCCAATAATTCATCAATGACAGGAATGGGGAACTTATCTTTAATAGTGAGCTTGTTGAGCTCCCTATAATCCGGACACATGCACCATGATCCATCCTTCTTGTGCACCAATACTACTGGAGCAGAGAAAGAACTTTGACTCGGTTGAATTATACCAGCCTCTAGCATTTCTGCAACCATACGTTCAATTTCACTTTTTGGGACATAGGGATATCTGTACGGCCTGATGTTTGGAGGAACACTTCCTGGAATCAGATGAATAGCATGATCATGATCACGCATAGGTGGGAGACCTTTGGGAGTCTCAAATACCTTGGAATGATTGTCCAGGACTTTTTGGAGATCTGGAGAAATAGATGATTCCGATGTGGAAACATCTAGCGAACATAATTGTGCAATTACACCTCTTTGCTCCTTTTTTAGAAGCTTTGTCATACCATTAGAGCTGATTATCTTTCCTGATTTCCCTGCAATACCCCTTAATTCAACTTCCTTTCCTTCCGTAGAAAATTTGATGAAAATTTCTTGAAAATTAAAAGCTATTGTACCCAAGGATTGTAGCCATTGGACTCCTAGTACAACATCAACACCTCCCATTGGAATGGAAAGCATTGGGCTAGTCAATACATATTCTCCCATGGATAGCTTGATATTATGGCACTTTCCAGAGCAATTTATTGTTCCTCCATTTGCAATCATCACTTGACACTCTGGTGCTGGATATAGGAAGCAATTCAATTCTTTTGCTACCCTACAATGAATAAAATTGTGGGTGCTTCCTGAATCAATCAACACTATTACCTTTTTCTTCTTGATTTGTCCTTCTATCTTGATGGTTTGAGGAGTGGTAATTCCCGCCAATGCATTACAAGATATGGTCGGATTTCTTTGTTCTTCATCTAAGCTTTGTTCTTGGAGTATATCCTCTTCTTTTGACCTTTCTTGCTCCTTTTCTTCTTCCTCTTCACAATCTATGTAGAATAATTTCTTCTTAGCACACTTATGACCTTTAGTGTATTTGCTATCACAACTGTAACAAAGCCCTTTTGCTCTTTTTTCTTCCAATTGTTGTGGTGTCAACCTTATAGGTTGTGGAAGACTAGGGGCAACAACACTTCCGTCTTTATAGTTGTGAGTGGTATGCTTCCTAGTTGCCATAATTTTGCTTTCCATTTTTCTTGCTAACCTGAAGGCCTTCTCTAATGAATCAGGTTCCCAAAGGCGAACATCATGTTGGATATTATCCTTTAAAGACCCTATGAACACATCAATCCTATGTTCCTCTGGAATATCTTTTACCCTTATGTTCAATTTTTGGAACTCCTCAATGTGCTCCATTATTGAACCCTTTTGTTTGAGACTTATCAATTGGCTAAAAAAAGTGTTGCTTTTTGTATCCTCATAATGTGCTATCAATTCTTCCGTAAAAATTGCCCAAGTGATAAATTGTTTACGAGAGCAAAGCCGTTGATACCATGCAAACTGATTTGGTTCCAAATATACAGTTGCCATACATACCTTTTGTGCGTTTTGCACATTATTGAGATCGAAGAATTGCTCCATCTGTAATATCCATGTGGCGGGATCCTTGCCATCAAACTTCCTCATATCGATTTTTGGAATATGGTGAGTCTTCGATCCAACATTAGCGTCTATGGAATCATGATTAACATTTCTTTTGTTCTCATCATGAGTTTCATTTACTACATTTTCACCATTAGTAAGTATTTCTTGTAGAAAATTTGTCAAATCTGTCTTCAAATCTGCCATGCCTGTCTTCAAATTTGTGTTCAAATCTATCTTCAAATTGTCCATCTTAGCTTCCATGCCATTCATCTTAGCTTCCACGCCATTTATCTTAGCTTCTGTTAACTTTTGTGAGCGTGACATTTGTTGCACCTGTTCTTGTAATTTTGATATATCATGTAGCATTTCTTCCTCTTCTTCATGAGTCATGCTAGAGCTTTCAGGTTCCTTATTAGGTATTTGCATTTTCTTCCTCGGGGCATCAGTTACCGATAATAATTCTCTACTATTCCCTTTGAATTCCTTCAAAATAAATTTTCAAACCAAGCTTAAGCAAAAATTTAAAAAAATCTACACACCTTTTTTCACTTTGTAAGAGCTCGATATTGCCTCTGATGTATCTCTATACTTTCCAATCATCTAGTTCTGAAATTTCTTCCTGTAGTAGCCCTTTGTGCCCTATTTCTAATGCCACAGGTCTGACCCAAATTGGATTCTCCAAGGAAGAGTTATGTGAAATCTCCCACAGTGACTTGATTATAGACTAGTTCAGTAGAGCGAACTTGTACGACATGCCACGAATCCCTGTATCAACCTTTGGATCTGAAAAACATTTATAAGAAACTACAGTCTGTCCTCTTTCTGTACCTTCTTACGAAATTTAAATCTGATCCCCAGAGAGAAAGTTATGACGATTTTCCCCAGGTCACCTGTTTGGAATGTAATTCAGGAGTCTGCAAAAAGACCAACTTCCTCAGATCATAAATCCGCAAATATAGCGCAAAACGCTCTGAAATTTGGACCCAAGGTTTAGCGCAATTTCTTCTCAAATGGGTTTTTTTTGCGACTTCTGAAACGTCACAAAAAAAAATT
The DNA here is from genome assembly GCA_031772625.1 of Pinus tabuliformis. NCBI lineage: Eukaryota > Viridiplantae > Streptophyta > Pinopsida > Pinales > Pinaceae > Pinus > Pinus tabuliformis. The sequence continues at coordinate 96,450,967 of CM062809.1, forward strand.
TATAGCAAAAATTCCACGATGACCTGTTTGGAGCAGCGAAACCCTAGAACCCAAAGCTCTAATACCAGATGTTATGAAACTAGCTCAAGAAAAGATAGAAATGATAGATCAACGCCTTAGAATTCAGCCTCTTTGAGGGGGAAACCTCCTTTACATTACATAAATGAACAATTCTTGGATGATACAAATGACAAAACCTCCTTTCTATACATAGGAGTCTAAGGAGTCACAATATAATCTAGCCGACCTAACAATAATAATATAAAGCCACAAAAATAACAATAGAGGGATTCTATGGGGCACAGAAGTAACAATATGGGGGTAATAGGGGCACAACAATATAAATAAGGGGTATAACTACAATAGTAATGGGGTAATCACTAGTATTATAGGGACCCAAGAGATACAAATGACAAGACCTCCTTTCTATATATAGGAGTCTAAGGGGTCATAATATAATCAGAGCCGACATAACAATAATAATGTAAGGGCACAATAATAACAATAGTGGGCTTCTATGGGGCACAATAGTAACAATATGGGGACTACATGGGTGCAACAATATAATAAGGGGGTTGTACTAATAACAATAAGGGGTTACACTAGTAGTATAGTGGCCTAACATGCCCCTCTCCTTCAAAAGGTATTGTCCTCAATGCTTGAGTAGTTCTTGATGCTTCTGTATAAAATTCTTGTCCTCCCATGTGGAATCTTCAGTGGGTAAGTTCTTCCACTTGATGAGATACTCTGAAATTGATCGATTTCATCGCTGTCAAGTTCTTATTTCTATGACTGCTCCAGGTTCCAATATGATTTTTCCTTCCTCTTCAAGTTCTGGCAATATTGTTTGAATTAGGATCTTCTGCAACTTTTGAATGAGTGGCCACACTTCTTCTTCCTTCTTCCATTCATCCCTTGCTTCATTTATCCCATCTGGTTGGATAATAGAAATAGCACAAAATAATGCTTCCACATCCTCATCCTTTCTTGAGAGTGCATCTGCAACAAAAAATTTCTTTCCTTTTCTATAGATGATGTCAAAGACATAACCCAACATATTTTGACCCATTTTTTCTGTTCTTCTAAAGATAATATTTGTTCTAAAAAGTATTTAAGACTATCATGATCCATTTTTACCTTGAAGTGTCTTCCCATTGGGTAAGGTTGCCATTTCTTAAGTGCATGTAGTATTGCCAATATTTCCTTCTCATAAATAGCTTGCTTGAGATGTAGCTGCAATCACCTTAATCAAAACTTGTTTCACTGCGATGTTGACCTACCTGTTATTTCATTCGATTTTGCACCAAAGTTGAATTATCCTTTAAAAATTGGAGAACTTGGTGTTGATGGTCGATGTGATCTTTCACTGCTTGAACCTTTTTCTTCTTGATATGTCCTTCTATCTTGAGAGTTCGAGGAGTGGTAATTTCTTCCAATACTTTACAAGATATGGTCAGATTCAGTTCTTGTTGCTCGATGTGATCTTTCACTTCTTGAACATTTTTCTTCTTGATATGTCCTTCTATCTTGATATTTTTAGGAGTGATAATTCCGGCCAATGAATTACATGATATGTTTGGATTCATTTCTTCTTTCTCGATGTGATCTTTCACTTCTTGAACATTTTTCTTCTTGATATGTCCTTCTATCTTGAGAGTTTTAGGAGTGGTAATTCTTGCCAATGTTTTACAAGATATGGTCGGACTCATTTCTTCTTTCTCTCAAGTTGGATCCTGGCGTATATCCTCTTCTTTTGATGTTCCTTGATCATTTTCTTCCTCCTCCTCATACTCTATGTAAAATAGTTTCTTCTCAGCACACTTATGACCTTTAGTGCATTTGCTATCACAATTGTAACAAAGCCCTTTTTCTGTTTTTTCTTCCAATTGTTGTGGTGTAACCCTTGTAGGTTGTGGAAGGCTAGGAGAAGAAACACTTCCATAATTATAGTCGTAAGTGGTGGGATTCCTTGTTTCCATAATTTCGCTTTCAATTTCTCTTGCCCACCTAAATGCCTTCTCCAATGAAGTAGGTTCCCAAAGACGAACCTCATATTGAATGTTATCCTTTAAAGTACCTATGAAGACATCAATCCTTTGATTCTCTGGAATATCAATCACCCTTATATTCAATTTTTGAAACTCCTCAATGTGCTCCATTACTGAACCCTTTTGTTTGAGACTTATCAATTGGCTAAAAAAGGTGTTTCTCTTTGTATCCTCATAATGTGCTATCATTTCCTCCGTGAAAATTGACCACGTAACAAGTTGTTTACGAGAACAAAGCTCTTTATACCATAAAAATTGATCCGGTTCTAAATATGAAGATGCAATACATACCTTTTGTAACAGTGGTACACCATGTAGATCAAAATATTGCTCCATCTGAAGTATCCAATTTACCAGATCCTTGCCATCATACTTCCTCATATCGCCTTTTCTTGATTTTAGGAGTTCGAACTTGAAACAACTATAACTCTATAATTTTAGATCTTCCAATTTTGAAATTGTGAACTGCGGTAGCCCTCTACGTCCTCTTTCCAATTCCACTAGTATGATCGAATTTAGATTCTCCAAGAAAGAGTTATGCACAATCTCCTAAGATGACCTGATTATATACCTTTTCAGAAGATCGAACTTGTATGAAGTGCCACGCGTCACTGTTTCAACCTTTGGCTCTGAAAAATATATACAAGAAACTATAATCCATCTCTTTCTGTACCTTCTTACGAAATTTCAATCCGATGCTGAGAGAGAAAGTTATGATGATTTTCCCCAGGTCACCTGTTTAGAATGTAATTCAGGAGTCTGCAAAAAGACCAACTTCCTCAGATCATATATCCGCAAATATAGCGCAAAAAGATTTGAAATTCAAACCCAAGGTTCAGTGTGATTTCATCTCAAATGGGTTTTTTTTCGCTTCTGAAACGTCGCAGAAAAAAAGTTATAGCGAAAATACCACGATGACCTATTTGGAGCAGCGAAACCCTAGAATCCAAAGCTCTGATACCAAATGTTATGAAACCAGCTCACAAAAGATAGAAAAGATAGATCAACGCCTTAGAATTCAGCCTCTTCGAGGGGGAAACCTCCTTTACTTTACATAAATGAAAAATTCTTGGATGATACAAATGACAAGACCTCCTTTCTATATATAGGAGTCTAAGGGGTCATAATATAATTAGAGCCGACATAACAATAATAATGTAAGGGCACAATAATAACAATAGTGGGCTTCTATGGGGAACAATAGTAACAATATGAGGACTACATGGGTACAACAATATAATAAGGGGGTTGTACTAATAACAATAATGGGTTACACTAGTATTATAGAGGCCTAACAGAACTCCTCCAGCGTAGTTTACACAGGCTCTATGTTTTCTACAGGATTCCTGTAATCCTACACGATTCCCTAAAAACCTACAGGAGTTTCGTGTAGGAATTACAGTGGCTTTGAAATTCCAATAAAAGTGATCCTAGAGCAAAGGGGATGGCATGCCTGTGTCTAAAAAAATAAAACATTCACTCCACCTCACCATCACCATGCCTTTCAACACCATGTTACCCCTGCATCCATCCAATAATTCAATTAAATAAATATATAGTTTTCAAAAAGAAAAAAACGAATAGAATAAGGTGAGAACATAGGATAGAGGGACAATACCTGAAGGCTATACCTCTCACCTACCATTCACTATAACCCTTACCTACTCATGTCAACAATCCTTATGATCCAGAAGTGAAAAAAAGTGTGAAAGTTTAGGGGAGAGGAAGCTACAAGACATCCTATAGGTTTCCTGTAGGAAATCCTATAGCAACCTATCCCACAAAGGAAACTTCTCAGGGTTGCATCCATCTTCAACACAAATATTCCAAGGTTGAGGAAGCTCCTCCAGAGCTCAGTAGCAGCAACAAGATCACCACATCACTCTCTAGCACCTGCACATCAAAATAAACCAGCATCAAAAGAGGCCAATACAAAGAAGGATATGCAGCAAATACACAGCACAGGAAATCATTCTCCAACATGCATCATCATCAAAGCATCTTACCCACAGGTATGTCATCTTACTCACGATCTCTTGCTAGCACGATATAATAAAAAATGTAGGATTATGTAAGAGTTGGTTTTATAAGCAAAGGTGGCCAATTAACTTGGCCACCTTCGTCCAGTCGACGAAGAGAAAATAGTTAGACCACTCCACGCGTGGCAGAAGTCAAATAATAAAAAAAAGGAGATAAGGCCAAAAATGGTTAAGTTATTGAGGAACGAAGTGGGAGATGATTATGAGGGAAGGTGTAATGATGGACTGATAGTGGGACCAACGGTCGAAAAGGAGGTGCTTGTACTTAGATAGCCAGCACACCATCCCACATGATCAGCCATATAAGGAAATAAAACATTGATTCCCATACAAAGAGAGCATTAGAAATCTCGAGAATTCATCGAAAAGAGGTTTCTCTCGACCTTCCTGAAGCAGCACCTACAGGAGATAGTTAACATTTTGCAGCGCATGAGACCTACAGGATACAGAGCAGTCAATCTACAGGATTATCAGTGGGCACTAAAGGGAGGAGAAATCAAAGGTTGTCCTCAACAGAATGGAACAAGCAAGGTAGGAGCTATACCTTCCATATTTTCCTATTAAAAAGAAGAAAAATCATCATTTGATTAAGGAAATTGCAGTCTAGGATGATTGTATTGCAGATTTAACACTCCATCATCTCTCACCCACTAGAATTCTTGATTTATATCCATCCAAGCCTCCACAATTACCAGGGAAAGATGATAGGAGGTTTTAACAAGAGAGAACCCACAAACACAGTAAGGATCCACCAACATCCTCCTGTAGTAGAAATTTTCACAAGGCACCAATGGATGGGGTTCTTTGAGAGGATGAGAGGATATGATGATGAGGTGGCCAGAGACTTTTCTCTCTCACTCATACCCCTCACTAGGACCCATGCCACTATTGTGGTGAAAATATTATCGGTAGAAATCACACCTGAATTTATAAGTAGAATCACTACACTCCCTTTAGGCTACCTTGGAGAAAAGAAGATAAGGGTAAAAGCACCTTTGCAAAGAAGAAATTCTTTTTGGAAGGGGAGGAGCCAATGGAAGACAAAAATGGGGTTAGAAGAGAAAGCATTCCATACCCTTGGAATGAAGTTAGTTACCACCTCATTAAATACATATCATGTGAAGGGAGATACATTGTGGTGTATGGATACCACTTCAGACTCCTCCAAGAACTAAGATTTGGAGCAGACACACCTCCTCAAAATAGATTAAATATACCCTACTTTCTTCTTCAATCAATGATAGATATGAGCATCAAAGTGCAAGAGGGAAAACATCAACAACTAGCCCATCAAGGGTTGATCAAACTTATCCTAGAAGATGCTCTACAAAACCTAAGACTCCTTATTACATAGACAACTTTCATAGAAATGCAGGCAGATGGAGGAATTCAAGATCTTAAATATGACAAAAACCCCACTGCTAGTGAGAGGGATGAAGAAATAGAAGGAGAAAATGAAGAGGAAACAGAGGAGGAAAAAGATGAAGGAGGAGGAAAATGAAGAAGAGACAGAAGATGAAACAAAAGAAGAGACAAATGAGAAGAGTGTGTTAGAAAATTATATATTACAGAGCAATGGAACACATAGAATATTACATAAATATAAACACCAAAAACGCATAAAACAAGAGAGACAGATATATGTGGTTCACCCAGTTTGGGCTACGTCCACCCCGAACAGCCAGTCCTTCCTTTCTATTATCCAACAAAATGAAGAGACACAACCTACAGCAGATCCACTGTAATATCCTTTGTTTTCTCTCACAATCTCACCTCATTGTTTCTCACTCGGAGAATACACATCTATTACACAACCTCAATACAATGCCCTCATACAAAGAGAGGGGTTTCCTTCTAGGGTAAAAAGCCCTAAACTAAACATAAGTTATACCATCAGATCATCTGCCTAATGAACAGCCTAGATTGACTAGAAATTACTATACGTTTACAAGGCAATTTTACATCTGTTTTTAGCTTCAGGGGCGCTGCCCCTGAAACCCCCGCTGGGGGACCGCTGGCCCCCAAGCCCCCCAGCTGGGGGGGATCCCCCCCCCCACCCAAACCCCCGAGGGGGGGACAAGTCCCCCCCCGCACCCCACAACGTGGAGGAGTGTACAAACTTCCTGGGGTATACATCCAGCTGAAACAAAGGCCAATAAATAATCATGCTCCACACCCAACAATCTCCCACTTGGCGAATGATTGTAGCAACTTCACCACTGCTTCATTTTTTGGACAATGATTCCTCTTTGGACCTGGTTATTTCTCATCTTCATCATCATCCTTGAACACCAATTGAAACTGAGCATATTCTCAATTTCTCCCTGGTTACAACTTTTATTAGCATATCTACAGGATTTTGTCTAGCGTGTATCTTTTCTAGCTTCAACTCTCCATCTTCCAACACCGATTGTATGAAATGGTAATTGAGCTATATGTGTTTAGTCCTGGAATCAAATGTTGAGTTCTTTGCAAGATGAATGGCACTTTGGAAACGTGCCCATATCATGCTTCTTACCCAATTCACCCATAAACCTTTGTAACCAAATCATTTCTTTATCAGCGTTTGTGGCAGCAACATACTTTGCTTCTGTTGTTGAAAGTGCAACAACACTTTCAATTTTTGAAACCCAACTGATAGTTGTTCCACCTAAAGTACATATATATCCAGTAGTGCTCCTCCTGTTATCTTTGTCACCTGCCATATCGACATCAACATATCCATGTAGAGAAATGTTTGAACCACCAAAGCATAATGATTGATTTGTGGTACCTTTCAAATATCTGAGAATCCATTCCACTACCATCCAATGTTCCTTTCCTAGATTGTTCATGTACCTACTTACAACTCCCACTGCATGTGCAATATCAGGTCTTATGCAGACCATTGCATACATTAAGCTTCCAACTGTTGATGCATATGGAACTTTAGACATATAATCCATGTCTTCTTGGGTATTTGGGCACATTTGCTTACTAAGTTTGGAATGGATAGCAAAAGGTGTACTAATTGGTTTTGCATTGTGCATATTAAATCTTTTCAACACCTTTTGTATGTACTCATTCTGAGACAATGTTAATTTGCAATTTTTCCTGTCTCTAGTTATTCTCATACCAAGGATTTGTTTTGCAGCTCCCAAATCCTTCATTGCAAATGAATTTGCTAATTTTCTTTTGAGCACATTTATTTCCTACATGTTAGACCCTACAAAAAGCATGTCATCCACATACAATAACAATATAATATAGTTGCCATCATTTTTCTTTTTCAGATAAACACAATGATCAGAGTAACATCTAGTATAACCTTGTTCAGACATAAACTTGTCAAATTTTATATACCACTACCTCGGAGCCTGTTTTCACAAGGCACCAATGGATGGGGTTCTTTGAGAGGATGAGAGGATATGATGATGAGGTGGACAGAGACTTTGCTCTCTCACTCATACCCCTCACTAGGATCCATGCCACTATTGTGGTGAAAGGCTTATCGATAGAAACCACCCCTGAATTTATATGTAGAATCACTACACTCCCTTTAGGCTTACCTTGGAGAAAAGAAGATAAGGGTAAAAGCACCTTTGCAAAGAAGAAATTCTTTATGGAAGGGGAGGAGACAATGGAAGACAAAAATGGGGTTAGAAGAGAAAGCATTCCATACCCTTGGAATGAAATTAGCTACCACCTCATTAAATACATATCATGTGAAGGGAGATACATTGTGGTGTATGGATACCACTTCAGACTCCTCCAAGAACTAAGATTTGGAGCAGACACACCTCCTCAAAATAGATTAAATATACCCTACTTTCTTCTTCAATCAATGATAGATATGAGCATCAAAGTGCAAGAGGGAAAACATCAACAACTAGCCCATCAAGGGTTGATCAAACTTATCCTAGAAGATGCTCTACAAAACCTAAGACTCCGTATTACATAGACAACTTTCATAGACATGCAGGCAGAGGGAGGAATTCAAGATCTTAAATATGACAAAAGCCCCACTGCTAGTGAGAGGGATGAAGAAATAGAAGGAGAAAATGAAGAGGAAACAGAGGAGGAAAAAGATGAAGAAAAGGAGGAGGAAAATGAAGAAGAGACAGAAGATGAAACAAAAGAAGAGACAAATGAGAAGAGTGTGTTAGAAAATTATATATTACAGAGCAATGGAACACATAGAATATTACATAAATATAAACACCAAAAACGCATAAAACAAGAGAGACGGATATATGTGGTTCACCCAGTTTGGGCTACGTCCACCCCGAACAGTCGGTCCTTCCTTTCTATTATCCAACAAAATGAAGAGACACAACCTACAGCAGATCCACTGTAATATCCTTTGTTTTCTCTCATAGTCTCACCTCATTGTTTCTCAGTTGGATAATACACATCTATTACACAACCTCAATATAATGCCCTCATACAAAGAGAGGGGTTGCCTTCTAGGGTAAAAAACCCTAAAATAAACATAAGTTCTACCGTTAGATCATCCGCCTAATGAACAGCCTAGATTGACTAGAAATTACTATACTTTTACATATGTTTTTAGCTTCAGGGGCACCCCCGCTGGGAGACCACTGGCCCCCGATCCCCCTAGCCGGGGGGGATCCCCCCCCCAGCCAAAACCCCCGAGGGGGGGACAAGTCCCCTCCCCGCACCCCACCACGTGGAGGAGTGTACAAACTTCCTGGGGTATACATCTAGCTGAAACAAAGGCCAATAAATAATCATGCTCCACACCCAGCAATCTCCCACTTGGAGTATGATTGTAGCAACTTCACCACTGCTTCATTTTCTGGACAATGACTCCTCTTTGGACCTGGTTGTTTCTCATCTTCATTGTCATCCTTGAACACCAATTGAAACTGAGCATATTCTTAGTTTCTCCCTGGTTACAACTTTTGTTAGCATATCTGCAGTATTTTGTCTAGTGTGTATCTTTTCTAGCTTCAACTCTCCATCTTCCAACACTGATCGTATGAAATGGTAATTGATCTATATGTGTTTAGTCCTAGAATGAAATGTTGAGTTCTTTACAAGATGAATGGCACTTTGGAAACGTGCCCATATCATGCTTCTTACCCAATTCACCCATAAACCTTTGTAACCAAATCATTTCTTTATCAGCGTCTGTGGCAGCAACATACTTTGCTTCTGTTGTTGAAAGTGCAACAACACTTTGAATTTTTGAAACCCAACTGACAGTTGTTCCACCTAAAGTAAATATATATCCTGTAGTGCTCCTCCTGTTATCTTTGTCACCTGCTATATCGGCATCAACATATCCATGTAGAGAAATGTTTGAACCACCAAATCATAATGATTGATTTGTGGTACCTTTCAAATATCTGAGAATCCATTCCACTACCATCCAATGTTCCTTTCCTGGATTGTTCATGTACCTACTTACAACTCCCACTGCATGTGCAATATCAGACCTTGTGCAGACCATTGCATACATTAAGCTTCCAACTGTTGATGCATATGGAACTTTAGACATATAATCCATGTCTTCTTGGTTATTTGGGCACATTTCCTTACTAAGTTTGAAATGGCTAGCAAAAGGTGTACTAATTGGTTTTTCATTGTGCATATTAAATCTTTTCAACACCTTTTTTATGTACTCATTCTGAGACAATGTTAATTTGCAATTTTTCCCGTCTCTAGTTATTCTCATACCAAGGATTTGTTTTGCAGCTCCCAAATCCTTCATTGCAAATGAATTTGCTAATTTTCTTTTGAGCACATTTATTTCCTGCTGTTAGACCCTACAACATGCATGTCATCCACATACAATAACAATATAATATAGCTGCCATCATTTTTCTTTTTCAGATAAACACAATGATCAGAGTAACATCTAGTATAGCACCGACAACATCATCAAACTTTAAAGTACTAGATACAAAAACAGAGTTACTAATGGCCATTACTAAACCATTCCAACTTTCTAGCAATGAGCACAAGAATAACAGAGCTCTAACTTCATCATCAAAGTTTACCCCTACAGAACTTAACTGACTTGTAACAGTATTAAAATCATTTAAATGGTCTGCAACAGATCCACCTTCTGACATCTTCATATTAAATAACCGTTTCATAAGAAATACCTTGTTTGAGGCTGAGGGTTTTTCATATAGTTTCACCAACACCTTAATCGAACCCTTTGTCATTGTTTCCTTAGAAATGTTGAAGGTGACCGACGCTGCGAGGCACAACCGTACTGTTCCGAGTGCCTTTCTATCGAGAAGATTCCATTCTTCATTTGTCATACCCGTCGGCATCTTTGTTTTTCCGCCCAATGGTAGGTACAAATCTTTTTGATACGGATAATCTTCCATCTGCATCTTCCACAGCGAGAAGTTTTGGCCGTTAAATTTTTCGACCCTAAGCTTACCATCTTCTGCCATTGCTCCCACTCGAACCAGGAACCCTTCTCTCCTGCAATTTTGTCAGCCAAATAGAACTTCGGCTCTGATACCAATTGTTAGAGAATTATATATTACAGAGCAATGGAACACATAGAATATTACATAAATATAAACACAGAAAACACATAAAACCAGAGAGACACAAATATACGTGGTTCACCCAATTTGGGCTACGTCCATGTCGAACAACGAATCCTTCCTTTCTATTATCCAGCAAAATGAAGAGAGACAACCTACAACAGATCCGCTGTAATATCCTTTGTTTTCTCTCACAGTCTCACCTCTCTGTTTCTCGCTTGGAGAATACACATCCATTACATAGCCTCAATACAATGCCCTCATACAAAGAGAGGGGTTGCCTTCTAGGGAAAAAACCCTAAACTAAACATAAGTTCTACTGTCAAATCATCCACCTAATGAACGGCCCAGATTGACTAGAAATTACTATACTTTTACAAGGAAATTTTACATCTGTTTTTAGCTTCGGGGGCACTACCCCCGAAGCCCCTGCTGAGGGACTACTGGCCCCTGCACCCCGCCACATCGAGGGGTGTACAAAATTCCTGGGGTATACATCCAGCTGAACCAAAGACCTCTAAATAATCATGCCCCACACCCAACAGAGTGGGGAACTAGAGTAAGAAGAGAAAGAGAAAGACAAGGATAAGAAAGAGAATGGAAAAGGGGAAACAAAACAGAAGGAAGAACAAAGGTCTATAGTTCAAGGCAGAGAAGGGGAAGAATCACCAAGGGTATATCCAGAACCCACTAAGAAAGAGGCAACAGCTTCTCTTACTTCCCTAAGTACACATATCAAGTCAAAAGGGAAGAGGCAAAGACAAACCTCACTGTACTTCAAAACAAGGAAGATCACAAGGATTAGACAAGGAAGACCTCAAACCCCCACCAAAAATCCTATTGTGATTGAAGACTCTCCAAATCAACAAGAAAAGGCAGCTCCTCTAGAGAAAAATCAAGGAGAAGGATCATCAGGACAAACCTCTCCCAAATCTCCCATCACTTATGTTAGGAGGCCTATTACAAGGTCAGACTCATCAAAGGGAAAAGGTCTCCTATAGGAGACACAGGTAGACCTACAGGAAGCAAAGTTCGTCCTACAGGAAAATATTAGGCATGGAATCCCCCCCAAGGCATGTTTTGGGGTTCAAAGCCCAATTTTTGACCCAATCTTGTTGTAAAGCTCTGTGAATTGCGGGCATGGAGCGCGAAAGTATGATAGAGTCACAGGGTTGTCCGCCCTAGTTTTGTAATGTAATGTTAGCTGGATAGACCTACCCATGGTCCGCAGACCATAGGATAGTATAAATAGAGCAAGGCTCTAAGTAGATAGAGAAGGATAGGAAAGATTAAAGAGTCTAAGTAACCAAGTGAAGTGTGTCTTTGGGTTGTAGAGTAGGAGACGGCTCTGCAGCTGAGTGCGCAAAGGCCTAGTAGTCCACAGCTAAGTGCACGGACCCCTGCAGCTGAGTGAACAGGGTGGAGTCGAGTCTGTAACTGAGGAAGGAATTAATAAAGAGAAGTTTGTTATCATTTTGTGTATTTGTTCTCGAGTTAATGAATGATTGATATAATTTGAAAATATACTGTTTATTTACTGCGCGCACCTGTATGAATGGTTTATGTTGTTAAGTATAATTTAAAGCACACAAGTAGGCTAAAATAATCAACTAACATTGGAATACCAGTAAGATCTTGGGTAATAACGCAGAGCACGATGCTCAGCCCCTGAGTAGGGTTGCGTGAAGGCAGTATATCGGGTGGCGAAGGACGGGAAAGTGCGCGAAGCAACCTGTGCGCAAGGTCAAACTGTGAACCACTTGAACTCATCATACATATCTAGGGTGCGGAAACCTGGTTCTATCACCCTCCCATACTACTTCGAGTGAGACCTCAGTTCGCGCTCCATGGACTATTTCCGAAAGGGCTAGTAGTACCGAAATTTGTTTGGCTAAATTAACTCTGAACCTGGGTTAGGCCCCAATAAACCAAAAGAAACCTTGTCAAACCTACAGGATGTACAGAAAATGGACCAAGAAGGTATCACTCCACAAGAACCAAAGGAAGAAGACCAAGAACTAAGGGAACCTAGTCCACATCCCAACCTCCGATCCTACTACAGATTCATTAAAGGAGGTAGGGTAATCCCATAAAAGTTTTACATTCCCTTATTCTTTGAGCTTGAAAGAGAGAGGGAAAGGACTCATAGGTGGATGCAAATTTCCAATTTAAAAGGAGTGGAGGATGTAGGCCACGTGGAGGAAAAGTTGGAAGAGATGGGCAGAGAGTTGAGAATCACAAGGGACAAAGAGGCAATGATGAAATCTCAGTTAGAAGCAGAGAATTCATGGCTAAGAGGACAGCTACAAGAAAGGGAAATCCAGTTGGAAACTATGGCCAGTTTATCCTTGGAGGCAATCCAGTGCAGGATGCCAGCAAAGTCTTATGCCTTGTATCTCAAGGAAAAATGGCTACAATTCCAAATCAAGACCTTAAAATAGAGAGGCACTATGCCCTTCTGGGATATAGGCAATTCATTGATATTTGTGATCAAAGAACCTTGGAATATAGAGAAAAAATGTTTGAGTTTTAGCTACACAACTTGGCCTTGACAAATTTGAATGTGTGGGACCCAAATTCAAAACTAGGAGACTTGCAATTGATGGCCTTAGCATCATGGATGAATCATGAGGAGGCAAGAGCTACAGAGATGAAAAAGGTAATGACAAGAGAAGAGACAGAACCCCTCATGATCAGGGCTGAACAATCTAATCCAATGGCTATCATCAGCACCCACAACCTCATTGCAAATGATCCTAAGCTTGCACCTAGGTACCTTATTGCACAAGAACAAGAAGTCGCATACTTTGAAGACGTGTTCAGATTGCTAGGAGATGACATCATGCAAGCTTTCCAAAGGAGGTGGAACACCTTACCTCACAGCCTAAAAATTAGAGAATACCATTCTCCTTAGAGAATTAGAGAGGCACTAAATAGAACACCCATGTATAAGCAGACTCTACAAAGACTCAAAGTCAATTGGATTGGCTTGAGACTCAGTCCATCACCACTTTACGAATGTTAGAAGGGAGGAGAGAAGAAGTAGAAAGAAAGAAGTGGGAAGAGATAGAGAGGAAGGAAGTATTTTATTCACAGGAGGGAGAAACTACAGCAGAAGCATGGGATGTCAAGGAGGCCACCAGAGCAATGAAGGACATGGATATAGATTAAGCTGCTCATAGGATGAATAACACTTTCAGTAGGGGGGGTGATGATGAGCCTCATCATTGGGTAACTATATGGACCTTAATACACCTCCAAGCTTACTAAAATCAACTCTTCTCATAATTCCTTACATGTTTTAATTATAGTTTGCTTAATGAGATTAGTAAAAGTAAGATGTTATGTCTTGTGGTCTAATGTGCATTGATTGTATGTTTTTGGGAGAAAATCATGGCAATTTTGGATAATTAAGGGTAGGAACTCGAATGAGACAAGGAGGAGATATTATAGGATATAGATCCTCCTCATTAAATCCTCACTCATTCGAATATTCCTTAATCAAATCACACTAGCTCGGAGTTGCAAGCAGCCGAGTCATGGAGATCATGGGTATTCGAGCCAGTGACAGTTAAGAAACAGTTCACCTTGAGCTTGGGAGCCAAGCCTCCCTAGATTTAAGGAATTCGTTGGATACTTAATTTGTATAAATAAGGAGGCCTAGAGCCTCATTATGATTCAAATTTTTTTATGTAAGATCACTAAGAATTTTCGAGTTAAAGGATTGTTGCAAAAAATTATTATGTAATTTTTGATATGATAATGAGAATGAGAATTTCCTTGATCCGACACTGAGTTGACTCAGAGGGCTAAAGCTCTTGGGTTAGGGCCCAACCCTGGTAGAAATGGCTCCTCTTCTTGTACTTGTATGCTTAGGTTATTTCATAAATTAATTGTTGAATTGATTTTAGCATTGTTTCATTGAAAGTAGTGGTGAAGTTGATTAGTTTGCTTCCATTTGTGCATAGCTTTAGCAGTGGCTTTAGAGAGATAAAGGAATACCAAACAGGATGATAGCAGCTGGATTTGGCCTTACTCCTCCCTTCAAGGACCATGGTTTGAGGAAAAACTCCTATTCAGCCCAAAAAAGACAGAATTCTAATTTCTTATGGAATTTAGGGTTTTCTTCTACTTAGGCCAGCATCTTTTCAATTTTCAAGAATAGGTTTCAGTTGTTACTTCTTACATCTCCATATTTGCATTAGATCTCATCGTGTTTCACAATATTCTGTAAGTATTTCCATGCATGAACTAGGAAACTAAATAATGGAATTATGTTTCTTATGTTGATTAGAAATCTTCTTTGTTTGACATGATTCATGGGTAAATTCCAGTGATGTATGTATTGCAAGAGCTTTCAATAGTGCAGGAAGATCTCATGTCAGCAACCCCAGCCTAACCTCATCCATCCATGATCACCAAAAGCCACTAAGTCCATCAACCAATTCATCATTCCATAAGAACAACTTTCCAGGTTTGTTGAGAAAATCCAACCATCTTACAAACTTTGGTTTGGGTTCTAAGGAAGTCCTAGCCACTCCCTTGCCTTGTTTCTTCCATCATTCACCTTCCCTAATCCCTATACCACCTTCCAAATCACTCCTATGGCTCTCGGTCAGTTCCTGTAGGAATACAAGGGATCTTGTAGGAGCATTAGGACATCTTGTAGGAAGCATTAGGACACCTTGTAGGATGACCTATAGTGGCATGTTTTGAGGCCGATTTGTGGAAAAAACATACAAGAAGATAGGAGAAGACCCCCACTTTCCTCCTAAGACATATGACCTTTCAAAACCACCTCTAACCCACCTGCCACATCACCAGAATATTTAGCATTCACATTTTCACAAAAAAGGAAAAAAAGAAAAAAGAGTTATTGTGTTCATTCATATGCACATCAGTAAAATGTTTGGTCATTTCAGATTGCATGCCTAGGATAGTTAGGATTACACACATGTTAGATTAGAATTATTTTGAAGCAATATCTCTTAACAAATAGTTAGATGAGTGGTGTGTTTAAAGAATTTATTTCAGTCTTTCATTACTGTAGTAGACAATATTTCCATTCTTCCAATTAGGGTAAAATTCCCCTTTCTTCATTGGTAATCAAACTTCTTCTGAATAAATAGAAGGTTGGTTTGAGAAACCATAGTGGTCTATCACTAGCTCAGCAGTGACAAAGAGTGGACCCATTGAATATGCTTTTTTATACAGCACTGTCACCTCCAAGTTTGTACGAACCCCGGGTTGATAAAGTAAAGTTGGTAGCCCTAGGAGTTGCAACATTCTTGCTGCAATATTGGTGCTCATCAATTTATACACCAAGATGTAAGAGTACATAGAAATGTTCACAAGAGGTGACATTTGTTTCTTTGAAGAAGAAAAAGGAAGAGGTCATCAAGTTATATTCTTGCATGAGTGTTATTCAAGTTTAATGGTGTTTCTTGTGACAAGATGTCGCAGGATTTTGGAAGGTCCACGCTTGAGCAAGAGAATCATGATTAGTATTCATTTTCAAATCATGACATGAGAAACATGTTAATACTATAGGATGATGGAATCAAGAAGCGAAAGTGGACAAAAATACCAAAAAAATTTGTAGCCCTTGTAAAATATCAAATGGTTTATAATGTGATTTGATGTGTTGACTCCGAGAAGCAAAAGAAATGGTGAATGCATTCTTCCAGATGTGGAATTTGGAACCATGGAGGTAAAATAATGGTCATTTCTTTTCTTTTTATTACTGATATTGAAACTCATTGTTGTAGTTCACTCAGATGGGCTTAACCTGGAAAAGTGGTTTCCAAGGAGAAGCTTGCATCGAATGCATATGTTGCAAAGGAGGAACATGATTCTCAGTGGGAATGCCATTCGTCAACTTTCCAAGCGCCAAGGGATCGCTTTGGTATAATGGGGTTTTTAATAAGAAAGCATCTAGTAACTGTTGGATTGGGTCAGCAGTAAAAGGAGAACATTGGTTGAAGTGCCAAGCCATTTGCAAGGCAAGGCATGTCAATGAACCCAAGTGGTTGTCATGGAGAATTTTCCAAGTAAAATCAATTGATATAACTAGGGAAGGAGAAGAGTATTCATCTCTCATTAGATAACCAGCTTTTGTGGGTCCAAAATCTTGTCAATGGGAAGGAGTGATCGGAATCTGGATTAGGGGCAAATATCTTCTTAAAAATAAAAGTTATCATAATCAATCAAAACCTGAACGACTGCATCTGTCTCGGCAATATGATCCCAACACAAGTAATTTCACTCAAAACAGAGTTCGTATGAGAAAGTTAGAGCCTGTTGTTCGTTTGGTCAAAGAGGCAAAATTTTGTGACTAGGATACTGACTAGGCATCCGTATAGCCCAGTTAGCAAAAATAATATTCCAGGGAATATTCCTTGGAATATTCCCATAGGTGGCTCAATTGCATATTGACACTTGGTGGCACGTTATTGGTCAAAGCACATTTGGGAGGACCAATGAGAGGGTGACATGTGGCAAGCCTAGAGGCCACCACGTGCACTCTCAAAGGTCAGTTAAAATTTTGTTTGGCAAGTCGGGGATTCGAACCCATGACCTCGCCTGCACAAGCCCCACGTATTACCGCCATACCACATAATGTTACTTAACATGTAATAGGCGCATGTTGTAATTAAAGTGTTAAACCATGGAGTCTGGGGGAGGAACTGCTAATGGTAATCACTCTACATGTGACAAAAAAACCTTAACCGCTAACATTTAAATGTTATGTTGGTGGATTTGGAGGTAAACCATTAACACTAACCTCTCCCATGTGACCACTACCATGAAAATCGGAGGTCAGTAGTTGCTAACCACGTGCCATTAACATGCTAAGCAGGTTTAACAATAAATTAACCATGCTTAACCATTAATTAAACAGTGGATTAGTTTGGTAGATTTTTGGCGGGTCCGAAAAATCCAGAACTCCTCCATTTTTGGTGGAGTTAAGTAGAGTTTTTTCATATTTAATGGAGATTTCCTAGGAAAAACTGAAGAAGCCATAACTTTGGCAGTTTTCGACCAATTTTGGCTCAGAAAGAGTCATTCCAAAATGATTTGGATGCTCTGAACACAATGGAACAAGTTGCAGAGGTAGAAAGGCACTTATGTACATTATTTTTCTACGTTGAATTTTAAGAAATCCTAGGGCTAGCAAGAGAGGAGGTCAAGCCTAGATCAGCTGAAGTACAATTGCAGAGCTTGGAGAGTCATTTTTGGGGTTTTTGGGTCTTCTGAATCCAATGGAGTAGGTTGCAAAGCCATTGGAGCACTACAAGTGCATGTAATCATAGAGTTGACCATTAATCCAAAGAGGGCCTAGCCATTGAAGAAAGTCCAAGGAGATGTAGCCCAGGAGGGGTGAACTCCTTTATCAACTTTATGTTATGAGTTTGTTGTGTTTTATTTCTCTGCATTTACTTGTTGAATATGTGTTTTTAATCACCTAATTTACCTCATGAATTTCTCATAAAATACACTCAACACTTGACACATAATCTTTCACATTTTGGTTAATTTGAGATGATCCTAAACACATTTTTAATACTGATGAGGGAGCTTTCATAGCATTAACAAGTTTTCCCAACATTTTAGATCATATGCCTACCCAGTCACTTGCAACTTCAGCTACACAGTCAACTACCTCTACCACATGTTATCTTCTCATGCTACAACATAACCTATATGACCTGCCATGTGTCATTCTCTGATTGGTCCAGTTGTCAGTCGTACTTCCATGGTAGCATGCCATGTGGTGCTTCCTGGTGTTACCACATGGTAGCCATGTCCAACTTTTTCCTTTTTGTCCCAAACTTTAGAATGGCATAACTTTTGCATACGGACTATGTTTGAAACAATTCAAGTGGTGTTCGAATCATCTCATCAAGATCTTCGAGATGGTTTTGTTTTAGTCAAGTTTTGAGCACTTTTAATTGGAGGAATTTTTGGATCCTCCCATATCACAAAGAGAGAGAGAGAGAGAGAGAAAGAGATTGTATTTCATTCATAGGTTCTTTCCAATTTAAAGGGAGACATAAAATTTCTTGAATGCTTAATATCGAGTTGACATATAGAATTTGGGAGAGAGAGAGAGACATCATATTCCATGGATATATGCTTTCTACTTTCCAAGATGAGGGAGACATGTATTTAAAGATATATTAATAGCAACAAAAATGTGTACAATGTGGCCATAAATTAATTATTCAATGCCTTTGTTGAATAAAATATTTCAATGTCATCCCCAAGGGTTAGCTCAACTAGTCTAAACCCATACATGAAGTTCTTTGATATTGTTTCTAGTTGTTGTTAATCACATGTTCGACTCTCTTCAATTCCTTTGGGGCAAGGCCCTATAATCAGGGCTGGCAGATTACTAATTTTACCATCCACGAAATGTGGGGAAGTACTCTTGGGTTTCCCATGCTTTCATTCCAAGTAATAAATAAATAAACACACACACACACACACATATGTGTATGTGTGTGTGTGTGTGCACGCGTGTATTTATTTATTTATTTTTTACTTGGAATGAAAGCATGGGAAACCCAAGAGTGTGTGTGTGTGTGTGTATATATATTCATTAAAAAATGGTTTCATTAGATTTTCAGGAAGGCATAACCTACAAAATCATTCTAAAAAATCCCCGCTCTCTCATTTCTATTAGACTTTTTGAGATTGGGGATTCGAGTATACCAGAGAAGACACATTACAACCATTATTTCTGGAAGGGATTTTAGCCTTATCATAGAATAAGTGGAAAAAAAGGAAACCCAAACTGAAAGTTGCATATCAAGGAGGGGGATGGGAGGGTAGTATAGGGGGAGCTGCAAAATAAACAACACATTCATGCATATGGAAATCAATGTGTTCCACCCTTGCTTACAAGCTGCGAAGGTGGTCATTGGTGTGACGGAGGCTGTCCAACTATTCTAGAATTTCATTATGACTATATTGTATATCATTAAAATAGGTCATGTGTTCATTTTGGTCTTCATACTTGTGGTCCCTGGGAATGTCCATATTAATTTGTATGTTCTGGAGCTGATCAGCAATGGATTCCATGTTAGTAGGTGCCACTACATGGACTAGAGAGCGGGATGGAGAAATAGCTTCATCATCCTCAATTTATTGGCTGACCGAATTGGGAGAGGATGAAATATGTCCTAGCTCGAGATGCCCTGCCTGGGCATGTTGGCCCCCCTTGCGGCAAGGACGACCCCATTGCTGAGGCATTGTGAGATTGGTAGGGTCAAACTACCGGCTGAGAAGATCAACCGAGGGTGAACTTTCACAACATCTGTAAAAAATAATGAAATGACCTAGACAAAGATACTATTGTGCCAAGTGAATGTGAATCGGTGCTCCAACCCCACGAGCTAGGAGACAAGGATGGCAAGGGGCTTCCTAGACCAGAGAGAAAAGTTGAACTGACCCCACCCACCACCCTTTTAAACCACCAAACTATATTGTACAACTCCAATTGCCTTGAGGGGTAAATTCAATGACACCAACCCAGAAGGGGCTCGCAAAACAACAAAAGGGCTGACCAGAGACCAGGGTGACAACCCCACACCAGTAATACCAGATAGAAATACTGATGAAGAGCCAACAACAACGCTACCATGCACAATCATAGAGGCAACCTCAAACCACAGTGACATGCAGAGGAAATTGAACACACCTAGAGCTTACCCCACAGAGAAGATGAAAATTCCAGGAAATTCATTTTTCGTGGCAAGAGCCTGTAACAGGATAGGGCATGGATGTGCCTCAAGCCCCCATTTGTTTGAGTGCTTGGATCCCAAGGGAAAACCAAATGTCAAAACCCAACCCACATTGTATTTCCTTTGTCCTCCACTTCGCCTTTCAACCAAGGTCGAAACCCCAGTGAGCCGCTATGGGGCCAAACCCACACACCTCTATACTCCTCCCAACCAAAATTCATCACCCAATACTCTAAACTGAAGCAGTACACTAGTTGACCCATGAATTTAATAGTAGAGTGAGCAGGATCACACATCATAAAGAGGAATTGAATTCCAAATTCGTGCATGAGCATGGAGTTAATGAGCACGTGGAGAGAGGGCAGGCCCCAATGGCCTCATATGCGCTAGATGTCCAATCTATTGATCACCCCCATCAGGATCTATATATATATATATATATATATATATATATATATATATATATATATATATATATATATATATATATATATATATATATATATATATATATATATATATATATATATATAATCAACTATATTTTGAGCAGTGGAGAGATGGAGTATGAATGACGATCTAGGGTTTGTTTATCCTGCATAGTTTTAGATGGTGCCACTGCAGGTTCATAGATCACAATATTTAGAGTAGGTGGGTCAAGGATCGCAATTGATAAACCCATATTTCACAATAGTGATAGACATTGGTGGCTTTAGGCTCATATGTTTTATGCATGATAGAGCCTATGCAACAAACTTTCAAAGCCCTCCCCCGACGAATGACGGCTCGAACCCCCAAATTTTTTCAATGATTACGCTTATGGCTGATTGGTATCCATGGAATATATTTTGTCCAAGAGTTCCAAATATTTATGCATTAGCAGGGGCTCTACAATCTCGAGGTGCTTGAGAAAGGTAATCCTAATTGGGTTGATACCCCAATACCATTGTTTCCTTGTTACTCATTTTTACGCTCACCCTTCCCTAGCTGTTATGGGGTCTGCGGAAATGAATATGTTTGTGCACATGTGGGATTCATTTTCTCATGGAAATTTCCCTCACTTTCCCAACTCTAATATGGATGAAATACAAGATAAGAAAGAAAATGAAGCATTTCATATCTACATAAAAGATATTAATGGGGAATCCTCAATTTTCTGGATTAGGGACTCAAACTTGGTATGAAATATAAAAAAATGCATTTAGAATAGGTTGGGCATTATTAAAAATGTAAATTGCTTCCTTTTTTAAGGGAAAATTCTTCATGATTTTTCCTAGATGAAGGATTACCACATCTCTACAAATTATACTATAAGATTGAATCTAATGTTGCATGGATGTGCCTTGAAATCCAGAAACCTCGGTCGATTTGTCTCCTACAGGGATGTGGCACAAGGGAAGGAGAAAAAATGAAACAAGCATCTGCTATGGAGGTTAACCTACCAGAGGTAACCCACCTTTTTTTCTCTCCAATTTAGGGCTATGATCTGCAAGTTCAAATCTTATGGCCTAAATTTGAGGCTTTACATCAATGGTTCTTCTCAACCTTGACCTAAAATTGTGATATTTACTTATGTTCCAAGGGTTTCTCTATTTTGAATTTTGATACTCAATAAGATCTGGAGAAATCATTGAATGAGGAGTCATGGTTTTGGGGAAGAGTTGGGCTCTTCATCACACCCTAGTTCCAAAACTTTGATGCCACAACTATGGTGGTCTCAACAATGCTAGTATGGGTGAGAATACAAAAACTCCCACTTCCTTTTTGGCACCACAAGGTTCTAGAGGAAATCAGGAACACTCTAGGAACATTCAAAAAGATGGACCTCAAAATAATATAAAGAGGTCTATTCACCTTTGCCAAAATATGTGTTGAAATAGACCTTAGCAAAGGTCTACTAGATCTTATACAATTGACACAGAAAATTTTCAATGGACTCAATTGTTATATTATGAGAACATAGCATTAAAATGTTGTATATGTTACCAAAAAGGACACCTACAGAACACATGCCCACAAGAAAAAAACGACGCCAAAAAATAAGAAGGGTCAGGTCCAAAATATAAAAGGATAGCAACCTCCATATATCTACCTCTTAGAAGAGGAAGAAGAAGAATGCATGGATATCTCTACAAACCAAGCAAAAGGGGGTGTAATAGTTTAGAAATGAAACACTACCCATATGCATAAGGGCATCGAATCAGAAGAGATCCAAGCACTAGAATAACAGAAAAAGGAGACATGCAACGAAAGTGTGACGGAGGGTATAAAGAGAGCTCATGTTTCTTATAGCTCGGACTTATAAAAATAAACCCCACCACAGACATCAGGAACTGAATTGGAACTTGTCTTTGTTGAACCCAACCTAGGGGGTTGGAAAAAGATACAGAAAAAGAAAGTAAAAAAAGAGAATTTAACTGATTATTATCACACTTAGCTTTAGAATTTTTACGTAATTTTTTACAATTTCCCCTTATTATTGCTCATAAACTGAATGCTTTTAGCATATTTAGAATGTAATTTTGTTCCTTGTTTCAATTTGAATAAAATTACAATTTTTTCCCTTCGGAATAAATAAATAAATAAATAAAATAATATATATATATATATTGGCATAGATCCATCCTAACCATAGATCTATCAAGCACTAAACAGAATCAGATATTTCGAGGTGCAAACCTTTATTCAAATTTTGCACTCTAAAATATGTTTGCACCTCAAAAATATTTGATCCCTCTTGGTGCTTGATAGATTCGAGGTTAAGATACACACACACACACATGCATATATATATAAGACTTGATCCCTCTTGGAACTCGATAGACCTAACGTTAATATGGATCTATGTTGGTTCCTTGTATATATGTATGTTTGTATATGTACACACACAAACAAATATATATATATATATATATATATATATATATAAGGAACCAACATAGATCCATATTAACCCCAGATTTTTCAAGTGCCAAGAGGGATCAAGTCTCTTGAGGTGTAAACCTTAGGCTTTAAATTTTGCACCTCAAGATATTTGATCCCTCTAGGTGCTTGGAAGATTGTTTTGTTGTTACTATTTTTTAATTTGTTAATGTAAATATTATTTTATTATTTTTAAATTTAATTAAGGTGGAAATTGAATTATTTTATTTATTATTGACATTGAAATATTTTTTTTGTTTTTACTCTTTTTTAATTTGTTAATGGAAGTGTTATTTTATTATTTTTAAATGTAACATTATAGGACAAAATCTCCCCGATATTTTGTTGTAGAGTGCCTCTCACCTCAATAAGTTCAAAACACTTAAACCTTTACATGTATAATATAACATAATCAAGATAGATGGCCAAATTATTGTGTTATAATTGCTAATATTGTGACCACCTATTCCATTTTTATGTAAACTTTTCACTCTTCCATAGTAGCTCTTATTATTCAAGGGGTTGCTTACAAAATTCCCTCATTTGAAGCATTTTTTAATTCTTTAATTAGAACACAAGATAATTCCTTGCATCTTGGAGTGATTATCACTACAATTACATCTAACAAAGCCTTAGTGGCACACTATAAGGATAGAGTCAAGCATTCAAAGAAGTAGCATCCTTACAACAAGAAACAAAAAAATTGTCCCAAATCCTTTTAACCAACTCCTATTCCTAATGGAAATAAAGGAACTAAATAGAAAGGAAATAAGACCAAGGGACTATAATTTGTGTGGGTTATGTGGTCATCTAGATTCTAAATGCTTCAATAAGATTGAATCCTTACAAGGAGCTATGAAGAATCACAACATCAATCTTGATTTCTATTATATCTTCTCATGTACATGCACTTTCTGCATTTGGTTTTTCCTTCAATGCAACATCTACTTCTTATTCTAACAATAGGCTTATTAACCTAAGGATCTTATCATATGGCTAAGGATAAAGCCATACTTTTTTCTCTTAATGAATGTAGCACCAAAAAAATATCTATTGATGATAATAGATTGCTTGGTGTTATAGAGTCTGGAATAGTTCATCTAGATGATGGTCATTTTAATGATTATTAGAATTTGTTCTAATTCTTTCCTACAACCTACTATAAATATGTTCAACCAATCATTCAAGTTTATAAAATAGTATAATTTTACCTCACTAAGTTGTAATCAAGGATGTAAATATTTAAGCATGTCTTGTAAACTAAAATTGTTGATGATATTACTAGGTTGTATAAATTTTATTCTTTGGGTCACCATCTCTTCCATCAACTTTTATTTCCCATAACAATGACATGAATAAAAAATTTCATGAGCAATTTGGGCACCTGAACTATCACTCGTTGTATTAAATTATGCAATTAGAATACATTGATTTGTCTTGCTCTCATTTATTGTACAGATAGCGTTTGTTCTAGTCGTTTTCTTAGTAAACATCATCAAGAAAAATTTTAAAGGCATGTCTATTGGCATGCATTGACCACATTGCATCTTGTTCATAGTGATTTATGTGTTATGGTTCCTTAAGTTTCTTTCTCTAGGTTTGATTACTCCTTAACTTCCATTGATGACAATTTTTTTTCTTAAATCAAGAGTGAAGTTCTTGATATGTTTTTGTCCTATAAGTCTCTTCTAGAAAATTTATTTAGACATTAACTTTATAAGTTAAAAGAAAATAAAGGAGATGAATATATTAACAAAGAAATTTACAATTTACTACACTACACAAGACATTTATATGCAACATACTTTTCCATATGCAACTCAAATGATCTAATGTAAGAGATTAAATACTTAGTTTTGCATGGAATCCATTAATTACGCCAATCACATAATTAATCACACTCAAACAAATTCCTTAAAATATATAGCGTCGAAAGAAGCATGGTGCAATAAGATATGAGACACTTTTGTGTGTTTTGTAGTGAAGCATAAGCTCGCATTTTTTATGAGAAGATGAATTAAACATAACATGAGGGTGAGAAGTGCAATTTTATTAGATATTTTAAAATTGTAAAACCTTATAGACTTCATCAACCTCATTCAAATGAAACTATTATCTAGAGAGATGTTAAGTTTCATGAAGATCACTCAACCTATGAGCCTAATTTTGAATTTCTCCCATTCTTGGCCTACAAGCCATCCTCGACGATTGTGCCATATTCTATTCCAAATTTTTCTCATAATGCTCATATTAGTTTATTCTTTATATGATGAAAATTAGGATTAAAGTCCACCTCCACTTGCTCATTTTTCTCGAGTTAAGTCCATTGAACATGAACCCACACTAGCACCATAACTTCTTAGATCAGTGAATACAACATGAGACTTAGTTGGTGATATTGTTAGTGATCTTTGATATCATTGTCATACACATTCTTAGCTCTAGTGATATTTCTCTCTTTTGGCTCAATTTTTTAGAGAATTTTTAACCAAAAATGTTTACAAAATCTTTTGGTCATCTAGTTTGGGATACAACAATGAATGAAGAATATCATTCCTTAATGGAAAATGATATTACGGTTTTTGTACCTCTTTTGAATGGAAGAAACTTTGTTAGATGAAAATAAGTGTATGGAACTAAGCATGCACCATATGGAAGTGTTGAAAGACGTATGGATAGAATATTTTCCAAACGATTTTCTCAAGTATAAAGAATTCAATACACTAAAATCCTTTCCCCTTATAGCCAAAATGAATTCCATCCACCATGTTCTATCCGTGAAGATTCATATAAATAGTAGGTTCGTTAAATGGATATTAAATTTACCTCATTGCATGGATATTTTCAAGATTAAATTTTATGGAACAACCTCATAATGTCCCCATCCTGATTACCACCTTAAGAACTCTCTTTGTGACCTTAAGCAAGCTTCTTGGAATCGATATACTAGATTATATTTCTTCTTGACATTATTATTTCTTGATGTCATTATGATCCCAATGTTTATACCAATAAAGTAGGGAAACATCTCATCATACTTATGCTTTATTTTGATGACTTTATTTTCAGTAGTAGTGACTGCAAACTTTTAACCCATGTGAAATCAATCCTTAAGAAGAAATTTGAAATGGAAAATTTGGGATATTTACATTATTTCTTGGACTGCAAGTTTTAAAATATATGAAAGGAATTTCACTTACCTAGTTGAAGTATGCATGTGACCTTATTCAATAATTCCAAATGGAAGAGTGTAAACAACCCCATCACCCTTCTTGTCTAGTGTCAAACTTGTTTCCACCTATAATACACCCAAAGTAGATGATAATTTGTATCATTAGTTATTTGGTAGTATTTAGTATTTAGCTCATATATTTCATAATATTTCCTTTAATGTCTCTCTTGTTTATTGATATATGCAAACACCCCATGAGAGCCATTTGAAAGAAACAAAAATGATGTTTTGGTATATCTTGGGTATAATTCAATTTGGAATAAATTATCATTCGAGGGGGAAACTTTTTTTGGCTCATTTCATTGATTTCAACTGCACTAGAAACCTTGATGATTGAAGGTATACTACAATTATGTTTTCAATATTGGTTCTAAACTTGCCACTTAGGCTTATAAGAAGAAATGTGCTAATTCTCTCTCTTTAGTAGAAGCAGAGTATTGAGCAAAAGTCAAGGCAATCAAGAATCCTTGTTGCCCCAATAAGTCCTTTTAGAATTTATATTCTAGCGACATCATCTGTTGAGACACTAATGTGATAATATAGTGTCATTTAGCTCAATGAAGATCCAGTTCAACATCAACACAACAAATACATTGAACTACAAATTCACTATCAAAAATAATCTTTAATATTGTATTATCAAAGTTTTGTATTGCCCTATAGGTGATCAATTTAATGGAATTTTCATAAAGTTTCTTACAAAAGTGAATCTTTCCAAACTTCAATCTATGTGGGTCCAGAAAATTATCATTATGGGTTGATATGATCTATCTCCTCCTTTATTCTTAAATTGTGTCACCTTTGTAACTCGAATCCTATTCCAAGTTGTCATTAAGTGGAGGATATTAATATATTTAAACACTAAATTAGTTAAGATTAGGTTGGTCTATTGTGTCTTTAGGTAAAGTGTGTTTCTTTAGCATGCATTTGTTACTATCTAATCTAATTGTCACGGTTATGTTCTAGACATAAAGTGACCAAACAAATCCTCTTTTCTAAATATTAATGACTATTCGTTCATGGTTAAACACATGATTGATCCATAATCTCAATTTAAAGAGAATGGATGGTCATTTGCTAAATATTGAAGGTGAGAAACTCAATTGTAAGATATTTTCTATTTTCAGTAATATATTTTCACATGTGATTGCAACAGTTGGGGCCGTAGATTGTTCCCCTTTCTAATTATTTTAACCATATTACATTAGTGTACTAATCTTTTATATTCTTGTGTGAACAATTTCCTTAAGATATTTGACCTTTGTGGATATACCTTGTTTACCAAATAAGAACTTTGTATGAGTTTCAATGACTTGAAATTCCATCTTCTAATTCATTTAGTTGAAGAGGTTGAATTATCTAGGATGGTCTCATGTGATGTGATGTTTTTCTTAAATAGGTACATGAAAAAGTTGAATATGTTTGTTTAATGAAGGGAACAACATGAGGGGTCTATGGTGGGGGGTAAATAGTATATGACTCATTCTATTATGCCAGTGAATAATCAAACAAATTTATGATGCACCAAGCACAATGGTTTAGGATGATGAATAGGATGATGATAAAAGGGCAGGGGATCTACTCCAATAAAGTGGGAAAATACACATGATAAAAAGAAAGGCACTTGTTTTTTTGTCAAATTTATACATAGTAACTATTTACATTGAACCTAGTAATATATGGTTGATATCATACTATTAATTTTATTTTCATGAATACATTTAAAAATTTAGAAATTGATGCCATCAACAAATATATTCTTTACAACATAGATGAAATTCAACCATGGGTCACATTTTATGAAGAGAAGAGAGGAAGTAGGAAAATGAATGGAAAGAATTCATCATAGTTGAATAGTAGAGGCATGCCTTATTATTATCATTTAAAAATATATATACATATATATATGATAATGATCTATCCCAATAAGTGGGTGGTATATTAGATCATAGAGAAATGTGGGAATCTAATTTCTATCTCTATGTAAATTATCTAATTTACAATGCATATCTGAATTATAACATGTATCATGTTTATATTTGTGCTCAAGTTATTAGACATATGACACCATATTTTTTTACATTTTTATAGGTGCATTTGTTCCCATATATGTGGGCATATATACATCATTTTTGCATTGACGATGTCGATGATGGACATGTCACAATGGAATATGGTCTAGAGGTTGAGTTCAACCAATATACTTTTGCTAGCCACCATGATCATAGCCTAACATAGGGGAATTTAGGTTACATTAAAAAGATACAAAAGATCATGCAAGTGGAATTCTCATCTTTCCACTACGTTATTTAGGTGTAAGTGGTGGAATACCTTCCATTGGAGCATTGTAAAGAAATATCATGATAGTGTTCTAATATATAAACTATAAAAATATGTGGGATGAAAATATGGAATATTTTGTTTCCCTAAAACATTACAACCAAGTGAAAATAAATAAACTTATGTTTTTCCAACAAGGAACAAGCATGGAAGGCCATGGTTAGTCCAATTAGTCACTAGAACTAAAAGAGCAATCAATGAAATTGTTTGGAGTTGTCCCATAAGATTGAATGAGTGGATACAATTGCATATTTGAATATTATTACATTGGGTTCCTATGATATTCTCATTGGGATGGACTGGTTGGTCAAGCATCATGCTATCCTAGATTGTTTCAACAAGTAACTGACTTGACTTGATAAGGAAGGGAAAAGTAGAAATAATTCCAATATTTCCATTAATTTCAGCCTTATAGCTGAAAATATGTCTTAGAAAATTTTGTCAACTATTTGTGTCCCACGTAGAGGATTGAACCAAGAATAAAAGTCCAAACATACAAACTCATTATAACTCAATATTTGGACAAATCAAAATTGTAGCTACATAGGGATTGTGATACTAATTTGTAACATGTATTTGATGATTAAATAAAGGGACTTCTGCTAGCATTTTAGATCTTCTAGGAAAGTATGTTACAAGAGGAAGGGCCCCTCTCTTCAATATACCCTGCATATTTGTATTTGTATTTCTTGTTGGTAAATTTATCATTGCATTTATAGACTTGGTTGTGTGTTTTTGTTTCATATATATATCTATATATATATATATATATCTTATTATTTGATTGAATATATCATTTAATTATGACTTTGTTGTCATCTATTTATTCTTTCAATTCTTAGTGTGAAGAGAAGGAGTGTGAACAAAATTCTCACAATGTATTTGTGTTTAATTTATTACCAAATGTCTTACCGTTGTTAACCTAACAATCTTGAGAAAATTGTAAACTTCCATGACTTGAACCTCCAACAATATGATCTTTTTTGTGTGCTTTGGCATCGCAATTTACATCTGATTGAGTTTAATATCATAGTTTGGTAAAGCTACAAAAATTAGTTAAATGTAGAGTGTTAGTGAATTATTTCTTGTATGCAAAAAAGGATTATAGTTGATTGTTAAAAATAGGTCATATTGTTACACTTGACTTTGATTTCTAGAAATGATTTATCAAACAAATTTATTTTTAATATAGTATGAATAGCTTAGAGTTACTTTTCCTAATCTTATGTATACTTTGACATCACCTCATAAGATTATGAGCAATTGAATTGATAATTTATTTAGCAGTTTAAAGCAATTAAATTTATGGATAACCACCAAAAAGGAACATAGATTTTTCCATTAACCTAATGCCTAGAGTTGCTTCAATATCGAAAAAATATAAGAGAAAGAGCACACCATAGTTGAAAGCACTACAAATGTAGTTACAAGAGATATTGAAGAACAGGTACATAGTCCCAAGTGTGTCACCTTAGGGAGACCTAGTGTGTTTTTCAAAAAGAAAGATGCTACTTAATTTTATGCATTGTTTTCAAGTAAGTGAATAAGGTGACAATCAAAAACAAGTATCATTTTCCAAGGATGGATGACTTATTTGAGCAGTTGAAAGGAGCCAAGGCATTTTATAATATTGATCTTAGATCAGGATACCATTCATGATAAAATAAGAATACATTAGCAACATATCCTTAAGAACAAGATATTTCCATTATGAATTGCAGTGGTTCCATTTGAGTTATCAAATGCACCACTTATCTTTATGTTTCTTATGAATGGAATTTTCCAAAATTATTTGGACAAGATTGCCATGGTTTTTTTGGATGACATATTTATTCAAGGTTTGAATAAGAGCATGAGAAGCACTTCAAGATAGTGTTACAAGTGTTGATGGAGCATAAGTTTTATGCCCATTTAAGTAAGTGCTTATTTAACTAAACACAAATTCACTATTTGGGACACATCATCTAAGAGAAAGGTGTGGAAGTAGACCTAGAAGAAAGAAAAGCAATCAATTAATGTCTAGCACAAAGAAATTTTTAGAGGTCAAATCCTTAATAGGAGTAGCAAGCTAGTACCAAATATCTATTGATGCATTCTCAAATATGGCACACCTAATCACTTATTTGCAAAAGAAGGTGTAAAAATTTAATCGACTCAGGAATGTGAAGAGGCCTTGCAACATTTGAAGAAGCTTTTAAAAATTGCACCAATTCTTAAGATAGTTCATTCAAATAAAGATTTTTATTATGTGCATTGATGCATGTAGTAAAGGGCTTGGTGGAGTCCTTATAAAAGGTGGCCATACCATATGTTATGAAAGTAGGAAATTAAAGGTGCATGAGGAAAACTTGGCCACTCATGACTTGGATTTGGTAGTCATAGTGCATGCTCTAAGGATGTGGGGACATTATATCATGGGAAAAAGGTTTGAATTGAGAATAAACCATAGTGGTATGAAGTACTTATTTGAACAACCAATGTTAAATGTAAGGCAAGTGAGATATATGGAATTTTTACTGAGTATGATTTTGAAATAAAGCATATCAAGAAAAAGAGAACAAGGTAGTTGATGTACTTACTAGAACAACACATGAGATGCATGCTACAAATATAAGCATGTATAGCATATATTTAAAAATTGGAAATTTAGAGGATGAAAAATCTGATCATCAAAGGCATAAAAAACTTCAGCTAAATTAAGATGGAATTATCATCTATAAAGTAAAATTTTGTGTAAATTCGTTCAAAATTTTAATTTTAAAAGAAATGCATGATATTCCTTATGCTAGACACTCAGGTTTTCAGAAAATTTTTATGTCCATAAAAGTCAATATTTTTTTCCAATCTTAAATAAGGATACAAATGGTTATATTTATCAATGCTTGGACTGCCAAAAAGTGAAGGATGAGCCTAGTTGGTTTGCTACAATCATTGCCCATTCCAGAGTTGAAATTGGAGAGAATTATTATTCATCTCATCACAAAATTTCTTATAATAGTGAAGCAACATGACTCAATCATGGTGGTGTTGGATGAGTTAATGAAATCAACACACTTTTTTCTTGTTAATATCTTATCATAACATGGAAAAAATAGCATAAATTTACATGAAAGAAGTGGCCAGATTGCATGGAGTTACCAAAGTTATTGTGTCAAATAGAGATGCCAAATTCTATTCATATTTTTGGAAGGGTATGTTCAAAGTATTGGGAACCCATTTAAATCATAGTATATCTTATCATCCACAAACATATTGGAAAATATAAGGATTTAATCAAATTATTAAATATATTTTTAGAATGTATGTAATGGATAGATCGTCCAAATGGGAAAATTAGTGAGTTTTGCATTGGTGTTGATGGATGTAGACTTGATCACTATGAAAAACACAGGTACGTGAAAGGATGGAAATATGTCCCTCTTAATCCAAAGGGACCTCATCCAATTCTGACGTGGCAAGAGATGCATAATGAAGAGGCCATCATTTCACTTAATCATGATCAAGTCTCTAATCTTGTAAGGGAAGGTATGTGGCCTATCTATCATTAACAATTTCATTTATAAATTGAAATCTTGAACATATTTAACTAATACATATTTTGTATTTTGGTTGTAGGCGATGTTTTTGTTGTCACTGCCCTCGCAGGAAACAAAGAGAATGTGGCCTACTATTTGATGTGATGCACACAGGTGAAAAGTAGGTTGGTGAGACCATATGAAGATGGACAATTCACATACCAAATTGGTGACATGGTTGTGATGGGCCATTTTTTTGAAAAGGTTAAAAAACAAACTAATCACATCATTTATAGAGATTTTATGCATGAACGTATATCTTATCAATACATTGATCTAGTCATAGCATCTCGGATAAATCTCATAGAAATCAAAACAAAGAAAGGTGAACCAAGGAGATGGAAGATGACATAATCAGACCATGAACGTATTATGGAGACTTGCATTCCTATGATCCATTAGCCAGATGAGTAGATGATGCAAATGGAAAGCCCTGAAGTTGATTCTATAGCATTCAAGTGTAATCTAATCTAGTATAAGAAATATCAAATGTATGATTTTTGTAATCTATAAATGTGACAGTTGAATACTCTTGTAATTTTGTAATTTTGAATAGAGAAATGTTTCCCTCCTATCTAGGATGGATTAATAATGGTGTACATATATGTTATATAAGATTTAGTTTCCTTGAGGTGCTTAAGTTTCTAAAGTACACCAAATTTCAAGGAGGTTTTATTTTTAGGGATAAGATCCTTATGTGAACCCCATAGATCTAAAATTTAATTAAAATTTAGAATCAATAGGGATTTAGATTTAGATTTAATTAAAAAATCATCTTAAATTTTTTAAATTTCATGTGTATAGTATTCATGTTGAGCATGCAAGAAATTTTATAGATCTATATACATGTCATACATATTTGGTTTCTAGAAAATCCATTTCAGTATGTAACAACCAAGTTGATATATTATTTTACTTAAAATGGAAATTCAACAATCTAGGTTATGAACAACATTGAAATATTTTTATGTTATTAATAAATATGTCATGTGCTAGATTGATAATAAAAAAAACATGGAAAGAGTTACACACATACTTCATATTGGAATGTAAAAGAGTGCAACAAATAAAAATAAATAAATTAAAAATTATATATATATATGATGACTATTAAGATCCTTTAGATAACCTCAAAAGAAATGAAATTGAAGAACACTTATTAGTAGTTTACATCTTGACATCTAAATTTAAATCATTGTAATTTAACATGCATTCACTGCACTAAAAGACACTTTCTACAAATTCAATGTTAAATTGTTGTACATGATATATTTTGGTTCATTTTAAGTATTAAAGTGACTTCCATCATAATAAGACCGTACATATTTCCTTAGTCTATGAAACTAGAATTCAAAATTGTTATTTTGTAAAATTTTACTTCTTGAATGTTCTTAAATGGACGTCTTAAATTAAGTAGTTGATTGAAACATTTGATAGCCAACTAAATTTAGTAAGTTCGTAAAATTATATAAAACTATCTAAAAACATATCATTAATTGTCTTTTGGTATATTAAATTCTAATACATATGACTTATATCATGTCTTATGACTAAGTTGTTGTAGATGACCTCAAAAGAAATAGAATTGAATAAAGCAAGTTATTAGTTGAACATTACTAGTTGAAGACATCTTTTAGAATTGAATTTAAAATTTATTTCAATCCTATTTTTGTATTTTAATTGAACCATGAACATATATTTTAGTTCATTTTAATTATCAAAATGACTTGCATCATAGTCTAAGATTTTACTTCTTTTTTTTAGTTTATTTCCTCAGAAGTCAAAATTGTTAATTGTTAGCTATGTATTATAATAAATTATTCATATGAAATATATACAAATTACATTATACACATCAACATCCACAAACCGAAATAATAAGCATCCATAAATTGAAATAATGTTCATGCATCCATAAATTGTCCATGTATGAAAATATACAAAATTTGTACATCACATGTGAATGTGCCCTACGAAATGGACCAGAAAATATACAAAATATCTATGATCCACTCTAGAAAGTATCGCTTCTAGAACTCCTATGTGTGTTCTGCCGCGCAGAGTGAGCATCCATTATATGGTACTGCAATATAACACATTCAAATTAAAATTAGTTAAAACATTATTTGTAAAAAATAAGCAATCTGGAAATAAATGATTTTTAACTATGCATTTAAATAGTCCCCTACCTATGACTCAATCGAGTGTAAATGGAAGTCAAGTGGGATGGGGGTTTGATCAATTTGGGTTTGGTGATCCCATGTCTATGGCTCAATACCTCCATACTCAACATCCCACTCGTGTGTTCACATAACTACAGCATCAACATCCCTCTGCATCTGGGAATGTGGCAAAGACAAATTATAATTAGTCTACAAATTGATTAGAATGCATACATGTAACTTAAAAAAAAAAAATGTCGAAATCTTAGGAATGAAAAAATTCACCTCAACTATTAGTCCATGAGTGTTATGAGGTGGAGGTGAAGGTGGAGGACACTGAGCCATGGAAACATGCACTAGAGGAGGATGCTTTCGCTAGTCAACTGCCCCCTCAATTGACTTCATAATATCATTTGTGTAGTTGGGGTGTGCATGCATGTTATCATGAAATTAGTAATATAAATGCAATCTGATACAAACTTATTAATAAAAATAATGTAAATTTTGACGATAAGAGTCAAAAGTTTCGTATATATGTACTTAGTATGTGTCATGTGGGTCTTACACCCTCCAAGTGTCATGGATAGTATCAATACATGTACATGCATATGACAAAATTTGGCCATGCCCTAGAATCTCGAGATATGAATCATCATGTAATGCAACTAGTGGGCCATGAGGCAATGAAGGTGGTATATTCATCTCTCCATGCAATGTGACATGTGCAATGACCAATGTCCTCTACATGTTATCTGCAATGGTATGCCTAGTCTCAGTGCTAAGTTGTGATGACTGCTCTAGATCTGTCAACAATACCACGCTTTGAGATGGTCGTGGAAACAATCTCATAAGTGGCACTACATGTGCAAGTTCCCTATGAGCCTCAACATGTTCATAACTACATCCGAAACCGGGTCCATAAAACTTAGATCCAGTGTTGGCGTAATCCGACCTCATTTGTAGCACAAAATTTTCATATATATGCTTTGTAAATAAAATGGGTACCTAGTCATGGTGGGGGAACTAGCCCCAAGCTTCAATGAATAGATCATAAATGAAAAGGGTCACATCAACATTCTTAAAATATTTCAACGAAATCGAACCAACATGTCCAGCACAGCATTTTGGAGGGATTTCAAACAACTCCTCACGAATATCAGTGTTCTTGGTAGCGTCTTTTATGTAGAAATCAGGTTGTAGATTTGCAACTTCTCATTAAATTTTAATCAAAATCACAAGACACAAACCTACACTACTGATTTGTGGACATTAATTCACAATTTAGAACAAAAATATCAAACATGCAAGAAGAAATAACAAACATGAAACAAGTATTTTTATCTGGGGAAAGTAATCTACTAAAAACCACAAAGCCTACTTGCATTAATCAAATCAATAGAGATGTATTACAATTGCTTTGCTCAGCTAAGCTTACCCTACAATGCACAAGCTATACCTCGGCTCACTAAAAGCCTCTGACTTAGTCAAATTTTTCCTTGGCTTGAGCTCCTATTTCCTTGCGCTATTCCTTGAGGAATTAGCCCCTGTTATTTAGGAAATTCCTCTAATTGAATTATGCAATTCCTTAGGTTGATCATATAATTGTGTGCAACACATGTACACTCAAGAATAACCTACAATTGATGTTACATGACCTTGGAATATCCACCTCGAATGTGTAACTCAAATTTTCTACATGCACTAGCTATTTTGGGTTGATTGATCAATTAACTGGATGATCACTGAGTTTTACTGAAGTCCCACTACTTAGAACTGACCGTCCACTAGTTCCTCCAAAAGTTGGAACTATTTTAACTGAAAACAACATGAGATAATTGACCTTGATTGCTACAAATTAGCAATCACACTTGTAGAACCGAACTCTAACTCCTCCAACTCGAATTTACTGAGTAAACTAGGTGACACAAGCCATGTCACACTAGTTAACATCATCCAAGTTGTATGTTGATGTGTACATTCGAATTTTCTCAATTTAATCAAGGCAAAATCAAATTGATAATTTATTGTTGCAATTTTCAACGCTTCCTCTCAACAAAAAAGGGATTATCAACCACCCCTATCCTGCATCTATGGAACTCGAACTTCACTCTTGACAAAGCCTTTGTCAAAATTTCAACATTTTGTTCCTCTATCAGAATGTATTACAACAACATTATCTGCATCTGCACACAATCCCATAAATGGTGATACTAGATATCTATATGCTTGGATCGATCATGAAAAACTGTATTTTTAGATAGCTTGATGCAACTCTGATTATCACAATAGAACACAGTTGGATCCATCATCTGACCAAACAATCCAACAAGTATCTTTCTCATCCAAAATGCCTTACATGTTTCTTGACTAGTATCCATGTATCATGCTTCTAACGAGCTGAGTGCCACGGATCTTTGCTTCCTACTGTACCAAGAAACCGCTAAATACCCAACACTGAAAATTCCACCTGATGTACTCTTCCAGTCTGATGGACTCCCCACCCAATTTTCATCTGTGAAGCCACATAGCTTCACTCCCTCTATCTGTCTTTACCATAGTCCAAACTAGGTAGTACCTTTGAGGTACCATAGAACATGCTTAGCTACCCTCCAAAATAATTTGGTTGGCCTAACCATGGCTTGGCTCATCTGGTTGATTGCACAACACATATTTGGTCGTGTTCACAAGATACATTAGTGAACCCACCAACTGTCGGTAAACAATCCACTTCCTCACCTGAATTGGCATCCTCTTTCCTCCAGTTGGTCGCTAGAGGTGTCTCCATGGGTTTGCAATTGTCCATGCAAAACCTTTGAAGTATCTTGTTGGCATACGTTCCTTGAGAGACAAACAGTTCCCCATCACCTTGCCATACTTCCAATCCAGGGAAGTCTTGCATGAGACCCATGTCCTTCATTTCAAACTCTCTTGCAAGGTCCTCCTTGCAAGATATGATCAGCTGCTCATCACCTATTAAAATCAAGTCATCAGCATATAAGACAATAATCAATAATTTACCTTCTACCAAGATATGATAGATATTTTCATCTGCTTCATTTTTGGTGAAGCCCAAACCAGTGAAATAGCTATCGATCCTGATGTACCAAGCATGAGGTGCTTGCCTGAGATTGTACATTGCTCGCTTGAGTTTTCAAACATGAGACTCCCGATAAAAAGTATTGAATCCTTCGGGTTGCTCTATATACACCTCTTCCTTAATAACTCTATTGAGGAATGTTGTTTTTATGTCCATCTGGTGGATCTTCCACCCCATCCGTGTAGCTAGAGCAAGAATTTATCTAATGGATGAGTACCTTGCTATACGAGCAAAGGTATCCTCATAGTCAATCCCTTCAACTTGAGAGTACCTCTTGGCCACAAATATGGCCTTGTACTTTTCTATGCTTCCAACTGTTGCATGTTTTACCTTGAAGATCCATCTCGAACCCACAATTGATTTATCTTCTAGTCTTGGGACCACTTCCCAAAAAATGTTCTTTACAATGGATTTGTATTTCTCCACCATTGCATCAACCCATATAGTTTTCTCTATTTATTCCTCAAAATAGGATGGCTTAGTCTCTACAATCCCAGTCATTACGACCATGTAGCCAGTGTACTAATTTGTTGACCTTATCTGCCTGCGCTAATTTGAAGGAGCACCCACATTCTCCCTCGCATCCTGCACAAGTCTCTCAGCTTCCATTGTCCTTTTCCTACCTTCTTTGTATGGTTCTGCTTAAGTGGTTGTCTCCACTCTCTGCTCCTCAACTTGTGGCTGCTACACAATTTCTTGAGGTTCCTCCTTTGAAGCTAAAAGCTCCTGTTCTGGTGGGATATTAAGCTCCCTCTCAAGAGAGCATATCATGGTTTAATCTTCGTCAAGTTTTACATCCCTTTGCACAACTTTCATTTCGAGGCATAGCAAGTAAACACGGTAGTTTTGGGGAGTTTCTATGTAACCCACAAATACCCCCAACTCTGTTGTCGACTCTAGCTTCTTCCTTATTTTTGGAGACATGGCAGTAAACAGAGGCTCCAAAATTCTTAAAGTGAAACACATCCGGCTTTCTCCCCAAGAAGACCTCCTCTGGTGTAATCATGCCAAGAATACGATGAGGAATCTGGTCTTGCAAATAGACTTCTTTGTTGCATGCTTCAGCCCAAAAATGCATAGGTAGGCCTTAATCATGCAACATTTCCTTCGTTTCTCCCACAATGCTACGGTTCTTCCTCTCATCCACCCCATTATGTTGTGGGTTGTGGGGTGTTTTCAACTCTCGTCAAATGCCTTCTTTTGCAATAAAATTTTAAATTCATTCGACACGTACTCACCTACATTATCACTCTTGAGAGCCTTCACCTTCTTACTCGTTTCTTTCTCAACTAGTGCCTTGAATTCTATGAACTTGGAGAATGTCTTATCCTTCTTCCGCATGAAGAAGATCCAACACTTCCATGAGAATTCATCAATAAAAATGACAAAATATTTTAGCCTGACAGTGGACATTGTCGAGAAAGGTCCACAGACATCAGAGTGGATCCTTTCAAGGATTTTATGTTCTTTGTTGTCGCGATCATGAAATGTGGATTTTGTGTACTTCCCCAAGGTACATCCTTTACATACATCCTGCTACTCAAGTGCTCCTTTAAGTAATCCTATGATTATCTACTACATGATCTTCAAATTTCCATGATGCAAATGGCTAAGTATTCTATGCAAAGTTCACTGACATCGCGGCTCTGCACCTTCTCCACCTTTGTGCTCAATCCACTACAATCGTCCACATCTAGCTTATATAGGCAAACCTTGATCTACTTCACATCTCTCATGGTTATGTGTCTCAGGAATGCATTTCCTTTGCTCAATATCACATCATAACCACGGTCTTCCAAAACTGCAACAGAGACGATATTTTTCTTTAGGCCTGAAATGAACATGACATCCTTGAGCTTGAGGGGGGAGCCAAACTCCCTCTGAAAGGCTATTATACCAATCTTGGTCATGATATACCTTTCGTTTTCCTCGATCTTGATGTTCATCTGTAAATATTTCTCCTCCAGGTCACTGAAAAAATATTCATTGCTCGTCATGTGGAACGATGCACCTGAGTCCAAGTACCACACACTCCTCATCATTGTGTTGGCCATGCATGTAATGAGGGTAAAGTCAAGCTCGAACTACGAAGCCAAGGCTTCACCTGTTGTTCCTCTTGAGGTCTTCTCGGTTATCTTCTTGTGTGGAAACTTTGTGGCATAATGCCTGAATTCGTGATAACGGAAGCATTTAATTTTTGACAAATTTTTATTCTTGCCCCCTTGACTGGATTATGTTTTGGATTGGGATTTCTTCCCTTTTCCCTTCTTTTCCTTTCCATCCAATGCAAATTTTTCTTCATTGTCGCCATTGGATGAAGTCCCATCTCTGGTATTCCACCTTATTTCCTCATGTACCAAATTGAACCGTAAGCACTCCCAACTCGGTAGTTTCTCCCTCCCATTCATTGAATCTTCCTATCTATGCTATCTCTTAGGAAGGTCCACAAGGGATAGGGTTACCAAGTCTTCTTCAGTGACATTAACACCAACCCCACCAAGCTCATCATGACACTTTGTAAACTTTCTCAGATACTACGGAATTGTGTCATTCTTCTGCATCTTGATATTTTGAAGCTTATCCTTGAGCACCATCTTCCTATGGTCACGATTATTCTTGAACAATTATGTTAGTGGTTTCCAAATCGCAAACATAGTTTCTTTTCCATGGATATTTGAGACAATATGATCCTGTACTCCCTCCAAAACTATTCTCCTCGCCTTGGCTACATCTTTTTCCCACTGAGCAAGGTTACGGGCATTAGATGCTTGTGGTTTTGCAACATTTTTCTTAACATATTCAATCACTCCATTGTCATCCAATACTTCATTCATGCGGTCCTTCCATGCAACAAAATTAGAGGTTCCTTCCAAGGCATACTCTATCCTTTACATACATCCTCCTGCTCAAGTGCTCCTTTAAGTAATCCTATGATTATCTACTACATGATCTTCAAAGTTCCATGATGCAAATGGCTAAGTATTCTATGTAAATTTCATCGACATCGCGCTCTGCACCTTTTCCACCTTTGTGCTCAATCCACTACAATCGTCCACATCTAGCTTATATAGGTAAACTTGATCTACTTCACATGTCTCGTGGTTATGTGTCTCAGGAATGCATTTCCTTTGCTCAATATCACATCATGACCATGGTCTTCCAAAACTGCAACAGAGACGATAATTTTCTTTAGGCCCAGAATGAACATGACATCCTTGAGCTTGAGGGGGGGGGCAAACTCCCTTTGAAAGGCTATAGTACCAATCTTGGTCGTGATATACCTTCCGTTGTCCCCGATCTGGATGTTCATCTGTAAATATTTCTCCTCCAGGTCACTAAAAAAATATTCATTGCTCCTCATGTGGAACGATGCACCTGAGTCCAAGTACCACACACTCCTCATCATTGTGTTTGCCATGCATGTAATGAGGGTAAAGTCAAGCTCGAACTGTGAAGCCAAGGCTTCACCTATTGTTCCTCTTGAGGTCTTCTTGGTTGTCTTCTTGTGTGGAAACTTTGTGGCATAATGCCTGAATTCGTGATAATGGAAGCATTTAATTTTTGACAAATTTTTATTCTTGCCCCCTTGACTGGATTCTGTTTTGGATTGGGATTTCTTCCCTTTTCCCTTCTTTTCCTTTCCATCCAATGCAAATTTTTCTTCATTGTCGCCATTGGATGAAGTCCCATCTCTAGTATTCCACCTTATTTCCTCATGTACCAAATCAAACAATAAGCACTCCCAACTCGGTAGTTTCTCCCTCCCATTAACCGAATCTTCCTATCTATGCTAGCTCTTAGGAAGGTCCAGAAGGAATAGGGTTACCAAGTCTTCTTCAGTGACATTAACACCAACCCCACCAAGTTCATCATGACACCTTGTAAACTTTCTCAGATACTACGGAATTGTGTCATTCTTCTACATCTTTATACTTTGAAGTTTATCCTTGAGCACCAGCTTCCTATGGTCACTATTATTCTTGAACAATTATGTTAGTTTTTTCCAAATCACAAAATAGAGTTTCTTTTCCATGGAGATTCGAGACAATATGATCCTGTACTCCCTCCAAAACTATTCTCCTCAACTTGGCAACATCTTTTTCCCACTGTGCAAGGTTATGGGCATTAGATGCTTGTGGTTTTGCAACATTTTTCTTGACATATTCAATCACTCCATTTTCATCCAATACTTCATCCATGCAGTCCTTCCATGTAACAAAATTAGAGGTGCCTTCCAAGGCATACTCTATCCTTAGTCCATTGAATGCCATCTTCTTAGCTATGAATTTCAATCCTACTACACTGATCTTCAAATTCGAACCTCTGAGAAACAACTTTGAATTTCCTGCTCTAATATGAATCCATCTCTAATACCATGTATAAATCACATTGTACATTTACAATTTCTCATGAAATTTTAATCGAAATCACAAGAGACAAACCTACACTACTGCTTTGTGGACATTAATTCACAATTTAGAACAAAAATCTCAAACATGCGAGAAGAAATAACACACATGCAACAAGTATTTTTATCTGGTGAAATAAATCTACTAAAACCCCCAATGCCTGCTTGCATTAATCAAATGAATAGATATGTATTACAATTGCTTTGCTCAACTAAGATCACCCTGCAAGTGCACAACCTATCTCTCTGCTCACTGAAGGAATTTGACCCAGACTTAGTCAAATTTTGCCTCAGCTTGAGCTCCTATTTCCTTGCATTGTTCCTTGAGGAATTAGCCCCTATTATTTAGGAAATTCCTCTAATTGAATTGTGAAATTCCTTAGGTTGATCATTTGACTACATGCAACACTTGTACACTCAAGACTAGTTTACAACTGATGTTACAATGCCTTGGAATCTACACCTCAAATGGGTAACTCAAATTCTCTTTATGCACTAGCTATTTTGGGTTGATTGATCATTTAACTAGATGATCATTGAGTTTGACTGAAGTCCCACTGCTTAACTAACCCTCGACTAGCTCCTCCAAAAGTTGGAACTAGTTTAACTGAAAACAACCTGACATAACTGACCTTGATTGCTACAAATTATAAATCACACATGCAGAATTGAACTATAAATCCTCTAACTAGAATTTACTAAGTAACCTAGATGACACAAGCCATGTCACACTAGTTAGCATCATCCAAGTTGTTTGTTGATGTGGAAATTCGAATTTTCTCAATTTAATCAAGGTAAGATCAAATTTAGAATTTCTTGCTACAATTT
This sequence comes from Pinus tabuliformis, assembly GCA_031772625.1. Lineage (NCBI taxonomy): Eukaryota > Viridiplantae > Streptophyta > Pinopsida > Pinales > Pinaceae > Pinus > Pinus tabuliformis. The sequence continues at coordinate 96,493,876 of CM062809.1, forward strand.
TCAACATTTCATTGCCTTCCAAGTATGTGGACCTCTAACCTCTAGCATCCTAATCCTATGTATGGAATATAGGAGGTGGATTTGTGGGCCCTCCCTCTGGTATGTCTTGATCAACTTGTTGATGCTATCCAGCATCAGAGACAAACTACGCCTAGTAGGTGAACTAGCAGAGATTTTATCCAGCTCTCGTGTGATCCATGTTTGCTGGGCCCTAACATCCTCAACTGTGATATTGGTTATAGCGTCATTCCACTAAATGATCGATACTACACATTGATCCTCGTCTTCACCCTACTGATGGTCTGCAAATCATATATATATATATATATATATATATATATATATATATATATATATATATATATATATAACAAACTAGAAGCATAATAACATATACATTAAATTCAAACACATCAATTGAAGACGATTTAAAATTAAAGACAATTTCAAGACATAAACACATAAAGTTTAAAGAGGATTTAAAATGCAAGATGTATACCTACAACAAGTGAAGAAGGTCCACTATCTGTAGCAAGATCATCAACAGAGACAAAAACACTGCCTCTGACACTCTGACTTGTGTCGGAGGGAGGATCTATGAGTGGAACAAACACTCTAGTATGGCTATGTGATCTAGCCTGACCATGTATAATAGATCCCCCAACACTCTAGCAGGCTACAGTTGGGGAGTGTATGGGAGATGGCTCTACAAATTACATATAATACATATAAAATAATCCAAGAAAAAAATGTTGACATAGAAAGAATGTTGACAATAAAACCACTTATAAACTCAAGTAGAATAATCTAGGCTAAATTCCTAAACTAAATAGAGTGTTATTTTGATAAATTATCAACCAAGTATTGAGTTCAATGTAAACACAATCGAAAAATGTGATTGAAAATCTAACTTACACTTTTTCCCATTTATAAATAATGCATTTTATTCATAGAACATAAATATGTAAATATATGTAAAAAATTAAAATAAACCTATTTCAAAACTAATAAAACTTCATGTCAACCAAATACGCCATAAGACAAGTTCTTATAATGTTTGATTTTCACACATGATATGTACTAAGTGCAAGCACATGAAGACAACGTTTTTGGTACGACACACTAGATAATGAAACAGTATGGTACAATTAGAAAAGAGTCAAAATTCTTATATATTCACTTTAAATGCACTTTTCATCATGGATTCAAAGTATGTATCAATGATGCATTGTTGAAACTAAACTTATATATATATATATATATATATATAAGTTTAAGTTTCAACAATGCATCATTGATACATACTTTGAATCCATGATGAAAAGTGCATTTAAAGTGAATATATAAGAATTTTGACTCTTTTCTAATTGTACCATACTGTTTCATTATGTAGTGTGACGTACCATAAATATTGTCTTCATGTGCTTGCACCTAGTACATGTCATGTGTCAAAATCAAACATTATAAGAACTTGTCTTATGGAGTATTCGGTTGGCACAAAGTTTTATTAGTTTTATAATATGTGTGTGTGTGTGTGTGTGTGTGTGTGTGTGTGTGTGTGTGTGCGTTATACTTATGATATGTTTTGTTATATAGTTAATATATATATATAAGTGTAATTTACAAAATCATTACTCAACTAATAACTTTAATAAGGGTAGGAACTAAGAGATATATAGTTGTCATGTATCATTATATTAAATAGTTCTATAAATATGAGTAATGGAAATTTTAAGGAAAAGTACAATTTACAGATCAACTCAAGTCATAAAAAAAGTTATTGAGCATCACCCATCTTATGTTATTATGAATAGCAACTTATGTTAAATAGTTATAAAACTATGTTAAATGTTATATGTGTGTGTGTGTGAGAGAGAGAGAGAAAGAAATGTTAATAATTATAACTATGTTATATATGGTTATATAGTTATGTTACATGTTATGTTATGTTATGTTATATAATTATATATCTAGGTATGTTGTATATATCTAATAGTTATAGTTATGTTATACTTTACAACTGTATATATATATATATATATAGCGAGAGAGAGAGAGAGAGAGAGGGTTATTAAAATTTAATTAAATAAGTAAATAATTTGTTTTGGACATTTAGTTTAGTTAATATTTTATTTAAGTTAAAAATTTTATAATAAAAAAATTACTATATTTATTATTAAAAAATGTTTAAAATATAAACTTATTTAAATTCAAAATAAATAAATAAATAAATGAAATAAAATTTCTTATTTGTTTTAATAGAGGTTCGTTATTAGCAACCATATTCATTATATCAATTTAAAGTTCCTAATTTATTTATTTATTAGAGTTCTCTAATTTAACTATTTTCTGTTTTGAACCTTTTTTTGGCATATTTGTGATCAAATTTGTTCCAAAATTTAAAATGCATTTTTAATTAAAAAAAAAAAAAAAATCATTTTTTTTTAATTTATTTCACTAAATTCCTAAAAGCGACAAGACTTCCATATTTATAGTTGTGAGTGGTAGACCTCCTTGTTACCATAATTTTTCTTTCAACTTTTCTTGCCACCTTGAAGGCATTCTCCAATGACTTAAGTTCCCAAAGGCGTACCTCATGTTGGATATTATCCTTTAAATTCCCTATGAAGGAATCAATTAAATGCTCCTCTATAATATCAATTACCTTGATATTCAATCTTTGGAAATCCTCAATGTGCTCTCCAACTGAACCCTTTTGTTTGAGATTTATCAATTGGCTAAAGAAGGTATTTCTCTTTGTATCCTCATAATGTGTTATCAATTCCTCCATAAAAATTGTCCAAGTGACAAGTGATTTATGAGAACAAAGTCATCAATACCACACAAATTGATTGGGTTCTAAATATAAAGATGCAATGTGTACCTTTTGTGTGTGTTGCACATCATGTAGATCAAATAAATGCTCCATTTGTAGTATCCATGTTACTGAATCCTTATCATCAAACTTCCTCATATCGATCTTTGGAATATGGTTGGTCTTTAACCCAAAGTTAGATTCTCTACAATCATGATTCACATTTCTTTTGTTCTCATCATGAATTCCACAAAATACCTTGTTCCCACCATGATGCATTTATTGTAGCAACTTTATCAAACCTTCCATGTCCCTTTTTATTTATGCTTTTAAACCATCATTCAAACATTTCATGTCCTTTTTTATCTTTTCTTCAAAACTATCCATCTTAGCTTCCAATTCATTTTTGGTTGCTCTTTGTGATAGTGAAAATTGTTGTACATGTTTCCTTAATTTTGATATATCATGTTTTATTTATTCCTCTTCTTCATGTGTCATAGTAGAGCTTTATGTGGGCTTAATGGGTGTAGCATTTTTTTGTTTAGGAGGAATTTTGGAATTAATTAATGATATCTATGCTTCATTATACCCTTTGAATCACTTCAAACTAATTTTCAAACAAAATGTATGCAAATTTAAAAATACAAACCTTTTAAAGCTTTATTTTGAGCTTGTTGATAAGGTTGGCCTTGAAACTATTGTATCTCTGTTATTTTGGCCTCCCAAGGTTTGAAATTTCTTCTTGTGGTATCCCATCTTCTTTCCAACCCAACTAGTTAGACTGAGATTGGATTCTTCAAGATAAAGTTATGTCAATTCTCCCACGATGACCTGATTATGGACTGGTTCAATAGATCATACTTGTAAATAATTCCACATGTCATTGTTTTAAACTCCGGCCCTGAAACTCGTACCCAAGAAACTACAGCCCATGTGATTTCAGTTAATTTTTATGAAATTAAATTTTGATTCTCGAAGAGAAATTTATGAATATTTTCCATGGAACACTTGTTTGATACTGAATTTTAGAGCATGCATAAATCCTAACTTCCTTGGGCCATATCTCCAAAAATATTGTTGAAAAGTTCAGCAGAAAGTCTTAATTTAACTTTGCTTAGTCAAATTGAGAAAATTTGGATTTCCACATCAGAAAACAACTTGGATGCAGTTAACTTGTGTGACATGGCTCTTATTACTTAGTTAGCTCAGTAAATTTGAGTTACAGGGCTTGGGGTTCAGTTAAGCATGTGTGATTGCTAAATTTTAGTAATTCAATTCAATATTATCCAGTTTAGTTCAGTTAAACTAATTCTAACAGCTGGAGGAAATAGTGGAAGGTTAGTTGTACAATGAGACTGCAGTCTAACCCAATGATCATCCAGTTAACTGATCAATCAGCCTAAAATAACTAGTGCATGCATAGAATTCGAGTTCCCAGTTGTGGTGGAGATTCCAAGGAAGTGTAACAAGAAATTGTAAACTAGTTTGAGTGTACAGGTGTTGCACGCATGCAGATGATCAAACCTTGGGAATTGAGAAATCAATTGGAGGATTAATTCCTAAAAAATAGGAGCTAATTCTCTATGAATTGTGCAAGGAAATATGGGCTCAAGAAGAGGCATAAATTGACTAAATCTAGGTCAGAGCTTCTCATTGAGTAGAGAGATAGGTTATTCGCTTACAAGCTGAGCTCAAATGAAGCTAGGGATTGTAATACATTTGTATTCATCTTATTAATGCAAAGAATCTTGAGGGGTTTTTCCCAGTTGGGTTCCCCTAGAAAAAATAATGTGCATGTGTGTTATTTCTTATTGCATGTCTTAGATTGTTGTTCTAGATTGTGAACTGAATTCCGCAGATTAATAGAGTAGAATTGTGTCTCTTGATTTAGATTAAAATTTCTTTATTAATTGAAATTATATCACCAAAATTTCTACAAAGATAGTGAACCAAGGTTTAAAATTGTAACCTGATATTAATAAACATTTCTCCTTCATGTAGTATCAATTTCACGGTCAGAAGTTTCGCAAAAAACCACGATGACCCATTTGAACCAGCGAAACCCTGAGATCAAGAGCTTTGATACCAAATGTGATCTGAATGGGATCATTATATCTTTTTTCATCCATCTCGATGCATTTGGAGTGGAAAAAGCGGAGGAATCATCTCATGGGACCATTTTTACTAGCAGGACCCTGTTTTGCAAAACGGGGTCTGAAACCTTCCAGGAGCATTTTGAGGCATTAAACAACATTTTTGGGGGTAAAACTTTTTGTCTTATGTGCAGCACATTTTCATGATATTATACACATATAGATATTTCCATCGGTGCAAATATCGTGTCAGTCGGAGTCTATATGCAAAAGTTATGCCACTCAGAAGTTGACCTTCCTGTTTTCACATCTATAGTTTGGGAGGATGCCGCGTCAGCCCCATTATTCATGGAAAAGGGGATAGCCACATGTTTGTGATGTAAAAGACTCTATAAGAGTCTATTTTGTAACTCTAGTTAAGAGTTTATGTAGTCAAAATTAACCACTGGTAGGCTATCGGGTTGTGTTATAATCGGGCCACTAGGAGGTAGAGGATTCCATTCTTTTTAGAGCATTGTGTTCCATAGATGAGCAAAGATAGCCAGGAGAGATAGGAAGTAGAGGACACAGAGGATATGTGCACTATAGCAGCCCACGGGTCAAAGACATTACTTCTTTGTATCTACAACCATATTTCCAGACAGAGAAAGAGAGTGAAGCGGCCTCACCTTCCCGTTGGTTTTTCTCCCTAAAGCATTTTCCAAGGAGAATATCTTGTGTAGTATGTGTGTGTGAGCTTATTTTTTCATTCTCTACTTTTATTCTTGATTTAATTTTACATGCATGCACTAATTACAGTTAATTTTACAGACCTAGAAATTAAATAAAACTGTAATAGCATACAATCTCATATTTTTAATATAATATTATCATATCTATTGTGACGAACTGTCCAGTCGAATATCCATGGTAGTTTACGGATAATTTGGTATCAGAGCAAGTTTCTTTGGGCATTTTGTAGAGATTTCAGGGATCTAGATCGGCGAGGCTGAAAATCATAAAACCCTAATCATGGGCAATGAATTTGTAAATGAACCTCGTGGTCCTGCAGAGGTGAGGTTTTCGCGGCTCTGAGAACAAGTCGTGGACATAAACCACAATGCAAACCTCCTCGTGGAGGACCTAAGAAATAAGCTGGGGACATTTGGAGAAGAAGGTGGTTCGAATGTAGAGGACAAATCAGAAGGGGATCGGGAGATCGAGAAGATGCAGATAACCAACCGTAGAAAGAACCCGGAAAAGATCAACCCAGTTCAAGTGTCGTGAACCAATCTCTATTTAAAGTGGAAGCAAAAGTCGATATCAAGACATACCATGGTGATATTGGCGCTTTGAATTTGAACCACTGGTTGCAACAACTGGAAGTTTATTTCAGTGTCCATTAGATCGAGGAAGGGCAGAAGATCTCATTCGCACGGTTGAAATTGGAGGGCCATGCATTGACTTGGTGGGAGAACCACACGAAAACCCTAAGGTTGGAGGGAGAACCTCCAGTGACTAAGTGGGAGGATTTAAAAACCCTCATTAAGTCATAGTTTTATCTCATTGGGTACGTGGAAGACCAGTGGATCCGGTAGCATTACTTCAGGAAAAAGTTGGGCCAAAGCGTGTAGGAGTACACCACAAAATTTAGAAAGATGGCTATAATGTTGGTTATCTCTCAAAAGAACCCAGATGTACTCCTCAAGTATTTTGGGGGTCTGCACCGCCATCTGCGTGAGCAAGTGATGTTGTTCAAGCCCAAAACGGTGGATGAGTATTGTGTACAGGCACAATACATGGAGAACATAGGCCTGAAAAGAGTGCAATCAAGTGGATCGAAGCAAAAGGAGCAAAAAGACGCTTCCAAGGAGGGGAAGCAGAAGCAAAAAGGGGGAAAAGATAAAAAGACGGAAGCCACAACACACCAGTGCAAAGATCCTAGCAAGAACTACAACCACTATAACATTAATGGCCATACAGAGAAGAAGTGTTGGAAATTGCATCCAAAGCTAAATTCGAAGAACAAGAAGAAAGAGAATAAGAAGAAGAATATCATGGCCACTAATTTGAGCAACCAAGTTGAAAGAAGCTTGGACATGGATGAGAATATCATTTGTACGTCAATGTAGAAGGATGTGAATCTGAGCAACAGGAAAAGAAATAAATGACCAAACTCTTCCATGTAAAGATACAGGTCAAGAAGACGAAGATTGATGCTCTGTTTGACTCGGGATCGCACTCAAATCTCATTGCAACAGATCTTGTCAAGAAGTTGAGGCCGAAATTTCGTGATCATCCAAACCCATATCCACTAGGATGGCTACATAAGGATGCATAGTTGAAGGTAAAAAAATAGTGTAAAATTATATTTACTATTAGTGTTGATTTTATTGATGAAGTAGATATGGATGTGGTTCCCCTTGATGTAGGTGGAGTCGTGTTTGGGAGTCCATACATGTACATGCATAATGCAATATTCATGAGGAGAGCTAACTAGTATCGGCTCATCAAGGATGGAAAATCATTCATCATCAACATGCACAAAGGAAAGTTGAAAATTTCACTGGTAAGTGCCAACCAAGCTAAGAAATTGATCATTTCTAGCAAGAACTATGTTTTATTGTTTTTAAGGGAAAATAAATTTGTAGAGGAGTCAATAGGAATCAAGGCATCCCTAGAGGAGTGTACTAAGAAACAAAAATAGAAATTGGAGGAGTTGTTACAGGCATACAAGGATGTGTTCCGAGAGCCTAAAGGACTACCCCCTAAGAGAGAAGTGGAGCACGAGATCCAGCTATTTCCAGACTCCCCATTGCCAAATATTGGGTTTTATAGGCAACCTGTTATAGAAGCAAGTGAGGTGAAGAAATAGTTGCAGCAGTCGCTAGAACAGGGGGTCATTCGACTGAATACATCACCATGTGGGTCACCCATCATCATTGTGCCAAAGAAGGATGGGACTTGGCGGATGTGTATAGATTATAAGGTGTTGAATAAAATCATGCTCAAGAACAGATACCCCCTGCCTAAGATAGATGATCTGCTATATTAGTTGTAGCATGCAAAGTATTTCACCAAGCTAGACTTGAATTCTGGATATCACCAGGTTCGATTCAAAGAAGAAGATATATGGAAGACCACCTTCAAAACTAGACAGGGTTTATATGAGTGGTTAGTTATGCCATTTGGCCTATGTAATGCATCAGCTACATTTATGAGATTAATGAATGATGTACTATGCCCTTTTATAGGTTCATTCGTTATTGTATGTTTAGATGATATACTGGTATATAGTGCAACCTGGGAGGAGCATATTTCACATTCAGCGCAAGTCCTAGAAACATTGACGAAGCACCAATTTCTAGCAAATATCAAGAAGTGTGAGTTTGCGCATCAGTCCTTGGTGTATTTCAGATATGTGATTGGTGGAGGAGAATTGAAGATAGATCATTCCATGATGGAGACCATCATGAAATGGCCAATGACTACTAATGTTACTGAGGTTAGGAGTTTCATTGGACCAGCACAGTACCTGAGGAAATTCATAGCCTTGTTTCCATCATTAGCAACACCGCTCCACAACATAACAGCCAATGGCAAGAGTTTTCAGTGGGGAAAAGGGCAACATAAGGCTTTCGATGAGTTAAAGAAAAATATCAATGAAGCACCAGTTGTGGCATTACCAAAATTGCAATGGCCCTTTGAAGTGGACACATATGTGAGTGGGTATGTTATGGGAGTTGTCTTGATGCAAGGAGGAAGGCTCGTTTGCTACCATTCTGAAGTATTTCATGGGGCGGTTCTTAACTACTCTGCCTATGACAAGGAACTCTATGCCATGCTGCAAGATGTGAAGAAGTGGAAGCACTGTCTGGTGGGAAAGGAGACAATCATCAACACAGGTCACCAGCCATTACAGTACCTGCAGGCCCAAAATAAGCTACAGCAAACCAGGCACTACAAGTGGATGGAGTTTTTACAGCAGTTTCATTTGGTGATCAAGTATAATAAGGGCAGCACAAAAAAATTGTCCAATATTCTTTCAAGGCCACCCAGATCAAAGATTAGAGCTTTGGGGACTCTTATGCATATGGATCCATTCACCTATGATGCATATAGAGAGGCATATTCAAAAGATGAGGAGTTCAAGGAGGTGTATCAGCAGTTGCAGGGTCAGAGTCATGTGCATGATGGCAACATCACCATTGACTACCATCTCTAGGATGGGTTACTCTACAGGCTGGATAAACTATGTGTTCCTAAAGGTGAGCATTTGCAATTGATTAGAGAGGCTCACAACTCCAAGGTTGCAAGGCACTTTGGTGTAGGAAAGATCATGGCTAACTTGCATAGGTATGTGTATTGGCCCAAGATGCAATAACAAGTAGCTAGGTTCATAAGAGGATCCATGCTTTGTTGTACCAGCAAGCCTAGCAACATGAAACATGGTCTGTATCACAGTACCTACTCGTCCTTGGGAAAGAATTTCCATGGACTTTGTGGGAGGCTTACCGACAACCAGGAAGAGACATTACTAACTGTTTGTGGTAGTTGACAATTTCAGCAAGATGTGTGTTCTGATGCCTTGTATAAAGACCATCGGCAAACAATAAGTAGCAAACTTGTTCTTTGGACATGTCTGGGTACACTTTGGGATACCAAGGAGCATCATTTCAGGCAAAAATACAAGGTTTCTCAGTGCATTCTGGACTACATTGTGGGAGAATATGGACACAAAGTTGAAGAGATCTACAGCATTCCATCCACAGACAGATGGGAAGACAAAAGTAGTCAATAGGTCTTTGGTGCAGCTTCTGAGGGGTTACAACCAGAAGCATCCAAAGACCTGGGATGAAAATTTGGTGTATATATAGCATTCTTATAATAGAGAAGTCCACACTTCTACAGGAAAGTCCCCATTTGAAACTTGTTTTGGATATTTTCCACCTTGACCTTTGGATATTGCATATGGGAAGCAAGGAGGAGTGAAGGAAGACATCACATGAGATGCTTTCAGGGCTGAAAAAATTATAGAGAAGATCAGGCAAATCCAAAAGACAGGTACAAGAAACATTGCATAAGCTGTAGGTGAAGTATAAGGCCAAACATGATCAGTACATAATAGAGAAATCATTCAAGGTGGGAGACACAGTATGGCTATAGTTGAACAAGGAGAGGTTGCAGGGGCCTGGTAATAAAATCAAGGCTCTAAAGTATGGTCCCTTTGAGATACTGTAAAAGGTGGGTGATAATGCCTATCGACTCATTTTACCACCATATGTTCGCATTTACTTAGTTGTAAATGTGGAGAATTTGAAACTCTATGAACCTTCCATGTTAGATCAGGAAGAGGAACAAGTCGTAACTTTTGTGGAGGATTTGGCACCAGATGCTCCCACAGAGTTGACAGAAGATACTTTTTTACAGAAGAGGTCCAGAACTACAAGACAAGGGCAACAAGACGTTTGGCAGATTGGGTTGAAGGGACAACTTCCAGGTAAAGCTAAAAGGTACACTAGAGAGAAGGTGGAGGAAACATTTCCTCACCTCATTCTGTAAAAGCTTATGGGGACCAAAAGCCTCCAAAAATTGGGAGGTGTGATCTGAATGGGATCATTATATTTTTTTCCATCCATCTCGATGCATTTGGAGTAGAAAAAGTGGAGGAATCATATCAAGAGACCATTTTTACTGGCAAGACTCAGTTTGGCAAAACGAGGTCTGAAACCTTCCATGAGCGTTTTGAGGCATCAAATGATGTTTTTTGGGTGTAAAAATTTTCCACTAAAGTGAAGCGCATCTTCATGTTATTCTACACACATAGAGGTTTCCAACGGCACAAGAATCGCATCAATCGGATTCCGTATGCAAAAGTTATGCCACTCAGAAGTTGACCTTCCTGTTTTCACACCTATAGTTTGAGAGGATGTCACGTCATCCCCATTATTCATGGAAAGGGGGCTATCCATGTGTTTGTGATGTAAAAGACTCCAGAAGAGTCTATTTTGTAAATCTAGTTAAAAGTTGATGTAGTCAACATTAACCACTAGTAGGCTATCGGGTTGTGTTATAACCGGGCCACTAGGAGGTAGAGGATTCCATTATTTCGGGAGAATTTTGTTCCATAGTTGAGCAAAGATATCCAAGAGAGATAGGAGGTAGAGCACAAAGAGAGGATTTGTGCATTGTAGTAGCCCACAAGCCACAGACATTACTTCTTTGTATTTGTAGCCATATTTCCAGACAGAGAAAGAGAGCGAAGCGGCCTCACCTTTCAGTTGGTTTTTCTCCCGAAAGGGTTTCCCAGAGAGCATATCTTGTGTATTATGTGTGTGTGAACTTATTTTTTCATTCTCTACTTTTTTGTTTGATTTGATTTTATATGCATGCACTAATTACATTTAATTTTACAGATTTAGAAATTAAATAAAATTGTAATAGTGTAGAATCACAGGTTTTTAATATAATATTATCAGACTTGTTGTGACGAACTGTCCAGTGGAATATCCACGGCAGTTTACAGATCAAAATGTTATGTATCCAGATCAAAAATAACATGAAAACATAAGAAAATATAGATCAACGACTAGATAAAAAGACAATTCGAGGAGGCAACCTCCCTTTACATCACATAAATGAACAATTCCTGGATGATTCAAATGACAAGACCTCCTTGGTATATATAGAAGTCTAAAGGGTCAAAATATAGTTAAGCCCTACATTAAAATGATAATATAAAATCACAAAAATAGCAATAGTGGGCATTTATGGGGCACACAATAACAATATAAGGGCTACACTCATATTATAGGGACCTAACATAACATATATCTCAGTGAACAGAATTGAGGACTCTAGAGCAAAGCAATTTCTACGAATCCCTCTAATCAGAAAGAAATCCACAAATAGTTCTAAATATAATTAGAATATAATTTCCTTCACTCAAACAATTGTCCCTATGCTTATGCCAATTTTCTGGTGAATAATCATGTCGGACAAATAAGAAAGAAACCCAGATTGGTATTAACCATAACTCTCTTAATCGAATGGTTATTTCTTTACTATATCATATTCCAAATGAGAATATGAAAATCCAAAAGGTGAAAAAGTATTTTCAAATTTTGATTCCAAATCAAGCTACTACCACATTAAAGTTGGAGTATTTTCAAAACTGCTTTTACAATTTTTGGTGGTCATTTTAAATGGTTGATCATGCCATTCTGTTTAAAATTGCCCACCCTTTGTCTCAACAACACCATGATTTCACCTTTCAAGGTTTTGAAGATTTTTAAAACAAGTCAACACCATGATTTCACCTTTCAAGGTTTTGAAGAGTTTTAAAAAACTTACATGTGTGGAAATTATGCTTATATTTTTTAATCAGAAGATAAAATATATGATAATGGTGAAAAGGAAATTCTGGCACTTAGACATTGAAGCATATCTCTTACCTGATGACAAGGAGCTTTAAAGACCAAATAAGAGGAAATTCAATTAATTGGCAGTGGAATATTTTTACACTGTCAATCATGGTTTCATAGATCAAAACCATCATCCTCTTGCTAGCAAAAGGGAATTTACAAGACTGATGGGAGCCAATAAAACGCAACAGAACCTTCCAAACTCTACAAAAGTTGTAAACAAAATAACAGAAAAAACTATTGGTTTCTGTGAGGATTCGTATAAGCGGGAGGACCTACCTAGCTAGCATGTATGCCCCGGCACTGCTGAATATATAAATTATGGGTGAGAAACTATAGATATGTTTATAATTAGAATAGACATCTACTACTTGGATTGAAACTGACCCATGTTCCTTTACCAACGTGTCATGGAAATTGTGATTTGGATACCATTATATACATAAAAAACCTGTTTGGTATTGATGCCAAGTTGATGGGTCTGGGTATGAAATATTTGGGATACCATATTAAACCATGTAATTATAGGAATGTCGATTGGCTCTGGCTAGTTGATAGATTTTTTAGGAAAATCTCTAGATGGGAATATAGGAATCTATCCCTGAGTGGGCGTGTTATCCTTTCCCAAGTTGTTCTAAACCAACTAGGGGTATACTGGGCCCATCTTTTCCACATTCCTGATGCTATCATCCTCTCTCTCAATCGGGTTATGGCTAATTTTATCTGGGGGGAAGTCATGTGCAAAAGAAATTTCACCTAACTAAAATATCCAAGATCACTCTGCCGAAGGTCATGGGGGGATGGGGAATTCTAGATCTTCATCGTTTTGGATAGGCATTACTAATCAAGTCTCTTTGGAGAGGTATCTTTGGTACTAGAACCTGGAGTCTGGTCATCAGACAAAAATACTTAAAGAATTATGATTTTACATATTGGTTCCGAAAAGGATCCATTGGAGCCACAAAAGGATCTTCCATTTGGCTCAGTTTCCAAAAGGTCACCAAGATCTTTCTACAACATCTGGTTTGGAATATTGGCTCGGGCCACAACATTCTCATTGGCTCTGATTGTATCTTGGGTTATGGTGATGTTGACAATATCCCGGAACAGCTTATAGATGCCCTTAATAGAAGAGGCATTTTCTTCTGGAGTCAAGCCATTTCTACTTGGAGGGGTCCTTATCCTATCTGGAAGTGTGCTCAGGAACTGGGTTTATCTGGTCATTGGGACCTGGAATGGGAGCACATTGTTGTTGGGATGAAACAACTTGGAACTTGTTGAGCTGGAATACATGACAAGTTAATCTGGACAAGGAAGATGAAGAAAGAAAACATTAATGTAGTAGATATATACCTCTCTCTCTGTTTCGTGGATTCAAATCTGACTGAGAAACAATTTTATTTGTTTTTTGGAAATCCAATATCCCCATCAAAATTATACTCTTTACCTGGCTAGTTTTTCATAACAAAAATCTAACATGGGAAAATTTGCAAAACAGGGAATGGCATGGGCCTGGCATATGTCCTATTTGTAAAGAGGAATCTGAAAACAACAACCATATCTTTCTCACTTGTCCTCTCATTACTCAGGTCTAGAAAGGACTCTCTTCTCATTTTGGCTTTCCATATATCCAACATGTTTGCATTGAGGACTATCTACAATGGTGGAGATCTCAAAACGCTGACTGGAGAATCATTCCACCTATACTTTTTTGGGAAATTTGGAAGTGGAGAAACAACCACATCTTTCAAAATTGCACTAGGAACTTCTACAAGTTTATTGAAAACATTATCATCTGCTACACTCTATATTCCACAAATGACATTTGCTACAAGGCCCCTAGACACAAGAGGACTAAAGTTCAGCTGATATACCCTCTGGGCTTTTTTTATGGGGCTGCACAACAGCACATATGTGGTTGTGGTTTTTGGCTTGCCATCTCGAAGGAACTGGTTTTCAAAGCTTTCTGGCAAGGAGGAAAGGGCACTAACACTAAAGTTGAGGTAATGGCCTTGTGGGGCCTTCTATGGTTCACAAATTTTCTGGATATTCCTCTCATTCACATCCATGGAGATTCAAAAGTTATAATCGATCATATTATGGGATCAGCAAAAATCACAAATCCTTTAGTACTTGGATGGCTGGCGAGGATAGAATTGTTATGGATGGAACTCAACAACTCCACTATCAGGCATGTTGATAGGGAACAAAATATGGATGCAGATGAATTATCGAAGAGGGGCTTAATTGGCACCACTAGAAAAATGCACTTAACTATTTCCCTGGACCAGAAGAACATTGATGTTGAGGATTTCCCCCTCCCTGGCTAAGTTTCCTCCACCCTCCTTTTAATTTTGCAAAAAAATTTATACTGTGCTTGTCTTTTAACTTTTTTATCTGCTTCTTATCATCTGCTGGCAAAAAAATGATGCTTATTCGCACTGTACAGACAGTTTGATGGAGGGATTATGTTCTGAGGGCATATTTTGTTTTGATGTTTTTGTCATGTATTTGATCATGCTTGTTTCAAATCTGAATTATTTATATGGGCTATGGACTATATATTTCCCTTTACATTCCATTTGACATTGTCAACTCTCGACAGGCATGTGGTTTGGCATTTCTGATAGGGCTCATATATTGTGAACTTTTGAAGGCATCTGTTATCTTCAATATATGATATTAATATAAAATTATGCTTTTTTTCATATGGAAGGAAAAAAGAAAAAAAAAAACAAAAACAAAAACGTTCTCATTATCCATCAACTTTTGACTTTAATCCCAATAGCCGGTTTCAAAATTTGGTTATTAGATAAATGCTTGTATCATAAATTAACGACATGGCCCTTGCATAAATAAGAATGAATCAGATTTTATTCTAAACGTTGACCAAATCTTCTCAAAAAATTTATATATATATATATATATAGATATATATATATATAAATAATCTCTCCCTGGATTATAGATCTCACTCAATATTGTATAAAAATAAAATAAAAATAATGTTAGAATGTGTTACGCAGCTGTTCTTTCCTTATGTCATGAAAACAATAAGTTGATTATTAAAATAGTCATGATGATGCATGAATGTGGTTATTTTAATTTATATATTTTTTAAAACAAATTCCTTACAATAAAATTTTCTTCTCCATTGAATTTGATGAAATGTGTAAATTGTATTCTGTCACCAAATGGGAAAATGCCCCACAATTTTGGTATGCTTCCTAAAAAGAAAAATAAAGGAAGCCCTATGTTAGGTTACATTAAAAGGTATTTTTCATGATAAGGGAAAATTTTAATTAAAACCATTCAAAGTATTTTAAAATGTTGTTTATATGAATTCAGATGATATTTTAATTAAACAAGTTAATATATTATAGGTTAATCTTATTCTTTAATTTGTAAAACTATTCTAATATTTATTATCAATAATGTATTAATGGTTAAATAATTAATGTTTAATAAAATTAATTTTAATTTATTTAATTTAAAAATATATTTTTTTATTTTTTTTTAATTTACATTGTATTAACAAAAATATTTCTAAATTATATCTATGGGTATAGAATATAATGACAAAGGTGTTTTGTTAAGGTACTTTGTGGTGTAAAGGTCATCAGTTTAAAGTTCTGTGGACAAAAAATCAAGTCATGTTAAGGGTTGGTGTGGTCCAAGTCGGGTGTGACCTTCGGGAAATTTTGACGACTTAGATGCCCCTAAGTTGTGGTTACTCAAGCCAAAGTTAGCCATGCATTCATCTCAAGACTGACACAAACTAGCAAAATAAGATATATATAATATATATATATATATATATATATATATATATAATATTTTAAGTAATTGTAACTCATGTTGTATATTTGTTCTTTGTAATTTTTGTGAGATTCTCTCAGTACAATCGCAGATCATTCCAGGACAATGCCATACTTTCGTTACAATGACATGACATCACCCCCACCACATTCATAACTCATCAATTTACAGTAGATATTCATGCTAGCTATAAGATCTTTCGATCTCCAACAAGGCATGAAAATTATATTTGTAGAAGATGATCACTATTTACAACAACCAAATTAAGATCTACTTACTAACTTATCCTTCTTGTCATCATCATTATTAACTTAGATATCATATGGATTTAATCGTGTCATTATCAATTTAAGAATACCATGAGAATACATAAATAACATATATGAAAATATCAACTTACTAGAAGAATACATCATTAAGGAGACTGCTAAAAACCATAAAATGACATCATAGTCTGAAAACACCAAGGGGAATATCATTAAGGATTCCAATGAACACAAATTTAATGGTATTGTTTATGCTAAATACAAGTAAGTATGACATCAACATCCACTCACAAAAATACCAACAACCATTATTTATGACTTTGAGAGTGCATTTTTGTCCTTCCACCATACCAACGTTGTGCATATTCAAATCTACCTTGGTAGTCCCATGTAGTTAAATTATGTCCTTCCTAGATCCCAACCATGTAAGGGAAAATATATTTGTCTACCTTGCTAGCCTTTATTGGTTCAAGGTGTTCCCTATCATCTCTTAGCTACCTAAAAGGAAAGATGTTAGTTTTCTTATCTAGTCTTCATAATCTCAAGAGCCTCATTGTTATCTCCCAAGTAGCTAAGGCTATAGAGTTCATCTACCTTGTTGGCCTTGAATAGCTCAAGGTCTTCCATCGTGTCTTGCTATCAACCAAGGTTACAAAGTTAATCCACCTTGCTAGCCTTGACAAGTTGAAGGTATTCCTTATTAGCTCCCTGCCAAAGTCACATGGTTAATCTCTATTACTAGCCATGACACAGTTGAGGTTTTCCTTGTTGGCTCCCAACCAAATAAGTGAACCAAATTAATATACCTTTACTAGCATCAACCAACTCAAGATCATGATTTTTGGATCAAATCCAACCAAGGATACAAAGTTAATCTACCTTTCTAAGCCCAACTTGCCCAAGGTTTTCCTTGTTGGGTCCCAACAAACCAAGGTTATGAATTCAATCTACCTTGCTAACCTTGACTAGCTCAAGGTTATCCTTATTGACTTCATCTCAATTAAAGCTATAAATCTAATCATATTTTTCCCAAGGAAAAAATTGTAACTTCTATTTATGAGTTTAAACAAAAATTACATAAGTAGATCCTGAGCATTCCTTTGGCCTACGGCCTTCCTCTAAATTGTCTATGTATCATACCCACTAACATTCTGAAAAATTATTGTTGAGTTTTAGGAGTTATGCCAAAAAAAGCCCAAAAAAATAGGCAGTAGAATTGCCTCTTCCCCAACCATCAAGAAATATTACATAAACTGTTTGATAAGTCCATTTTAGAAAGGGCTATATAATATCAATAAAAAATATACTAGGAAATCCAACGAAACCCAAAGGTCAAAAAGAAATTTTTGAGTGTTGGCCTTCTTTAACTTCAGTGACCGAGGATGTGCCTCAATCCAAATTCAATCCAACCTTTGAGAGCTTGTATGCCTCTTCATTCCTCGGCCTGTAGATATGGTCAAAAGTAACTCATAAAAAAAAAGGGA
>CM062809.1:97117281-97374459 GCA_031772625.1 Pinus tabuliformis
CAAAGTCGTAGGGAAAGAGCATATGTAGAAATGAAAGGTATAGTATCACGGTAATAAAAAAGGCTAAATAAACCGAAAACCGAATAAACAGAGAGAAAATAACTGTAAACTGCAAATAAACACTGTATACCTCCAAATCTTAAAATGACACAGCTAGGGCTACGGAAACCTTTTCGCGTGAAACGAAAGGGGTTCCTCACTGGAACAAATGCTCCCAACACAACAGAGCAGTGCTCTCGGCCCGAAAGCAGTCAAAAACAGTAGATCTAAGAAACGGCAATCGGATGCAGTTCTACCGGCTTCAGATTTGGATCACCAACGGACGCGGCCCTCAAATAGCTCTGATACCATGTAGGAATTTACAGGGTAAGTTCTCAGACAGAACACCAAAGTACACCACTCACAACCAGATCGCAGATCAATACACCAGTGTTTTTGACGTGGTTAAAACCCTCAAAGAGGGAAACAGTCCACGGCCTGAGCCAACGCGGCCACTTCAGGCAATTTGTTATAAAAGAATGAAAATTTACATATGCTCTCTCATGCACGGATTACCCTACAAATGACCCTCCATGCGCTTTAAATAGAAATCATGGACCATCGGGTGTCAAGCCACAGATCAAGTGTCGGTAATACCGAGGAGAGAATTGAACCGTTGGATCACTACATATCGTGACCGTCGGATTGTAAGTTACAAAATGTACAAGGTAAAGAAACACACTTTACCTAACTCTATGCCTAACTCTATACTAGACCAAGTTGTACTTAACTATTTCCTATGTGTCGGAATATCCTAACAGAAACAAACAACCTTGTCAAGGTTATGGACACTTGTCGGCAGTAGAGCTCTGTTAATGGTATCGAAGTCACATTTCTTATACACCAATAGTAATCATTAATACCCTTCTCTGTCTTATACCTTTGTAATCTGTCAAATAAGATTATGCATATAACTTCCCCGAACCATTAAACACACGAAAATCCATCATAATCAATCATGACGGGAAAAGTAGACAATGATCGCATTACACTCGTTGTGCATGTCAGCTGTCCTATCCTCCCAGCCTCGCATCATGTAACTGCATTTTCTTATTTATTAAGCAATCCTATTATACACCTCGATTTCGGTAACCTGCTCCTTTTGTAAACATGACATCGTGGCATACGCTGTTCCTTTATGACCCTGTACCAGAACAGATCGGCCCGTCGCTCCTTCATTTGACGGCCGAGGATGGTCTATCACATTGCGGGGGGAGGGCTAACTTCATAATTTGCTGACATACGTGTCAGGCTATTATTTGACAAACTCTTACTCGGGAATAGCAAGGCTTAACGGTATCTCGTTTTTCAATTTGCATGCCTTGTTGTTCCTAAGATATTTCCGTATCATAGTCTGCAACAATTAGTAATATTTGAACGAGCCTTGCGATGTTGCTATTTTCTCTGTGTTTCTAACAAGTTTGAATAGCCTTCTGTTCCATTGCCGTCTCTGCGTTTTTACAGTGAGCTAAAGCATGGGAGGAAGGTCAATTCGAAGAGAACCACAGGTATTGACAGTTTCTAATGCTGCATGGGAAATCCTGGCAAGGGCAGGATGGTTAGTCTATCTTAATCGTTTACAGGAATCCAATGAGACTGTGGCAATAGAATTCTTGCAGAACTTGCAAGAATACCACTCCACAATAAGGGGAAAACACATAGCAGTTACCGATGACGTAATTGTAGAGGTCTTGGGACTGCCAGCCACTGGACCTGTGTGGACTCTAAAGAAGGAGAGACTGCAAAAGATCATGAAGATCTTCTAGGATGAAGGCCAGAACCTGACAGTCAAAGGAAAGGGAGTCCTACTAGCAACATTAGAAGAGCCATGGGTAGAATTGGCGAGGATCATCAGAGCTACATCACCTATGAAGGCAGGAAAGACGTGGTAAGACCATGACACCTTAAACTCTTAGCTGTATTAAAAGAGAAATGTTTTTGAACCTTCCTGCATTTTTAAATTCATTACTTCATGATGTTGCCAAAAGCATGAAAAAGTCACAACATGTGGAATCAGTAGTAAGTCACCATGGACTGATACGACTGATAGTTAGCCACAATATTTCTCAGCAGCTGGGAAGAACTAATTGCTATGATAGATGGGGCACCGACTCCACCAGCCCCATAACGCAAACATATTGCCAATACACCAAATAGACCATCAAAATGAAGAAAATCAGTTAGATTGGCATGGATTAGAGGGAGGTTGGAAAACCCCCAAGGGAGTACCAGCCAACCTGTGGAGATAGACGACTCAGGGGATGATAAACCCCTGCAATTGGAAGAAGAAGAGATTGAGAAAGAATTGGGAGGAAATGAGGAAGGAAAAACAAAGGAAGAGACCGAGAAACCTAAGTAGGTGGAGGCGAAGGCAGAACAACGTGAAGAGAGTCCATTGCAAAATCCATTGCAGGAGGACGAATTGGCCAAAATTCTGGCCAATATGGGTGAATATGGTCAGCCTCTCAGCCCGCTAGGCCTCCAGATTGAGGAAGAACCAAAAGAGCATTTTTCTTGGGAAAAAAATGCACTCGAAGAATTGTGCGACGAGGAAGAAAATGAAGAGAATCATTCTGCAAGTATGACAGGAGAAGAAAATGATGAAGATTTAAAAATGGAACAATCCACTCCCAACCAGACTACACCGGAAGAATTGCAGGAAGAAGAAGGGGTGGAAAAAGAAGTTACCTAGGAAATAATAGAGCCAACTAGGGTTTCTACTCCTGAGAAAGCTGAACAAAACAACGAAGGAGCACCCCAAGAGGAAAACCAGGGAATTGGCCAAGATGACAGTTCAGGCCCGAGTAAACAGACAATTGTTCCTTCAAAGGAAATAGAAGAAATTAAACGATTATGAAAATAACAACAAAGATTACTAAATGTGATAGCTCGACTTCGACAACAAATTAGGGTTTTGAGAATGAGAAGAGAGCAAAAAGAACTTCAGGGGAAGACACGCAAACACTTTGGTGAGACCCCCAAAGAAAAAGGTTCAAAGGACCCCTGTTCAGCCCACTATTCAAAACCCTGTCGAAGAACAGTCTGCTGTTCAAACCGCTGTTGAAGAACAGTCTGTTGTTCAAACCCCTATTGAAATGCAGGCTGCTGTTCAAAAGAAAAAGGAACAACATTTCATTGTTGCTCATGTTGAAGTGAAAACAAACGATATACTGGCCTATGACAAGGAAGTTCAGATAGAGGCACAGTCCTCTGAAGGGATACAGACTACAAACACGAGGTGACACAATAAGAATATTCAAGTAAATCTTCCACTGGCCACTACTACATGGGACAGTGATCCAAGGATAGTAACCCTACGAGAGGGTTTGATGCAAGCCCAACAAACAGTAGAAAAACTCATGGAACAAACGGTTTCTTGAGAAAACTATGAAGAATTACAACAACAGCTAAGGAATGTCAATTTATCCGAAAGCCAAGCCTTTGAAGGATGGTGAAAAGAACAAGAAAAGGTCGCAAAGGTAACTCATAGATTAGATGTAGTTATCAAACAGATGGATACCTTATGCTCTTTGTACACTGATGTCCTAGCATGTAGAGCTCCTGCCAGGAATTAGGCTTTGTTTTTAATGGAGCGATATTTGCAATTGAAAATTAAGGCAATCAAAGCAGGAGCCCCTATACAAATTAATACCATTGATGATTTTATAAATTGTTGTAAGCACTATGGAGTAAAGGTTCAAAGACTCCTGTGTGAATTCTATCTGCATAACCTTGTGTTAGATCAAGAGACAGAGCAGAACCCCAGCCCTTTCATTGGGGATATCCAATTGTAGGCATTTATTTCATTTGGCGTTAATCAAATCAAATGGCCTAAAGCCTATAATGCCTTCCAAAGATAAGAAAACGGATTGGACTTATGGGTAATAGCTGAGCCTAGAGATCCATTACGGTTATGGAATAAACATAGGAGGTTCATGAGGACTTCGGGCGTGATTGACGCTTTAGGACCAATTCATATAGCAATCAATTGGCAAGGGATAGAATACTTCTTTACCATTAAGGGCCTTACCATTGCAGCTGCTAAATTTCGATATCAGACCTCTAATCCGAACATCCAACTCAGGGAACCATTTAATCACGAGAAATTTAAGTTAGCCGCTGATCGTTTGAACCTCTATGGTGAAATTATCTTGAGGGTAGGGCCATCTTGGTTAGGATGTAGGTTTCGAAGTCCGATTATTTGGCACCTTGCACTTGGATACCAAGCCCTCTATGAAATGCCTGAGGGTCAGACAGGCCATCTTTTTGAACACCTAGTTAGGCCTTATGGCTGTAGACCACCACATGAGATCCCATCTCCAACCTACTCTCTCACTGCCTTACACGTTAACTACAATGTTTTCATGAGGGCATGAAAAAGGGTAAGCGGGGGGGTGTGTGAGTACTGAAGAAGGTATGTTTTTATTGATTATTTTGTCATCTTTTCTTTAGAACTCATAACATCTTTGCATCGTGAACTAGGTAGATAATGGGAAATCATGACAAATCTATAAGATTTATATGCAACATGAAAATGATAATAATTGCCATTTCTTATGAAGGAAAAGGGAAAAACTAAAGATTGTCGCTCCAAAGAAAAAGACAGGGCCAAGCTAACCATTGTCCCTTTGGTAGGGAACCATATGCAAATAATACGATCTAAATTAAAACATCTCAGGCAAGGAAAGGAAAAGGAGATATCGACTCGGCGCAAGAAAACGACTGGATAACTGAGGATTAGCATCTTGGAAAATCCCTCAGGATCCTTTGATCCTGAGGGATCGCTGCTTTAACTATTTTCGCATCCTTGATATCTCCGCTTCAGCTGTTATAAGTAGGGGCAACATTGCTAGCCCGAGGAGACTATTAATTTTTATGTAACTTAGCTCTATATTTGAAACTTTGATCATTGACTCTTGTTGAGAAGTGATCGACTATAACTCTATTTTAATGCTTTAATATAAATCTGGTTGCTGTTCCATCTTTGATCCTGGAATAATTTCAAGCGGTGTGTCCTTGGAGGCTAAGGGCCCGACCCTAGTGGAACACTTGCTCCTGTATCATTACCTTTAGTTTGTGTGTGGTTTTCGTTATCAGCTTTGATCGATAATCTAGTGTGTTTTGTTATTTTATATCACAGCTCTGTTATATTTACAATATCGTTCTCTGCAACATGAAAGTTGTATTGTTCATTCTGACCTTATAACGTATTGCTGTTCCTTTAAGTCATTTACTGTTCTTTACAGAATGCTATTGCTATTCAATTGTAGAGTAACCGAGCTGTAATATTCTTAAGTTGGTATTACTGTATTTGTCTATGGTTTATAATTCATACGATTGTTGTTCAATTGACATTACTGTTCCATTATGAATTGCGATCGTTATCCTTTCTAACTGAGATCAATATTTGTGGTATCAGACTCAGATTACTGTTTCTCTTAATATCTCTGTGTGCTGTGTGTGTTATTTATTTCGGTACTATATATTCACAATTGGCTCTAAGCGCTGTTCTATATTCCATTGGTAATTGGTTGCCGTTCCATTTCTATTTGTTGTCCGATTTATCCTTTAAGTAAAGATTGCCATCTGATTTCTGTAGGATACGATTGCTGCACTTGTTCCTGTAGCTTAAGGTGTTGTTGTTTATCAGACTTAGTTGCTGTTACATTTTCTAGTTGCTATTCCATTTCTTAATTTCTGTTCCATTTCCTATTATCTGCCTTATTGTTGCTTTGGTGTGCAGAACGATCTGAAACTATAGTGGGCATTGACATTTGTTGTCTAGTCCCCAGATTGATGATCTGTTCCTTGATTACCTTTATTTACATCAGTTTCCAAAGGGATGAGTTATTGTTACTAGACCCTTGACTGATAAATTGCTTAGTTTTCCAAGTGCATGATTTAGTTTTTAAAGTATTTTGCTCTAAGTAGATCTTGTTTCAAGCATCTGTTTACTCTTGTATTTTCTTGAGCTAACTACTAGCATTACTCTGACAAATGACAACCTAAAATTGAGTACACTCTTTGAGATAACAAATCGTTCCTGGATTGAAAAATTAATGTGAAGTAATTAGAGGTGAAAAAGACCCTTTTTACGGCTCGACAGTGTGATTGGCATTCTGTGGGATAGGCTACTACATGATTTCCTACAAGATGTCCTATAGTTGCTTCTCACTCAAAATTCTTTAATCATTTTTTTTGCTGGGGCTGTAAGGATAGTGACATGGATGTAAAGAAGGAATGGGAGTGTGGAGGGTAAATGATACTTAGGTGATGCTCTTTACTCCTCTTTGTTTCCTTTTTTCTTTGAAGACTGAAAAACTGTTGAAATTGATCCCTTTTTTTTGAATGGTGAGTGTAGGGATGATGATGGTGGACGAGGTGAGGTGCTAGATCATGGAGAGGATGGATTTTAGGGACCTAAAAAGTACATCATTTACCTTCAGATTCTTCCTATAGGATTTCTGGGTCACTATAATTCCTATAGGATCATCTTGTAGGTTTTAAGGGGATCCTGTAGAAAACACAATATTTGTATAAATCGAAGCAATGGAGTGGAAAAATGACAAAATTGATGGGGGGATTCATGGTGAGAAGTGAAAAAAATGAATATGTGAGTGGGAGGGGTCTCCTTGGGATCCTCTTTTTCACCCTAGCTGTTTTCCCTGGGAGCCTTAAGGAAGGTTTTCACCCAGGGATCTTCTTATTCTTTTTTGTTTTGTTTTTGTCATCACTGGGCTGCCTCAAGAGGTTTTCAACCCAAGGATGGGACTCAAGTGCTTCATGGAGATTTTCACCTGAGTCGTTATTCTTTTTCTTGTTCCTCAGTGATTTAATGAGGGAGGAGCTGGAACTTGCTCCACTATCATCACTGTTTTATTGATATCATCAACGAACTCTTGTTTTGATAAAGATCTCTTGTACATCTTCAATCGGTGTCCATTAACAAGCAAAGGAATGGCTTCTTCATCTATGGTTTTGATTTTCACTGAACCATTATCATGGCATCTCTCCACAACATAAGTTCCAAGCCATCTTGTCCTCAACTTTCCCTTGAAGTCCTTATACCTAGAATCATATAACAATGCCTAATCGCCTTCCTGAAATTTCTTCTCCTTGATATTTTTATCATGCCAGATCTTCCTCTGAAGTTGAACTACCTATGTATGTAGGAGGGCTTTCATTCTGAATTCATATAAACCATTCAATTGGAACAATCTCTCTTTTTGTGCACTACTGAGATCCAAATATAGTTGGACTACCATCTTTAATGTGTTATATTCAAATTCAATGGACAACAAGACCTTTTTACCATAGACCAGCTCATAGGGTGTGAATCTAGTGGTGGTCTTCCATGTGGTATTATAAGCCCGGGTGGCCTCAACTAGCCTTTCTTCCCAATCCTTCCTGCTACTCCTCACCACCTTGCTTAAGATTCCCTCCAGTGCTCTTGTTTTGGTCACCTCCACTTTCCCATTAGCTTGTGGATGATATGGAGTGGAGGTCCTATGCTTGATCTTGTGATGACTAAGAAATTCTTCGATCATGTTGGAGGTAAACTGGCTTGGTATGTGACTAGCTCTCTAGGGTACCCAAATTTGTAGAATACATTCTCCCTTAGGAACTTAGCCACCTTCTCTTCTGTTGTTGGCTTAATTGCCTTGGTTTTAGCCCAGTTAGTCAAATAATCAGTGCACACAATAATGTATTGTTTTTGCTTTGAAGGAGGGTCAATAGGCCCAATAAAGTCCATGCCCCACTTATCAAATGGCTCGAAATTCACTTGAGGCTACAGAGGCATTTCATCTCTTGGAGTAGGCATTCCCATCCTCTGGAATCGATCACACTGTCTAGAGTATTTTTTCACATCCTGATGAAGAGTGGGCCAACAATAGCCTACTTGTAACACTTTGAATGCTATCCTCTTTGCTACAAAGTGACCTCTGCAAGGCCTATCATGACAGGTTAGAAGGATGTCAAATACTTCCTCTTCCATGACACACCTTCTCAAGATTTGATCTGGGCCAAGTTTGAAATGATTGCCCCAAATCCAAGTGAAGGGGGCACCTTTCTTGACTATCTTGCTCTTTTCTTTAGAGGACAAGTTTGGTGGGAATTGTGCTGATACCAAATAGATTTCTATATCAGCAAACCATGGAGAGAGGACTGAAATAGAAAATAAGTGCTCATCCGGTAACTGGTCATCCACCATTCCTTCTTCACATGCAAGCAAATTTACCCTAGATAAGAAGTCTGCAACAACATTTTCTTACCAGGCTTATCAACAATGGTTAGATCAAACTGCTGTAATAAAAGTAACCAACTTATAATTCGAGCACTGACATCTGGTTTGTTCATTAAATATTTGATTGCAGCATGGTCAGTGTGCACAAATGTTTGATAGCCTGTAATGTAATGCCTAAATTTTTTAATGAATGCACAACATGCAGGAGTTCCTTTTCGGTCACTGTATAATTTAGTTCAGCCTTTGATAAGTTCTTACTGATAAAATAGATAACATAAGGCAATTTCTCATCTATCTGACCTAGGGCTGCTCCTATGGCTTTGTGTGAGGCATCAACATGAATATGAAAGGGGAGGGCCTAGTTTGGGCCTCAGAGAATTGGTGTAGTGGTTTAACTTATCCTTTAGAATGTCTAAAGCCTCTTGACAGCTTTTTGACCATATAAAATCAGAATCTTTGGCCAACAAACCAAATAAAGGAGAGGCCAACTTGTTGAAGTCCTTTATGAACCTTCGGTAGTATCCAGCTAACCCTAGGAAACTTCTAACATATCTCTGCTTTTGAGGAGGTGGGACCCTTTGGATGATGGATATTTTGTTTGGGTCCACCTGCAGTCCTTGCTGAGATATTGAATGACCTAGCATGGTCCCTGCAGTAATTAAGGATTCACATTTTTTCAGGATTGAGAGACAGGTTGATTTAAATGCTTTTGTGTAGTACTTTGCCTAGGTTAGACAAGGCTTCTTGACAATCACAACCATAAGGTGTAAAATCATCCATATAAATCTCCACCGCATCATGGACTAATTCGGAAAAAATACTCATAAATGCTCTCTGGAAAGTGGCAGGAGCATTGCATAGGCCAAAAGGAAGGACCCTATAAGAAAAATTATCCCAAGGATAGGTGAATGTGGTCATATCGTGGTATTCTAGGAAGATATGGATTTGGTTGTACCCACTGAATCCATCTAGGAAAGAGAAAAACCTTTTTCCTGCCAGGCCATCTAGCACTTGGTCAATGAAGGGTAGAGGAAAATGATCGTTCTTTGTGGCTTTGTTCAACTCCCTGTAATCGACACAAATCCTCCAATTACCATTTTTCTTGGGAACTAACACCAGAGGAGAGACCCACTCACTATCAGAGATAGAGTAAATGAATCCTGCATCTAGCAGTTTTTGTAGTTCTTCTTTGACTATATCTTTAAGAGCTGGATTCATCCTCCTTTGTGGTTGCTAGACTGGCTTGCAACCTTCTTTGATGTATATGTGGTGAGTACACATTAAAGGGTGTACTCCCTTCATTTCCTTGTAACTCCAGGCGAAGGCTTCTAGATTTTCCTTTAACATGTTGCATAGTTTCTCCTATTCGAGAGCAGAAAGAGATGGATTGATTTCCAAGGTTCTCTCTGGGCCAAATTCTATGGTTTTGACACAGAGTGGGTTGGAATCGGCCAAGCATAAGTCAATTGGATGATTGTTCTAGGTTTCCGTTACTGCTTATTCTAAAGGTAATGAACTGAGAGTTGGACTTTGGAGCAGGTGTTCAATCAAGTCATCCTCATCTTGCTGTCCTCCTCCCATGGTTGCTTATAAAGCATAAATTTGGGTGGAATAAACTTCATCTTCTTCCTCCTCCGCCAACCATAAAGGTAAATCATGCTCTATAGAAAGTTGAGCAGGAGGGTATAAGACTAACTGCTTGGACATATGCCCATTCTTGATGGTCATGTTCCGAGCTCTGCAGCTAATGTAAACATCGGCAGTGGCCAACCATGGTCTCCCAAGGATGAGAGGATAACTAGTAAGCTTAGACTTGGGCTGGAGAACTAGGAAATCTATAGGGTACTCCCAGGAGTCAATGGAGACCATCACCTCCTCCACAATTCCCTCAAGGGTTACTGTGGAACAATCAGCAAGTTGCAAAACTATTGTGGTCTTCCTCAATGAACCTTGGAGGTTGAGCTTGAGCATGGTGTCCTTGGCCATCACATTAATGGAAAACACAAGATCGATCAGAGTGTGTGGGACAATGGTGCCATTGATGTGCACATCTACTACAGGGCTTCTAGTTTCCAAATATTTTGGACATATGACCTGCCCCAGCATTAAGTCGGATAACTTCCCAATGAAATTAATGGTAGGGGAATCCGTTTTTTTCCTCCCTAGATGGTTGAAGCACTTCTCCTTAATAAACTTATTGTAAGTGCGAACATCTTTTATTGCCTGGAGAAGGGGGATCTTTACACATAGATTTTTCAATTCTCCCAGAAGTTCAGTCTCTTCTAGGGTAGGCTAGAGTGGTTGGGCTAATCTCTTAGGAAAGGGTGGATTTACTTTAAGGTTGCTTTCCTCTATTTCTTCCTCAACCTCCCTAGGTGGACGGGGAGGTTGGTTATCCGGAAGAACTCTCCCAGATCTCAGGTTAATCTCTTGGATTTCCACATCATAAGCTGGATATGATGTCTCTCCACTGTATACTTGCTTATCCTGCGTATTCTTTGGGTTTGGATTTGGTTGGGCAGGCATCTGGGGTTTCTTGGGTGGAGCAGAGTGTAGGAGCTGTGGTTGGGTAGGTGGTGGAGGCAATAGAGCTGAAGCATTGTTGTATTGGGGCCTCCACCCCTAGAGTGGTGTATTCCACTGAGGTTGTGGCAGAGCATAAGGTTGAAATGACTGGTTGGCTGGCTGGGAATGATACTGAGATGCATATTACCAAGAAGGGGGTGTAGACTAGGAAGGATGAGTAGGGGGTCCCCAAGAAGGTATAGCTGTGGTTTGGTTGGGGTTGTAATATGCATGGGATGACCCTTGCATGCCCTGCTGGTATGGTCTAGGCTCAGG
Organism: Pinus tabuliformis; assembly: GCA_031772625.1. Taxonomy (NCBI): domain Eukaryota; kingdom Viridiplantae; phylum Streptophyta; class Pinopsida; order Pinales; family Pinaceae; genus Pinus; species Pinus tabuliformis. The sequence goes on from CM062809.1 coordinate 97,128,407, forward strand.
AGGTATCCTTTAGTTAATGTAACAAAGCTGCTCAGTGGCCCCTTTAGCTCCTTGATATACAACTTTGAGTCTGGGTAAAGAAGGGAACCTATATGTGGAGTGGTTTTCCTCACAGAATGAGCAAATTTCAATAGAGTTCAATGAACATTCATTCCTAGGATGCCTCCTGGTGCATCTAGGATAGAAGATGGCCAAGGCATTCTCTGCTTCCTCCTACTTCCTTTTAATGTTCATGGTGTCCATTTGCAAGGCAAGGGTTTGCAACATCTCACTTTTGAAATATTCCAACATGTTTCCAATTTCACCCTTGATGGATGAGTTGGAAGATGATGTATTGGCCATAGGTTGACTACCCCTACCCTTTTTCCTGGCTGCCCTAGAATGGTTTCTGAAGACAATCTTCATATCCTCACATGGTAATTGGTAGATATCTCCTCCTGATAAGAAATGTAAGGTATTCAGAAGATCTTCTTTTACTCCCCTAAGCAGGAACAACTTTAGTGACTTAGTGTCAAGTGTGTGCACTTGGCCCTTTTGTAACTGAGCTAGAATCTTTCTTCATAGTATTCTAAGGATTCATCATGGCCTATGGTCATCTTGAATTTTTTTCTTTAGTATCATTTGACCGAAAGTAGTCCCAATATTTGTTGTTAAAGGCCTTCTGCACTTGAGCCCAAGTTGTGATGCTATCTCCATGTAAACCCATGAACCAGCACAATGTTGCATCCTTGAGGGTAGATGGAAATAGTTTTAACTTTTGCTCATCATCTGTATAGTCATAGGTTTGGAATATAACAAAAAACTCAAACAGGAAAGTGTTGGGGTCCTCTGTGGTCAGGACATGGAAATGAGGTAGGGTAGAGGGGCTTATATTTTTCATATTAGTGTCCCCATTAGTTTCCTTGATCGGGAAGGCATGCTCAACTCTCTATCTATTCCTTCTGTCATTTCGGTTTTCAACGATTGGCTCAGTAGGAATGGGTTCTTCTTCTTCTTCTTCCCCTGTAGGTTCTTCAAATATGTCAAGTTTCTCACCTAAGGGTTCCTCTAGTTCACAACCATTGAAGAAGAGAGAAGGTTTGCTGTTGGATGCGGTGGGGGTATATTGCAAAAATTTCCCTAAGTTGTCCCTATTCCTACAAGGTGTGAAAGGAAACATTTTTGGGTTGGTTTTGTATTCTTTTTAAAACTTGGAAAGTACTTGCAGAATTGAAATTGCTGATTGAAAAAATTACTGACAGAATGAAAAAACTACTTGCTGAATTGAAATCCTACTTGCAGAATGGAAAGGAAAGCAGATAATGCAAATTGAAAGAAAGGAAACAACTAGATTACTTTTGCAGAAATAAACTAATGGCAGAATATTGAAGACAAGAAATAGAAGAAAAGAAAGCAGTAATCACATTCTACTCAGACACCTCCCCGACAACGACGCCAAAAAGTGATCAACGCTAGTACTGCAGCAAAGATGCTGCAACTCCTGGGCTACCAACTTTAATTATCAACCTGGGGTTCGTACAAACTTGGAGGTGACAGTGCTGTATGCACAAGTAAAAGTGATGGTTCTTCTTGTTGTCACTATTCAGCTGGTGAGAGACCACTGGGGTTCCAATCCAGACTTCTATAGAGTCAGAAGAAGCTTGATTCTTTGATGGAAGAAGGGAAAATCTACTCTAAGAGAGTTACTCTACTGTAGTAATGGAAAAGGCCAACATGTAATGCTAAACCACACCATACCCTAATTAACCATTTAAGAAGCTATGCTAAGAATAATTTCTAAATCAACAATAAACAAATGCTACTATCTAAGTTGCAAAAGTTAAAATGATGCAGGGTTACCCCTGCACATACCCACAGTATGCATATAAATTCTTTCACTCAATAGTCCCAGGTATTTAACTCCCTAAGGAGTCAAATCTTTAACTGTCAATGGTTAAGGCCCCTTTATCAGTTCCTTTATATTAGAACACAATCACCCCGCTTTAAACCCTCTATCGGGACTATTTAACCCTTCGTAACCTTCATATAAGACTTTATTAAAGCCTTCCTTCTAAATCCTTCTATCGGGACTTAAAGCCCTCTTCAATCCTTTATAAAACCATAAGCCACACATATATCAACTTTTCCCCCTTAAACCATTGGTTAATATATATAAAAACACAAAAAACCACATATCACGCTAAATCCCTTAAAATCCATTTACAAAGGAAAGCCCCGCATTTCATACCTTTTCTGCCTTTCGTATGGTCTTGGCATGCTTTCTGAGGTTGTACCTTTATCGCTGATCACAATTGGCTCTTCTGCGGGTCTTTAACACATATATATACCTCATCACTCCTCCGACTCCGATCTCCACATTTACACAGAATTACAAAGAAATCTGCCCACAAACACATAGGCCAGATTTCAAAACTTATACATCCTCATTAATAAACTTGATCGGGTCTGCTTCGCTGCTTCGTCCATTTTAGTTGCTATGATCACCCTGATCCTGATTGGCCCAATCTCCGATCTCTGGTTATCAGATATCGCTTTATCGACATTCTGATACCCTGTCTTCGGCACATCAACTCTCCGATATGCGATCAATCCTCTGCCGTCGATCAAATCCAATCCAACGGCCCACATTGCATCACACTATTGCAATCGGTGCTTGAAAAGGGTTAAGACCCAATCTATCCATAAGGACTTTCGCCAATGCGATAAATGTCGATCGTTGATATTATAGATCTAACGGCCACTGAGCCTTCTCGCAACTATTTCCTCTGGTCTTGATCCCGCTTATTTTCAATAAGCTTTGCGCTAAAATGATTCTCGACCACACTCTATCTTCAATTATGATTCCTTATATAACTTCTCCGGAAGTCTTTGGATAAATGACTGGGTATAAAAGTGCTCAAACACTGCTATGGAACTAAGGATACTCATACTATTTCGAACACTGTTATTCATAGTTTCATGCGTAAAACAGAGAGGAAAGTATAGTTTCTCCCACAGGCAAACACACAGAGAAAAGCAAAGGATCCCAATACAAATGGCCCATTAACACATGCACTGAAACATTTATTCAATATAATACTATTTACAGAGTCTCGCCCTCTGGCTTGACTACAACAATAACAAAACCTGTTTCAGTCTTGAAATCCTCGCTCTCTCCTTTCTGCTTCTCTCAAACCTCTCGCTAACCTATCCAGCCTCTCTCTCCTAGTCTAGCTAACCTCTAAATTAGACAAAAGCTCACAATTTATACAAAAGTGGATTCATGAACCAATTCTGGTTTAGAACCAAAAATCTCTCACTCTCTCCTAAAAAGTTTCTTTAACTCCATTCTTTTCTAAACAAACGCTAAATCAAGCTTTTAGTTTCCTCATCTTCTATTCAAATCAAATAAATCTAATTGTTTGGTCTGATCTCCACACAAGGAGGATCAATCAGCCACAATGCCCTTTTCCCATATTTGATAATAAATAAACACTCTCACACATTTAAATAAATAAATTAACTAATATCTTGCCTTCGAACCCATTGCTAGTCACAACATGTGATCATGCTATCACATTGCTGACTAGGTCTAAATGCTCATGCATCAAAAAAGCATCAAACCATACTAATGTGCAAGAAAAGAAACTAAACTAAATCTATTTTCACTTTTTTGGTTTTTTAGGCAAAATCAAGTATGCAAACTAATTGTTCTATGGATGGGAAGTGTTTGAGGATGACTAGAAGGTTTATGGAGTGGTTGGATGGTGTGGAGGGGTCTTAGGAGGCTTTTTGTGACTTCCTAGAGGTTTCCCATCAATTCAGCCTCAAAACAGGCCGTTTCAGGAAAACCTACAGGATGTACTAGAAACCTACAGGATGATCCTGTAGGAATTACAGGAAACCTATAGGATACAACTGAGAGCTAATTGTGAGGTGTTGGGAAGCTTAGGAAAGGTGTGTGATGGGTGGAATGGAGTGTTAGAAGGTCTAGGAGCACTCAGGAGTCAATATCCAAGATAAGAGATGGCTAGATTCGCTCAATGTGTTTAGGGAAATTTCAATGAAAAATGATGAAAAACTAGTGAGGGTGATGGTGAAACAAGGGATGGATAAGGTGGATGAAGTGGAAGGTGGCTTTTGGTTATGAAGTCTTGGTCTCCTCCTAAAGTACCTACTTTGCATAAAACATGTGTGTCTTCCAAAAATAACTATGCAACAAGATACATTTTTCATAAACTAGAAAAGCATGAATCAACTGCCTATATTATGCATGAAGAAAGTTTCTGAAGGGAATGAAAGCATGCATGAGATATTATTGCAGAAATGGAGATGGAAAAAATATGAAATTGAAATCTTCCTTGCAACATTAACCAACTACTAAATTAAAGATAACAAACTCCAAAGCTCATAAAAGAACTATAAATTTGTGTTTTTGGGGCTGCTGAAGGGTCACTTCCTCAAGTCATGGTACCAGAGGAAGGAAGTGAGGCCAAGACACCTGCTGAAAACATTGTGGTGATCCTTTTTCTCCTTGCTAACCTGCTACTTGAAAGAAGGCACAAATGGAAGCAAACTATCACACAACCAATCTAATCTACACTACTTGTAATGAAAATGCATCTACTAAGCAAAATAACAACTAAGTTATGAATCTACACTAAGCATACATGTAAAATAAAGAGGAGCCTTGGCTGCTAGGGTTGAGCCCTAACCCAAGAGATTCATCCCTCTGAGTTAACTCAGTGCTGGCTCAAAACAAAACTCATTCTTATTACCAAAACAATAGATTACATCAAAAGAACTGTCACAAGTCTTGCAACTCGAAAAATAGAGTAGAGTTTTACAATAAAAAATCAAAATCCTACTGCGGTCTTAGGCCTCTCTACTTATACATTTGAAGTCTCCAACGGATTCCTTAAAATTAGGGAGGCTCAGCTCCCAAAATCGAGATAAACTGGTGCTTTGTATTTCACTTGCTCGGTTGCCTTCTAGTCCTCATGATTTGGCTGTTTGCACTCTGAGCTGATGGAGGAATATTCGAATGGAGGGGTAGTAAATGAGGATGATTTAACTCCTATAATCCCTCTCCCTTGTCCCATTTGAGTTTTGACCTTGGTCTTTGCCAAAATTCCTTGCTTTTCGCCTTTAATCCTGCATTAAATGCATATTAGATCATAAAGCAAAATATCCAACTCTAACTCATCTCATAAATAAAATATAATCAAAAGTATGCAATAAGTTATGAGAATAGTTGGTTTGACTAAGTTAGGAGGTGAATTAAGGCCCATATAATTACCTAATGACGAGGCTCATCAATAGGGTTCCTACATGGAGTATGAATAGTCACTAGAGAGTTATAAATTCATATAGAAGCTAAAAGTTCATGTAAGAATTTGAAATTTCATAGTAGAAGCTCAAGAGCCACCAGGGAGGTTAAGAGTCACATGGGAGGTGGAAAGTCACCTCATTTGTTATAAATACACCCTCGTAACTCAAGCAAGTGAAAATTTTGGGGACTTGAACTTTCACCTTGGCTTCCCTAGCTTGGCATAGGAGAGAAGATCTTTCTTTGGGGGAGAAAATGGTGACTTAATGTTCCATTATTAGGGCTAGTGTGGCAACATTGTAATTGTATATCTTGGTACTTCCACTTAATATATGAAGCTCTCATACCTGACACACTTTAATGCATATATCGTGAATTTTATAAGATTATTCTTTATATGTTAGCGACGTATGTTTTTTTAATTTACACTAATGCTAATGAACTAATTCGTTTACCTTAGTATGTATCTTGTTGAACGCATGTTGTTTACGATATTATGATTTTTGTTATATTGTGAACTATTTTGTAGGTTAACTAACGATCCTCTTATGCTCTTGTGTGTCTCTTTAGGATAGTACTATTACTTTTCTTCTAGAGGCTCACTCTCTCTTTCCTTGCATGAAAGTACCTTATATACATTGCAATTGTATGCCTCACAGTGTCAACTTACTTGCTTGTTTCAAATAATGTTTGTATAACCTCTTATGTTAATAATTGCAACTAAGGAAAATCCCTAAGGACAATGGAAACTGATCGTAATTTCCAGTTGGGGCTCCTACTCCAAACGATGTGAGGTCTAATTGGGACTTCACATCAAGGAGACCCCTTGGTTGATGAATTTCTAGCACTGTTAATAGTTGGCACTAGAAGGAGGGCTAGATGACAAGATGTGCCCATTGAGTCTGTTTTGAATCTCTTATCTTAAATGGCTCTTTCCCAAATCATAATCCCAAAGTGTTTTTCTAATAGATCAAATATTTCAATCCCTGTGGAATTAATTGATGACTTGTCAAATTTGAAGTTTGATGGCAAGGGTGAAATATTCATAGCTCAACATATATCTTTGTTTCTCAAATTTTGTGAATATTATGAAATCAATTGTGAAGATGTTGCTAGTAAATTGTTCACCCTCACTCTTGAAGGTCGAGTTAAGAAATGGTGTCAGACTTTACCAACTACTTCCATTCATTCATTCGAACAACTCGCTATGGAGCTTCATCAATCCTTTGACATGTATGATTATCATGATGTTTGTGATAGAATTGATTAGCTTAGAATGAAACCTAGTGAATTTGTAGAGGATTTTATTAATCGGTTTCTTCACCTTTGCTATGAATTTCCCGAGGGACTGATTGATTTGAATTATATCATGGAAAAATTTTAGCATATGATTCTACTCACCTTGAAATATTTTGAATTTGAACCCTCAGATGATTCTTCTCTCCCAACTTATGTTGATCATGAGGCACCCCAAATTTGTGAGGAGGAACCTACTATTCCTTTTGTTGCTTTCCCTCCTCCTTTCTCAATACCAATTTGGGTCCCTCCTTGTGATGATGTTAAAATTGGAAAATCTGAAAAACAAGTTGTTGATCCGTCTCTTCCACCTTCATCCCCTTCTCATGATTTTGGGGGAGAACTTGGAATGGTTTAGTAACTACAAGGAGTCTGAGGTGAAGGTTGATCTTGTAGTTTTTCAAGGTCACATCAATATGCATAATTCAAATCTTGAATCTGATTTGATTGAAAGTATGATTTCCTCAAGGGATACCCTTCAACCTCTACCATCCATGTCTCATGATTCCTTGTTTCATGATCTGCTTGATCAACCTACTTCAACTCTTAATGATGTTCAACCTATTGTACCAAGCAGTGATCATGTACAAGGTAGTTGCATTTCACATGTAGAGGAGAAAAGAGGTGAAGATATGTTTCATCTTTCTTCCCTCTTTTAGGATGACGATCTTGCATTTTTGGCTGATCATCGATCTCACAATCTTGATAACCTGTCAAATGATTTCAAATCCTTCATTCAAGTTGAGACTTTGGACAACCATCACCATGACATCCATGTTTCCATTAACACATGTGGTGATGGATATATAATTACATAGGATGACATCTTTTCTTCTTTTGAAGGCTTAGATTTGTTAGGTATTGATTTAGAATCTGCTTCTCATAGCTTGCAATCTTCATTTATGGGATGGGGTACTCTTTCAATTAGGAATGATTCTGAAATTTCTATGATTCATGTATCTTTAGATATCAATTTTGAGGAAATAAGCTGTCAGGCTTCTGAATCTTCAATATATCCTATCGAAGTAAAGCGAATCTAAAGATCATATTGATATGTCCTTATTTTATCATTATGTTGATGAAGATCATGAGGATTCAATTAATATTCAGCTTGATTCAGTCACAACTAACATCTTTTCTCCTGAGCCTTTACATATTTCCTCACCTTTGACTCACTGTTCGTGATACCCAAATGTGTTTGATGAGTTTGTTAGACTAACAACTTCTCTTGATTCTTTGGATCATTTTCCTACTAGTTTTAATTGCAATTAGGTACAAAATGATGTGGTGTCACGATCAAAAGTTGAAAAGGATGAATCCACTTATTGTGATTTGTTTAGTTACAAATCTTTCATAACCCAAGAGGAATGTGTTGCAACTTCTAATTTTCAAGATATTTTGTTGATTAATGTAGCTAAATTCTCTATCCATCAATAATATGATATGTTTAATCTTAAGTATGTTCAAAACAACAACATTAATAATGTTTTCATTGATACATCTGTTGATAGTGGCGCATATCTATCTATTTATTTTTCTAAGCCACCCAAATTTGATAATCCACCATCAGAAATTTCAGAGAATTGTTAGGAAGTCGAGGCACTTCAGTCCTTACTAATGGTTATGTCAGGTTCTTAAAATCTTGAAGGGATCTCCAAACTAGATTGGATCTAGATTTTCACGTATATTCCACTCTTTAACATTTTTCCACTGGATGCGAGCTCACTTTTGAAGGAATTTTGGCATTTTCAAACTAATTCTCTTAATATTCAAGATAGATCCTAAAATCATATAAACTATTATTGTTTGGTTAATATCTATTCTTCATTTGAATCCGTTGTATCACATTCAGGATTAGAGAGAATATCTTACACGGATGTACACAACTTCACAATCTGTCATGTTGGTTATGAAGATAAAGGTCATTTTGGGTTGGTGGATTTATATCTGTCAAACTCCTCCAAGATCGATCATCTTCTTATCCCTTTTGTGTATATCATAAAGTTAATCAAATTCATAGCACAAAATCTCTTCTTGAGTGTTTGCAAATGCTTGCGTAAATTGGTGAATCAAAACCCTTGTGTTTATATTACTACCTAGTTTGGTTTGACCCTTGTGTTCAATATTTTTCCATCTTGGTATCCTAATTGGTTTCTTGAATGTAAAATGTCAGTGATTGTTTTAAATGCCTTAATATTTAATATTGCTAGCATGGCGTCTTATCAGATACAAAGGGAACTAGCGGAGAATCAAGAATATTATGTGTTAAACAACCAATCTGATCATAATACTGGTCCCAAAAACTATCACTTAATTAATTATTTTACTATAAGAATATATGATGATAGTTGTTTTACATCGGTTGATTTTGCTAAGTCATTTACTGTTCTTTACAGAATGCTATTGCTATTCAATTGTAGAGTAACCGAGCTGTAATATTCTTAAGTTGGTATTACTGTATTTGTCTATGGTTTATAATTCATACGATTGTTGTTCAATTGACATTACTGTTCCATTATGAATTGCGATCGTTATCCTTTCTAACTGAGATCAATATTTGTGGTATCGGACTCAGATTACTGTTTCTCTTAATATCTCTGTGTGCTGTGTGTGTTCTTTATTTCGGTACTATATATTCACAATTGGCTCTAAGCGTTGTTCTATATTCCATTGGTAATTGGTTGCCGTTCCATTTCTATTTGTTGTCCGATTTATCCTTTAAGTAAAGATTGCCATCTGATTTCTGTAGGATACGATTGCTGCACTTGTTCCTGTAGCTTAAGGTGGTGTTGTTTATCAGACTTAGTTGCTGTTACATTTTCTAGTTGCTATTCCATTTCTTAATTTCTGTTCCATTTCCTATTATCTGCCTTATTGTTGCTTTGGTGTGCAGAACGATCTGAAACTATAGTGGGCATTGACATTTGTTGTCTAGTCCCCAGATTGATGATCTGTTCCTTGATTACCTTTATTTACATCAGTTTCCAAAGGGATGAGTTATTGTTACTAGACCCTTGACTGATAAATTGCTTAGTTTTCCAAGTGCATGATTTAGTTTTTAAAGTATTTTGCTCTAAGTAGATCTTGTTTCAAGCATCTGTTTACTCTTGTATTTTCTTGAGCTAACTACTAGCATTACTCTGACAAATGACAACCTAAAATTGAGTACACTCTTTGAGATAACAAATCGTTCCTGGATTGAAAAATTAATGTGAAGTAATTAGAGGTGAAAAAGACCCTTTTTACGGCTCGACAGTGTGATTGGCATTCTGTGGGATAGGCTACTACATGATTTCCTACAAGATGTCCTATAGTTGCTTCTCACTCAAAATTCTTTAATCATTTTTTTTGCTGGGGCTGTAAGGATAGTGACATGGATGTAAAGAAGGAATGGGAGTGTGGAGGGTAAATGATACTTAGGTGATGCTCTTTACTCCTCTTTGTTTCCTTTTTTCTTTGAAGACTGAAAAACTGTTGAAATTGATCCCTTTTTTTTGAATGGTGAGTGTAGGGATGATGATGGTGGACGAGGTGAGGTGCTAGATCATGGAGAGGATGGATTTTAGGGACCTAAAAAGTACATCATTTACCTTCAGATTCTTCCTATAGGATTTCTGGGTCACTATAATTCCTATAGGATCATCTTGTAGGTTTTAAGGGGATCCTGTAGAAAACACAATATTTGTATAAATCGAAGCAATGGAGTGGAAAAATGACAAAATTGATGGGGGATTCATGGTGAGAAGTGAAAAAAATGAATATGTGAGTGGGAGGGGTCTCCTTGGGATCCTCTTTTTCACCCTAGCTGTTTTCCCTGGGAGCCTTAAGGAAGGTTTTCACCCAGGGATCTTCTTATTCTTTTTTGTTTTGTTTTTGTCATCACTGGGCTGCCTCAAGAGGTTTTCAACCCAAGGATGGGACTCAAGTGCTTCATGGAGATTTTCACCTGAGTCGTTATTCTTTTTCTTGTTCCTCAGTGATTTAATGAGGGAGGAGCTGGAACTTGCTCCACTATCATCACTGTTTTATTGATATCATCAACGAACTCTTGTTTTGATAAAGATCTCTTGTACATCTTCAATCGGTGTCCATTAACAAGCAAAGGAATGGCTTCTTCATCTATGGTTTTGATTTTCACTGAACCATTATCATGGCATCTCTCCACAACATAAGTTCCAAGCCATCTTGTCCTCAACTTTCCCTTGAAGTCCTTATACCTAGAATCATATAACAATGCCTAATCGCCTTCCTGAAATTTCTTCTCCTTGATATTTTTATCATGCCAGATCTTCCTCTGAAGTTGAACTACCTATGTATGTAGGAGGGCTTTCATTCTGAATTCATATAAACCATTCAATTGGAACAATCTCTCTTTTTGTGCACTACTGAGATCCAAATATAGTTGGACTACCATCTTTAATGTGTTATATTCAAATTCAATGGACAACAAGACCTTTTTACCATAGACCAGCTCATAGGGTGTGAATCTAGTGGTGGTCTTCCATGTGGTATTATAAGCCCGGGTGGCCTCAACTAGCCTTTCTTCCCAATCCTTCCTGCTACTCCTCACCACCTTGCTTAAGATTCCCTCCAGTGCTCTTTTGGTCACCTCCACTTTCCCATTAGCTTGTGGATGATATGGAGTGGAGGTCCTATGCTTGATCTTGTGATGACTAAGAAATTCTTCGATCATGTTGGAGGTAAACTGGCTTGGTATGTGACTAGCTCTCTAGGGTACCCAAATTTGTAGAATACATTCTCCCTTAGGAACTTAGCCACCTTCTCTTCTGTTGTTGGCTTAATTGCCTTGGTTTTAGCCCAGTTAGTCAAATAATCAGTGCACACAATAATGTATTGTTTTTGCTTTGAAGGAGGGTCAATAGGCCCAATAAAGTCCATGCCCCACTTATCAAATGGCTCGAAATTCACTTGAGGCTACAGAGGCATTTCATCTCTTGGAGTAGGCATTCCCATCCTCTGGAATCGATCACACTGTCTAGAGTATTTTTTCACATCCTGATGAAGAGTGGGCCAACAATAGCCTACTTGTAACACTTTGAATGCTATCCTCTTTGCTACAAAGTGACCTCTGCAAGGCCTATCATGACAGGTTAGAAGGATGTCAAATACTTCCTCTTCCATGACACACCTTCTCAAGATTTGATCTGGGCCAAGTTTGAAATGATTGCCCCAAATCCAAGTGAAGGGGGCACCTTTCTTGACTATCTTGCTCTTTTCTTTAGAGGACAAGTTTGGTGGGAATTGTGCTGATACCAAATAGATTTCTATATCAGCAAACCATGGAGAGAGGACTGAAATAGAAAATAAGTGCTCATCCGGTAACTGGTCATCCACCATTCCTTCTTCACATGCAAGCAAATTTACCCTAGATAAGAAGTCTGCAACAACATTTTCTTACCAGGCTTATCAACAATGGTTAGATCAAACTGCTGTAATAAAAGTAACCAACTTATAATTCGAGCACTGACATCTGGTTTGTTCATTAAATATTTGATTGCAGCATGGTCAGTGTGCACAAATGTTTGATAGCCTGTAATGTAATGCCTAAATTTTTTAATGAATGCACAACATGCAGGAGTTCCTTTTCGGTCACTGTATAATTTAGTTCAGCCTTTGATAAGTTCTTACTGATAAAATAGATAACATAAGGCAATTTCTCATCTATCTGACCTAGGGCTGCTCCTATGGCTTTGTGTGAGGCATCAACATGAATATGAAAGGGGAGGGCCTAGTTTGGGCCTCAGAGAATTGGTGTAGTGGTTAACTTATCCTTTAGAATGTCTAAGGCCTCTTGATAGCTTTTTGACCATATAAACTCAGAATCTTTGGCCAACAAACCAAATAAAGGAGAGGCCAACTTGTTGAAGTCCTTTATGAACCTTCGGTAGTATCCAGCTAACCCTAGGAAACTTCTAACATCTCTCTGCTTTTGAGGAGGTGGGACCCTTTGGATGATGGATATTTTGTTTGGGTCCACCTGCAGTCCTTGCTGAGATATTGAATGACCTAGCATGGTCCCTGCAGTAATTAAGAATTCACATTTTTTCAGGATTGAGAGACAGGTTGATTTAAATGCTTTTGTGTAGTACTTTGCCTAGGTTAGACAAGGCTTCTTGACAATCACAACCATAAGGTGTAAAATCATCCATATAAATCTCCACCGCATCATGGACTAATTCGGAAAAAATACTCATAAATGCTCTCTGGAAAGTGGCAGGAGCATTGCATAGGCCAAAAGGAAGGACCCTATAAGAAAAATTATCCCAAGGATAGGTGAATGTGGTCATATCGTGGTATTCTAGGAAGATATGGATTTGGTTGTACCCACTGAATCCATCTAGGAAAGAGAAAAACCTTTTTCCTGCCAGGCCATCTAGCACTTGGTCAATGAAGGGTAGAGGAAAATGATCGTTCTTTGTGGCTTTGTTCAACTCCCTGTAATCGACACAAATCCTCCAATTACCATTTTTCTTGGGAACTAAAACCAGAGGAGAGACCCACTCACTATCAGAGATAGAGTAAATGAATCCTGCATCTAGCAGTTTTTGTAGTTCTTCTTTGACTATATCTTTAAGAGCTGGATTCATCCTCCTTTGTGGTTGCTAGACTGGCTTGCAACCTTCTTTGATGTATATGTGGTGAGTACACATTAAAGGGTGTACTCCCTTCATTTCCTTGTAACTCCAGGCGAAGGCTTCTAGATTTTCCTTTAACATGTTGCATAGTTTCTCCTATTCGAGAGCAGAAAGAGATGGATTGATTTCCAAGGTTCTCTCTGGGCCAAATTCTATGGTTTTGACACAGAGTGGGTTGGAATCGGCCAAGCATAAGTCAATTGGATGATTGTTCTAGGTTTCCGTTACTGCTTATTCTAAAGGTAATGAACTGAGAGTTGGACTTTGGAGCAGGTGTTCAATCAAGTCATCCTCATCTTGCTGTCCTCCTCCCATGGTTGCTTATAAAGCATAAATTTGGGTGGAATAAACTTCATCTTCTTCCTCCTCCGCCAACCATAAAGGTAAATCATGCTCTATAGAAAGTTGAGCAGGAGGGTATAAGACTAACTGCTTGGACATATGCCCATTCTTGATGGTCATGTTCCGAGCTCTGCAGCTAATGTAAACATCGGCAGTGGCCAACCATGGTCTCCCAAGGATGAGAGGATAACTAGTAAGCTTAGACTTGGGCTGGAGAACTAGGAAATCTATAGGGTACTCCCAGGAGTCAATGGAGACCATCACCTCCTCCACAATTCCCTCAAGGGTTACTGTGGAACAATCAGCAAGTTGCAAAACTATTGTGGTCTTCCTCAATGAACCTTGGAGGTTGAGCTTGAGCATGGTGTCCTTGGCCATCACATTAATGGAAAACACAAGATCGATCAGAGTGTGTGGGACAATGGTGCCATTGATGTGCACATCTACTACAGGGCTTCTAGTTTCCAAATATTTTGGACATATGACCTGCCCCAGCATTAAGTCGGATAACTTCCCAATGAAATTAATGGTAGGGGAATCCGTTTTTTTCCTCCCTAGATGGTTGAAGCACTTCTCCTTAATAAACTTATTGTAAGTGCGAACATCTTTTATTGCCTGGAGAAGGGGGATCTTTACACATAGATTTTTCAATTCTCCCAGAAGTTCAGTCTCTTCTAGGGTAGGCTAGAGTGGTTGGGCTAATCTCTTAGGAAAGGGTGGATTTACTTTAAGGTTGCTTTCCTCTATTTCTTCCTCAACCTCCCTAGGTGGACGGGGAGGTTGGTTATCCGGAAGAACTCTCCCAGATCTCAGGTTAATCTCTTGGATTTCCACATCATAAGCTGGATATGATGTCTCTCCACTGTATACTTGCTTATCCTGCGTATTCTTTGGGTTTGGATTTGGTTGGGCAGGCATCTGGGGTTTCTTGGGTGGAGCAGAGTGTAGGAGCTGTGGTTGGGTAGGTGGTGGAGGCAATAGAGCTGAAGCATTGTTGTATTGGGGCCTCCACCCCTAGAGTGGTGTATTCCACTGAGGTTGTGGCAGAGCATAAGGTTGAAATGACTGGTTGGCTGGCTGGGAATGATACTGAGATGCATATTACCAAGAAGGGGGTGTAGACTAGGAAGGATGAGTAGGGGGTCCCCAAGAAGGTATAGCTGTGGTTTGGTTGGGGTTGTAATATGCATGGGATGACCCTTGCATGCCCTGCTGGTATGGTCTAGGCTCAGGAGGTATCCTTTAGTTAATGTAACAAAGCTGCTCAGTGGCCCCTTTAGCTCCTTGATATACAACTTTGAGTCTGGGTAAAGAAGGGAACCTATATGTGGAGTGGTTTTCCTCACAGAATGAGCAAATTTCAATAGAGTTCAATGAACATTCATTCCTAGGATGCCTCCTGGTGCATCTAGGATAGAAGATGGCCAAGGCATTCTCTGCTTCCTCCTACTTCCTTTTAATGTTCATGGTGTCCATTTGCAAGGCAAGGGTTTGCAACATCTCACTTTTGAAATATTCCAACATGTTTCCAATTTCACCCTTGATGGATGAGTTGGAAGATGATGTATTGGCCATAGGTTGACTACCCCTACCCTTTTTCCTGGCTGCCCTAGAATGGTTTCTGAAGACAATCTTCATATCCTCACATGGTAATTGGTAGATATCTCCTCCTGATAAGAAATGTAAGGTATTCAGAAGATCTTCTTTTACTCCCCTAAGCAGGAACAACTTTAGTGACTTAGTGTCAAGTGTGTGCACTTGGCCCTTTTGTAACTGAGCTAGAATCTTTCTTCATAGTATTCTAAGGATTCATCATGGCCTATGGTCATCTTGAATTTTTTTCTTTAGTATCATTTGACCGAAAGTAGTCCCAATATTTGTTGTTAAAGGCCTTCTGCACTTGAGCCCAAGTTGTGATGCTATCTCCATGTAAACCCATGAACCAGCACAATGTTGCATCCTTGAGGGTAGATGGAAATAGTTTTAACTTTTGCTCATCATCTGTATAGTCATAGGTTTGGAATATAACAAAAAACTCAAACAGGAAAGTGTTGGGGTCCTCTGTGGTCAGGACATGGAAATGAGGTAGGGTAGAGGGGCTTATATTTTTCATATTAGTGTCCCCATTAGTTTCCTTGATCGGGAAGGCATGCTCAACTCTCTATCTATTCCTTCTGTCATTTCGGTTTTCAACGATTGGCTCAGTAGGAATGGGTTCTTCTTCTTCTTCTTCCCCTGTAGGTTCTTCAAATATGTCAAGTTTCTCACCTAAGGGTTCCTCTAGTTCACAACCATTGAAGAAGAGAGAAGGTTTGCTGTTGGATGCGGTGGGGGTATATTGCAAAAATTTCCCTAAGTTGTCCCTATTCCTACAAGGTGTGAAAGGAAACATTTTTGGGTTGGTTTTGTATTCTTTTTAAAACTTGGAAAGTACTTGCAGAATTGAAATTGCTGATTGAATGAAAATTACTGACAGAATGAAAAAGCTACTTGCTGAATTGAAATCCTACTTGCAGAATGGAAAGGAAAGCAGATAATGCAAATTGAAAGAAAGGAAACAACTAGATTACTTTTGCAGAAATAAACTAATGGCAGAATATTGAAGACAAGAAATAGAAGAAAAGAAAGCAGTAATCACATTCTACTCAGACACCTCCCAGACAACGACGCCAAAAAGTGATCAACGCTAGTACTGCAGCAAAGATGCTGCAACTCCTGGGCTACCAACTTTAATTATCAACCTGGGGTTCGTACAAACTTGGAGGTGACAGTGCTGTATGCACAAGTAAAAGTGATGGTTCTTCTTGTTGTCACTATTCAGCTGGTGAGAGACCACTGGGGTTCCAATCCAGACTTCTATAGAGTCAGAAGAAGCTTGATTCTTTGATGGAAGAAGGGAAAATCTACTCTAAGAGAGTTACTCTACTGTAGTAATGGAAAAGGCCAACATGTAATGCTAAACCACACCATACCCTAATTAACCATTTAAGAAGCTATGCTAAGAATAATTTCTAAATCAACAATAAACAAATGCTACTATCTAAGTTGCAAAAGTTAAAATGATGCTGGGTTACCCCTGCACATACCCACAGTATGCATATAAATTCTTTCACTCAATAGTCCCAGGTATTTAACTCCCTAAGGAGTCAAATCTTTAACTGTCAATGGTTAAGGCCCCTTTATCAGTTCCTTTATTTTAGAACACAATCACCCCGCTTTAAACCCTCTATCGGGACTATGTAACCCTTCGTAACCTTCATATAAGACTTTATTAAAGCCTTCCTTCTAAATCCTTCTATCAGGACTTAAAGCCCTCTTCAATCCTTTATAAGACCATAAGCCACACATATAGCAACTTTTCCACCTTAAAACCTTGGTTAACATATATAAAAACACAAAAAACCACATATCACGCTAAATCCCTTAAAATTTATTTACAAAGGAAAAACCCACATTTCATACCTTTTCTGCCTTTGGTATGGTCTTGGCATGCTTTCTGAGGTTGTAACTTTATCGCTGATCACAATTGGCGCTTCTGCGGGTCTTTAACACATATATATACCTCATCACTCCTCCGAACCCAATCTCCATATTTACACAAAATTACAAAGAAACCTGCCCACAAACACATAGGCCAGATTTCAAAACTTATACATCCTCATTAATAAACTTGATCGGGTCTGCTTCGCTGCTTCGTCCATTTTAGTTACTATGATCACCCTGATCCTGATTGGCCCAATCTCTGATCTCTGGTTATCAGATATCGCTTTATCGACATTCTGATACCCTGTCTTCGGCACATCAACTCTCCGATATGCGATCAATCCTCTGCCGTCGATCAAATCCAATCCAACGGCCCACATTGCATCACACTATTGCAATCGGTGCTTGAAAAGGGTTAAGACCCAATCTATCCATAAGGACTTCCGCCAATGCGATAAATGTCGATCGTTGATATTATAGATCTAACGGCCACTGAGCCTTCTCGCAACTATTTCCTCTGGTCTTGATCCCGCTTATTTTCAATAAGCTTTGCGTTAAAATGATTCTCGACCACACTCTATCTTCAATTATGATTCCTTATATAACTTCTCCGGGAAGTCTTTGGATAAATGACTGGGTATAAAAGTGCTCAAACATTGCTATGGAACTAAGGATACTCATACTAATTCGAACAATGTTATTCATAGTTTCATGCGTAAAACAAAGAGGAAAGTATAGTTTCTCCCACTGGCAAACACACAGAGAAAAGCAAAGGATCCCAATACAAATGGCCCATTAACACATGCACTGAAACATTTATTCAATGTAATACTATTTACAGAGTCTCGCCCTCTAGCTTGACTACAACAATAACAAAACCTGTTTCAGTCTTGAAATCCTCGCTCTCTCCTTTCTGCTTCTCTCAAACCTCTCACTAACCTATCCAGCATCTCTCTCCTAGTCTAGCTAACCTCCAAATTAGACAAAAGCTCACGATTTATACAAAAGTGGATTCATGAACCAATTCTGGTTTAGAACCAAAAATCTCTCACTCTCTCCTAAAAAGTTTCTTTAACTCCATTCTTTTCTAAACAAACGCTAAATCAAGCTTTTAGTTTCCTCATCTTCTATTCAAATCAAATAAATCTAATTGTTTGGTCTGATCTCCACACAAGGAGGATCAATCAGCCACAATGCCCTTTTCCCATATTTGATAATAAATAAACACTCTCACACATTTAAATAAATAAATTAACTAATATCTTGCCTTCGAACCCATTGCTAGTCACAACATGTGATCATGCTATCACATTGCTGACTAGGTCTAAATGCTCATGCATCAAAAAAGCATCAAACCATACTAATGTGCAAGAAAAGAAACTAAACTAAATCTATTTTCACTTTTTTGGTTTTTTAGGCAAAATCAAGTATGCAAACTAATTGTTCTATGGATGGGAAGTGTTTGAGGATGACTAGAAGGTTTATGGAGTGGTTGGATGGTGTGGAGGAGTCTTAGGAGGCTTTTTGTGACTTCCTAGAGGTTTCCCATCAATTCAGCCTCAAAACAGGCCGTTTCAGGAAAACCTACAGGATGTACTAGAAACCTACAGGATGATCCTGTATGAATTACAGGAAACCTATAGGATACAAATGAGAGCTAATTGTGAGGTGTTGGGAAACTTAGGAAAGGTGTGTGATGGGTGGAATGGAGTGTTAGAAGGTCTAGGAGCACTCAGGAGTAAATATCCAAGATAAGAGATGGCTAGATTCGCTTAATGTGTTTAGGGAAATTCCAATGAAAAATGATGAAAATCTAGTGAGGGTGATGGTGAAACAAGGGATGGATAAGGTGGATGAAGTGGAAGGTGGCTTTTGGTTATGAAGTCTTGGTCTCCTCCTAAAGTACCTACTTTGCATAAAACATGTGTGTCTTCCAAAAATAACTATGCAATAAGATACATTTTTCATAAACTAGAAAAGCATGAATCAACTGCCTATAATATGCATGAAGAAAGTTTCTGAAGGGAATGAAAGCATGCATGAGATATTATTGCAGAAATGGAGATGGAAAAAATATGAAATTGAAATCTTCCTTGCAACATTAACCAACTACTAAATTAAAGATAACAAACTCCAAAGCTCATAAAAGAACTATAAATTTGTGTTTTTGGGGCTGCTGAAGGGTCACTTCCTCAAGTCATGGTACCAGAGGAAGGAAGTGAGGCCAAGACACCTGCTGAAAACATTGTGGTGATCCTTTTTCTCCTTGCTAACCTGCTACTTGAAAGAAGGCACAAATGGAAGCAAACTATCACACAACCAATCTAATATACACTACTTGTAATGAAAATGCATCTACTAAGCAAAATAACAACTAAGTTATGAATCTACACTAAGCATACATGTAAAATAAAGAGGAGCCTTGGCTGCTAGGGTTGAGCCCTAACCCAAGAGATTCATCCCTCTGAGTTAACTCAGTGCTGGCTCAAAACAAAACTCATTCTTATTACCAAAACAATAGATTACATCAAAAGAACTGTCACAAGTCTTGCAACTCGAAAAATAGAGTAGAGTTTTACAATAAAAAATCAAAATCCTACTGCGGTCTTAGGCCTCTCTACTTATACATTTGAAGTCTCCAACGGATTCCTTAAAATTAGGGAGGCTCAGCTCCCAAAATCGAGATAAACTGGTGCTTTGTATTTCACTTGCTCGGTTGCCTTCTAGTCCTCATGATTTGGCTGTTTGCACTCTGAGCTGATGGAGGAATATTCGAATGGAGGGGTAGTAAATGAGGATGATTTAACTCCTATAATCCCTCTCCCTTGTCCCATTTGAGTTTTGACCTTGGTCTTTGCCAAAATTCCTTGCTTTTCGCCTTTAATCCTGCATTAAATGCATATTAGATCATAAAGCAAAATATCCAACTCTAACTCATCTCATAAATAAAATATAATCAAAAGTATGCAATAAGTTATGAGAATAGTTGGTTTGACTAAGTTAGGAGGTGAATTAAGGCCCATATAATTACCTAATGACGAGGCTCATCAATAGGGTTCCTACATGGAGTATGAATAGTCACTAGAGAGTTATAAATTCATATAGAAGCTAAAAGTTCATGTAAGAATTTGAAATTTCATAGTAGAAGCTCAAGAGCCACCAGGGAGGTTAAGAGTCACATGGGAGGTGGAAAGTCACCTCATTTGTTATAAATACACCCTCGTAACTCAAGCAAGTGAAAATTTTGGGGACTTGAACTTTCACCTTGGCTTCCCTAGCTTGGCATAGGAGAGAAGATCTTTCTTTGGGGGAGAAAATGGTGACTTAATGTTCCATTATTAGGGCTAGTGTGGCAACATTGTAATTGTATATCTTGGTACTTCCACTTAATATATGAAGCTCTCATACCTGACACACTTTAATGCATATATCGTGAATTTTATAAGATTATTCTTTATATGTTAGCGACGTATGTTTTTTTAATTTACACTAATGCTAATGAACTAATTCATTTTCCTTAATATGTATCTTGTTGAATGCATGTTTTTTATGATATTATGATCATTGTTATCTTGTGAACTATTTTGTAGGTTAACTAACGATACTCTTATGCTCTTGTGTGTTTCTTTAGGATAGTACTATTACTTTTCTTCTTGAGGCTCACTCTCTCTTTCCTTGCCACGAAAGTACCTTATATACATTGCAATTGTATGCCTCAAAGTGTCAACTTACTTGCTTGTTTCAAATAATGTTTTTAAAAACTCTTATATTAATAATTGCAACTAAGGAAAATCCCTAAGGACAATGGAAACTGATCGTAATTTCCAGTTGGGGCTCCTACTCCAAACGATGTGAGGTCTAATTGGGACTTCACATCAAGGAGACCCCCTTGGTTGATGAATTTATAGCACTGTTAATAGTTGGCATTAGAAAGAGTGCTAGATGACAAGATATGCCCATTGAGTCTGTTTTGAATCTCTTATCTTAAATGGCTCTTTCCCAAATCATAATCCCAAAGTGTTTTTCTAATAGCTCAAATATTTCAATCCCTGTGGAATTAATTGATGAATTGTCCAATTTGAAGTTTGATGGCAAGAGTGAAAAATTCATAGCTCAACATATATCTTTGTTTCTCAAATTTTGTGAATATTATGAAATCAATTGTGAAGATGTTGCTAGTAAGTTGTTCACCCTCACTCTTGAAGTTCGAGTTAAGAAGTGGATTCAGAACGTACCAACTACTTCCATTCATTCATTCGAACAACTCGCTATGGAGCTTCATCAATCCTTTGACATGTATGATTATCATGATGTTTGTGATAGAATTGATTAGCTTAGAATGAAACCTAGTGAATATGTAGAGGATTTTCTTAATCGGTTTCTTCACCTTTGCTATGAATTTCCCGAGGGAGTGATTGATTTAAATTTTATCATGGAAAAATTTTAGCATATGATTCTACTCACCTTGAAATATTTTGAATTTGAACCCTCAGATGATTCTGCTCTCCCAACTTATGTTGATCATGAGACACCCCAAATTTGTGAGGAGGAACCTACTATTCCTTTTGTTCCTTGCCCTCCTCCTTTCTCAGTACCAATTTGGGTCCCTCCTTGTGATGATGTTAAAATTGGAAAATCTGAAAAACAAGTTGTTGATCCGTCTCTTCCACCTTCATCCCCTTCTCATGATTTAGATCCTATGGGGGAGAACTTGGAATGATTTAGTAACTACAATGAGTCTGAGGTGAAGGTTAACGTTGTAGTTTTTCAAGGTCACATCAATATGCATAATTCACATCTTGAATCTGATTTGATTGAAAGTATGATTTCCTCAAGCGATACCCTTCAACCTCTACCATCCATGTCTCATGATTCCTTGTTTCATTATCCGCTTGATCAACCTACTTCAACTCTTAATGATGTTCAACCTATTGTACCAAGTAGTGATCATGTAAAAGGAAGTTGCATGTCACATGTAGAGGAGAAAAGAGGTGAAGATATGTATCATCTTGCTGCCCTCTTTTAGGATGACGATCTTACATTTTGGGGTGATCATCGATCTCACAATCTTGATAACCTTTCAAATGATTTCAAATCCTTCATTCAAGTTGAGACTTTGGACAACCATCACCATGAAATCCATGTTTCCATTAACACATGTGGTGATGGATATATAATTACATAAGATGACATCCTTTCATATTTTGAAGGCTTAGATTTGTGAGGTATTGATTTAGAATCTGCTTCTCATAGCTTGCAATCTTCATTTATGGGATGGGATACTCTTTCAATTTGGAATGATTCTGAAATTTCTTTGATTCATGTATCTTTAGATATCAAATTTGAGGAAATAAGTTGTCAGGCTTCTGAATCTTCAATATATCCTATTGAAGTAAAGCGAATCTAAAGATCATATTGATATGTCCTTATTTTATCATTATGTTGATGAAGATCATGAGGATTCAATTAATATTCAGCTTGATTCAGTCACAACTAACATCTTTTCTCCTGAGCCTTTACATATTTCCTCACCTTTGACTCACTGTTCGTGATACCCAAATGTGTTTGATGAGTTTGTTAGACTAACAACTTCTCTTGATTCTTTGGATCATTTTCCTACTAGTTTTAATTGCAATTAGGTACAAAATGATGTGGTGTCACGATCAAAAGTTGAAAAGGATGAATCCACTTATTGTGATTTGTTTAGTTACAAATCTTTCATAACCCAAGAGGAATGTGTTGCAACTTCTAATTTTCAAGATATTTTGTTGATTAATGTAGCTAAATTCTCTATCCATCAATAATATGATATGTTTAATCTTAAGTATGTTCAAAACAACAACATTAATAATGTTTTCATTGATACATCTGTTGATAGTGGCGCATATCTATCTATTTATTTTTCTAAGCCACCCAAATTTGATAATCCACCATCAGAAATTTCAGAGAATTGTTAGGAAGTCGAGGCACTTCAGTCCTTACTAATGGTTATGTCAGGTTCTTAAAATCTTGAAGGGATCTCCAAACTAGATTGGATCTAGATTTTCACGTATATTCCACTCTTTAACATTTTTCCACTGGATGCGAGCTCACTTTTGAAGGAATTTTGGCATTTTCAAACTAATTCTCTTAATATTCAAGATAGATCCTAAAATCATATAAACTATTATTGTTTGGTTAATATCTATTCTTCATTTGAATCCGTTGTATCACATTCAGGATTAGAGAGAATATCTTACACGGATGTACACAACTTCACAATCTGTCATGTTGGTTATGAAGATAAAGGTCATTTTGGGTTGGTGGATTTATATCTGTCAAACTCCTCCAAGATCGATCATCTTCTTATCCCTTTTGTGTATATCATAAAGTTAATCAAATTCATAGCACAAAATCTCTTCTTGAGTGTTTGCAAATGCTTGCGTAAATTGGTGAATCAAAACCCTTGTGTTTATATTACTACCTAGTTTGGTTTGACCCTTGTGTTCAATATTTTTCCATCTTGGTATCCTAATTGGTTTCTTGAATGTAAAATGTCAGTGATTGTTTTAAATGCCTTAATATTTAATATTGCTAGCATGGCGTCTTATCAGATACAAAGGGAACTAGCGGAGAATCAAGAATATTATGTGTTAAACAACCAATCTGATCATAATACTGGTCCCAAAAACTATCACTTAATTAATTATTTTACTATAAGAATATATGATGATAGTTGTTTTACATCGGTTGATTTTGCTAAGTCTATTTATTTATATGATTCATCATTTCACTATTTAAATCCTTGTCAAACAGTGGAGGCACTTTAGTGTGAACTAATGGTTATGTCAGGTCCTCACCATATTGACAATATTTTTGAGCAAGTACAAATTGAATTCCTCTTATAAGGTTCTCTTTGTGATTCAAATGCATTGATTGAAAGTTTTTTCTCTCAAGAATTTCAGGGTTTTCAAATCTATTGTTTTGAATATCATGATTTGATCACTGAATGGTTAGAGAAATCTTACTTGGAAAGCTCTGTCACAAATAATAAGTTTTCATCTTTCTTGATGTTTTCAAAAACTAAAAATACGAATGAAGGTACAATCATGAGTAGCCTCAAGGGTTTTTATAATAATCATTTCAATCAATCAGGTAAAGCTTGAGACTGGTTAAATATGGTTATTATGGCACACCTTTATGTTGATAAGAAAGACCTTCAATTCATTGTTCAAGCTTTTCATATTGTTATATTTTTTCTTGCACATTGTTTATCTAGTTTTTAATTGATCACATCTTTTTGTTTGTAGGTCGGGAGAAGTTACTACGGCTACATCGGAAATTCCATTACACTTAGCCCTGAACTTCTAGCCCATTAAATTAGGAGTAGGACTAGGAGCATTTTAGCCCTCTAGTTGCATTGCATGACCTCGAGTTTTACCCTGCATTAGTCCTTTCATTTGGTTTGTTTGCCTTGTTTGTTTCTCATGCTCCATTTCGGTTAAGGTTTACTTCTGCTCTAATTTTTATTTTGTCTTCTTGTTATGTTTTTCCTTCCTTTATTTTATTTAATAAGACTGCATGAAAATGCTCTCACTTGGCTCAAAAGATAATGTGGAAAAAATTCAAAAGGGAAATTGTGATGATGAGCAATGCATGGCTAATCTGTAATCCTCTTCTTTGTATTCGTTTACTTTTATTTAAAGTTGATGATGTTTGAATATAAAATACAATTCATCCAGATGGAAATCCTTTGGTCAAACTATGAAGCCTGTATCTTTATTAGGATATTCATTATGACTAGCCTTGTATTGAATGGTTTTTTGACATGACGACTCAACCAAGTAGATAAGGGAAAGGAGAAAAAACTTTAAAATGAGAATATTAATTTCAGTTATCTTTCAAATCCCTTAAACATGGAACAACCTCTCCAACTCTCAATAGGTTGGGGTCCCTCTTCCACCCTTACTATAAATATTCAATAAATTCTTCAAGCATATCTCTAAGAAAATAAAATAAAAGGGTGAAGAAAAGAAAGACTTCCTGCATAGAGAGGTGAAGCAAGAAACTTCACCGGGGTATTGAACAAGTCTATTGGCAGTGAAGCGATGCTTGTGTCTCCTTGAGGTGACTCTGTCGGGGAAGTTTCCAAGATCACTGGTGGTAGAGAAACACCAGAGAATATGCTTAAAAATTCTGGTATACTTATTATCCTTCTCCCTTATAAAAGAGGTTGAGGTATGACTAATCTTATGTTGATGTGTTTGAAGATGAGAAAGGAATAAAATGGACTATATCTTGAACTGGGATAAATGGAAAAGGCGGATAAATCTACATGGAGAATTAATGATTCTTGAAATAATTATACCTTGCACTTAAGGATAAAACCTAAATAGAGAAGTTGGAGTTCTACAAGTGTGTCACCAAGTATTGTTGTTGCGACAAACACCCTCCAAAAGTTTGCCTACTCTTGAATTTTGGAGCCTACTTGTGATCCTATGATTTGTTGTTTGTTGATTTCTTATAGGCGCTTCATTGTCAGTTCACATTTCCTAAGATTCTAAATGTTAAATTCACTTGCTTACACATGCTTAGTTTTCGATGCATTCATGAGCACATCTCTTTCAAGCAAACCTAATAGTCAATATGCGCCTTGGAAAGTAAAGCACTATGAAGTTTTTGCTAATAATCCTTGTGAAATCTCTGAGGATAGTGATTATGTTATCCCTAGAGATAGAGACTATGCAATCCCTATAGATAGATAGTGCACAATCCCAAGCTGACAGATCTCTCACTGATAATTCCAATTGTATTATCACCCTAGTGAGATTTCTCAATTTCCCTTTTTGTGTGCTTTGGTTTTCATTAGTGTCACTTTCACTTTTGCGACTATCACTTTTGCTTGATTTGACTTTTACAAGTGGTGCTTTTGTGTCTTGTTTGTTATGGAATGTGTCACTTTCACTTTCTTTAGCTTTTTCAAGTGTCGTTTTCATGTTTTTCTTACTATTTCAAGTGTCTTTTGATATGGGAAGTGTCACACGTTGTAAAAGTAGAGTTATGGTTCATTTCAAGAGGAAACTTTGGTACCAATGGGTCTTATATATCATATAGACATGTATTAGACTCATTCCAAAATTTTTATGCACTGTCGTAATAAGTTCATCATTATCATCGCAAAGTATATCTTAAGTGTCGCACTTGGAGGAGAATATTGTTTTGCCGTTGCATTAAGGGGATCATGTTGATATGAGTGCTAAGTTTTTAATGTTGTGTCATCAATTGTGCTGAGTGTGTGATCATGTTCAAGTCCAACCTTGATTTCATCTCTACTTCACTGATCCCACACTTAGTTAAATTTTCGAAAGTTTCATGTTTGACCAACCAAAGCTCACTCTGCTCCCTTGAACTACACATTATGCAATTGCGAGCCTCAAGCCTTCATCCTTGTCTCTTGGAAATGTGCAGTGCACAATTACTACCTCCAAGGACTATGCATTATGTAGTCACATTGCCCAAGAACTACCTCCTAACCTCCGAACTATGCAATCATGCCTCCGATCTAGTCTCCTTATATGTATTGTGCAATTGAAAGCAGGTGTCTATCTCCTTGCCTTCCTAAATTGTGCAATTTACCAATCCTCTACCCCTCTCTCTATCCTGAACTACACATTGCACAGTTACAGTGAGAAAGCTTGCCTCACTGTGATCCTCAAATGCACAGTCTTGTTACCTGAGGCTTCAATGGTGCACATTATGTAGTTAAAAGCATCAGTACCTCACTCCTGGACTCTAGAACTCTACAGTGTGCAATCCCTGAGCCTTCCTCCCTGTCTGGTACCCATTTCTATCTCAACTAATGGTTTTCATGAAGCAACCTAGAATAAGAGATTTACGGATTGATGTTGTCTTTTCACGAGTGAATCTTAACATGACAGGATGATGATCAAGGAGGATACTTAGAAGATCATATGAGAATATACCTGTGAATCTGGAACCATGAAGAATTCATTGAGAAAGAAGATGAATGGACACTAGATTACAATAGAAGATCAAAGATTAGGATCATATGAAGACTCCATATCAATCAACCCCTTGGAGTATGAAGACAGAATATGAAGGTTCTTTCATGAATATATCAAGGAAGAAACACGAAGAGAAGCTTGTAATTGACACATCATCATGAATATCCAATTCATCTGTTGCCTAGTCATGGCTTGTAAAAGAGTCACATGTGTCATAGTGTCTTGCCACATCATTTGTGGAATGTAATTTTGTAATTTCCCAAAATGAGAAAATGTAAATATGTGGAAGACAAAGGGTCCCATGTGGAATATGAAGAGTCACTGGAGAGTTCTAAATTCATATAGAAGCTCAAAGGTCATGTAAGAATTCAAAATGCAATAGTAGAAGCTCAAGAGTCATGAGGGAGGTCAAGAGTAACATGGGAGGTGGAAATTCATCTCATTTGTTATAAATACACCCTCATAACTCAAGCAAGGGAAATTTTTGGGGACTTGAACTTTCACCTTCGCTTCCCTAGCTTGACATAGGAGAGAAGATATTTATTTGGGGGAGAAAGTGGTGACTTAATGTTTCACTATTGGGGCTAGTGTGGCAACATTGTAATTGTATATCTTGGCACTTCCACTTAATATATGAAGCTATCAGAGCCGACATGCTTTAATGCATATATCGTGGATGTAATAAGACTATTATTTATATGTTTTCAATGTATGTTGTTTCATTTACAATAATGCTAATGAACTAATTCATTTGCCTTAGTATGTGTCTTGTTGAATGTGTGTTGTTTATGATATTGTGATCATTTTTATCTTCTAAACTATTTTACAGGTTAACTAATGGTCCTTTTATTCTCTTGTGTGTCTTTGTTAGGATAGTAATATTAATTTTATTCTAGAGTCTCATTCTCTCTTTCCTTGTCGTGAAAGTACCTTATATGCATTGTAATTGTATGCATCATAACGTCAGCTTACTTGCTTATTTCAAAGAATTTTTCTATAACCTCTTATGTTAATAATTGCATCTAAGGAAAATACCTAAGGAAAATGGCTACCAATTGTATTTCCGGTTGGGGCTCCTACTACAAACGGTTTGAGGTCTAATTTGGACTTCACATAGGGAAGATCTAATTGGTTGATGGATTTCCAGCACCATCACCAACCTCTAAGAAACCTACTGTGCTCACCAGTCCTATTGGCCAGTCATCCAAACAAGTAGTCAACCCAAATCCTATTGTTATTGATCAAATATTAAAAGCACAAGTCACACTCTCTGACTCATCACATCTAGTTACATCTCATCCCCACCAGGAAGAACAACAAGTAAAATATGCTCCATCTAATAGGCAAGGAAATTAGTTTATGGTGTTTGTAGAATTTTTTTGGTATGGTTTTCATTATTATTAAAGTTTTTTTTATTATAGATTGAATCATAATGTTGTTGCTTCAATTCTTGATTTTATATTTTACGCATGCACTTATATGTATATGTATATGTATATATATATATATATATATATATATATATATATATATATATATATATATATATGATTTTTGGGTATGGGCTCGGTTTGAAAGGAAAATTCATGATTATCAAGCTCTACTTATATACAACATCTCATTTATCATGGTGGAATGTTTGATATGCATAAATTATTAAAATGGAGAAACAAGGGATGATGGGAGGCACAAGTGTCTGGTTTACTTGATGATAATCTGATGTAGAAATGGTTTTGGTTATGTGGCACATGTTTTTACTATATGGGATGATTATACTATTTATGTAATGTGTTTTACTATTATTAGTCACGATTGGGAGTTATATGAAGAAAATCATTTGTGGTTATGTAATTTCATTATTTACGTACATGAAGACAAATAAAAACCAATCAAATAGGAAAGGGGTCCCATCTATTAGAGGAAAAATTCAAAATTAAAAAGGAGATTTTGTGAATTAGTTTATTAACTCCCCTTTAGAACATCCATCCTCCATTTTTATAATCAACTAGATTAGAAATCAAATTCAATACAATCTTTTAATCAAAGGAACTTCCCAAACTGTTTTGGAGCCCTTTAAAAGGAGGAAGGATCTATGAAGGCAAAGAGAGAGAACTTTGAAGAAAGGTATGCTATAGAATTGTTGGTTGCCATTTCTCCTCTGATTTTAATTTCTTATAAGTTATACTCAGTTAATCCTAATGGCGACGAAAATCTTATTTCACTAAGGGGCGACAAAATAGGTGAATTCAATAATATTTCCAAGGAAATATTCAGGTATCTTGTGTCTTTCTGATTTATTTATTGATGTTTGAAGGTCTTATTATCTCTTATGAGTGCTAAAAACTATTTTGTAGGAATTAGGCTTCCCATATTCACACTTGCATGAAGAATTTTATTTTTCTATCATTTAGGCTTGTTCCTGAGCCTCGTTTTTCATTTCAGTAGTTTGTGATAGATTAGTAGGTTTTGCAGAAGCTTGCCTTTCAGGATTTGGCCATACTCTTTATGATTAATAAAATCAACCATTATTTATTACATATTTATTTCTTTGCATATCTCTGTTTTATTATTTATTTTTTAGCAGTTTCTCTTTACGCTTTATTATATACCACAACTTATGCTCTATAGAATTTAGGGCCTCAAAGTCCAAATTCTAACTAGCTCGTTGCTTTACTTAAATTTGATTATATTTCCAATTTTTTTTCCAGTTTTTATTATTATCACATTTCAATTGTAAATGATGTATTTTTGTTCTATATATTTTTATTTTATCTATTGATGTAAATTTTCCTTTGTTTTTTTTGCATCATAAAATACAAAAAAAGGTACAAAACACAATAAACACAAACATTTAGTTGTAAATTCTAAGCAGATAATATCACTATCTTGTTTTGATAATGAAATTCGAGAAGTTGGTTTGTTAAAGTTTGATAACCTTAGACAATCATTAACATATTTTGGTGACCATACAGGGGAACGATTTGCTACTTCAATTTCCTTGAAATCCTGATTAATCCATGACTATTCATCATCATAACAACCCCATATTTCCTTTTGGATTCATGATAAAACAAACGTTTCCCATTCTTTAATTGATTTCATTCTTCAAAACCCAATCTCCAACTAGGAGTGTGTGAGGAAGTGGGCCATTGTTTCCCAGTACATTGAATTGGAAGAAAGAA
The DNA here is from genome assembly GCA_031772625.1 of Pinus tabuliformis. NCBI lineage: Eukaryota > Viridiplantae > Streptophyta > Pinopsida > Pinales > Pinaceae > Pinus > Pinus tabuliformis. The sequence continues at coordinate 97,158,678 of CM062809.1, forward strand.
GGGAAGCTCTGCAAAGACGGTTTTTTCAATGTGAGCACATAAATCGTTTATAATCAATTATCTCATTAATACCTTAATTTGTTTAAATTCAATATAATCATATAATCTACAACTTGGTATAATTCCTCAATTGAATGATCAGTGAAACATTGCTCGTTACCTACTTGATTTTCTCTTGAATAATGCTTCTAATATTCAACAATTGAATCACGAATGGTCTGTTATAGCCCGCGAGATTAACGATGCTCACGAATGTGATGCCTTGATTAACCAACAACGTGAATGTGAAAACTAGTGCTTACATGATCCCCATTACTAACTTTGCATGAGTAGTGAGCCTTAGGCTTCCTAACGCTTTAGAGGTGAATGTCCTGAATATAGTCCCATCAATGAAATCCAATGTCGTAGGATTATTTTAGAAGTTGAATATCGTCATTGTTTCTTACCAAGTCTCACAAGTTCTTCTCGAGCCACCTCACCTGCTAAGCGAGTCATGTCTGTAACGCATAGTGAGCCTTCAAGTGGGACTCAGGGTTCCACTTCCTTCATAACCTCTTCATTCTGTTTAGGTTCTATTGCCCCTCCATCTATTTTATTTGGATATATTGCTCATATTTCAATTCTCAACTAGCTGTAGAAATTTTGAAAAATTTAACACATATTCAACAGAGATTATCCTGATCATGTACTATTGCGGAATACATACACAATACATAAGCTCCTCTACGTTGATCATCAATATAGCAGCATCAATAACAATAAAACATCAAGAGCATTCACACATTAACACAATATGTATCCCGGGGAAAGCATCTCGCTAAAAACCCCAACTATCTGTATATTAATGATTGAGTCATGTAACATTACACAACATAATACTTCTCACAAGTATCTCCACCTCTGTTACACACAATACAGCTTAGATCTGATCTCCAAATCTCTTCCACTGCTTGCCTGCCTCCACTGCTCAATACCTGCTCAAGAACTGATGAGAATGGCTCACCAAACTCGTTTTTCACCTGCAAAATAGTCACTCACTCTTTGTTGGACATGAGCACAAGCTATAATGTGGGCAAATACGTGAGAAAACTCATTGGCATACTCAATCCCTTGATTGTGCAAGATCTGGTGCACAACTATAGTCACAACTGATAGCAATCTGATTCTCTACCACCTGTCCCTGTTGAACTGAACATGCACTGACATGCAACTGAGTTAACTGATGTATTCATTAGTTGTATTATGAGTTAATAACTTGTGAATTAATTAATAACTAATTCACCCAACTCATCTCTAGTCTATTTGCCAGTTAGACTAAATACAACCAGTTTAACAAAGCTAAACTGAACACAACTCCATCAACTCCACAATCAACTCCACCAAACTCAACTGATTGAGTTCTAACTGAAGTCATGCATGCAACAACTCAACTGACTCATAAGAAAAGTGTATTTCATTCTGACAGCTGCATGTGCCACCTCTGTAGCTCAAATTGAAGTGCTCCAAGAGAATAAGATTAAGTTTATAGTCCAAATATTATTGTGAGATAATAATATTTGACTTTTCTATTTTTGACAGCCAGTCTAAAAATAGACTTTGATCACTCACACTGTGATCACTCACACTTTCATCAAAAATAGAAGTCCATCTATTTTTTCCCAACTTGATCAATCATCCATAAACAACAACCTGCAATCCATAGACATGATCCATATGTCTAAAAATAGAAATAGTCTAAAAATAGAATTGCGCCAAAAATAGCCTGCGGGCCCACTTAGTGAAGGCGACTCTTTTCACTAAGCTCCATCATCTTGTTGCAATCTCAACACTCCCTCTCGACAAGATATGGATTATCAGCAACCCCTATCCTGCCTCGGTGGTACTCGAATTTGCTCCTGGTGAGAGCCTTCGTCAGAATATCAGCATCCTGATCCTCCGTTGGAATGTACGAGAGTAACATGATCCTCCGCTGCACACAATCTCTGATATGATGGTACCTGATGTCAATATGTTTAGATCTATCATGAAATACAGGATTAGCTGAGAGTTTAATGCAACTCTGGTTATCACAGTAAATCATAGTAGGATCCAAATGAGAACCGAACAAACCAACTAGGATCTTCCTCATCCATATAGCCTCGCATGCAGCCAAACTTGCTGCCATATACTCGGCCTCCGCTGAACTGAGTGCCACGGATCTCTGTTTCCAGCTGTACCAAGAAACTACTGTCGATCCAATACTGAAGACCCCTCCTGATGTGCTCTTTCTGTCTGTTGGGCTCCCTGCCCAATCTGCATCCGTGAAGCCACATAGCTTCACCTCATCCTCCTGTCTGTACCACAAACCATATCCCGATGTGCCTCTCAAGTAGCGCAATACATGCTTGCCCGCCTTCCAGAAGAGCTTGGTAGGCTTAACCATAGCTTGTGAAAGCTGGTTAACTGCATAGCATATATCAGGTCGTGTATTGACCAAATACATCAGCGACCCCACCAACTGTCGATAAACAGTGGCATCCACTTCTTCTCCCGAAGTGGCATCCTCCTTCCTCCAACCTCCAGGAAGAGGAGTATCAACAGGCTTGCAGCCATGCATGTTGAACTTCTCCAGTATCTCCCGAGCATACTTGCCCTGAGAAACAAACAGTCCACCACTGCGCTGCCATATTTCCAATCCCAGGAAATAGTGAAGGAGGCCCAAATCCTTCATCTCAAACTCTGTAGCAAGATCCTTCTTGCATGACAGTATCAACAGCTCATCACCCGTTAGAATCAAATCATCAACATACAGTACAATGATAAGCAACTTACCCTCCACCACAATCTGGTATAGGTTCGGATCCGCCTCGCTCTTGGAGAATCCAAGTCCTGTGAAATAGCTGTCTATCCGTGTGTACCAAGCACGTGGTGCTTGCTTCAACCCATACAACGCTCTCTTGAGCCTGCACACATGCGACTCGCTACTGAAGACTTCAAAGCCTTCGGGTTGCTCAATGTACACCTCCTCCTCAATGACTTCGTTGAGGAACGCATTCACATCCATCTGATGAATGTGCCATCCCATCTGCACTGAGAGAGCAAGAATCGTTCGTATGGAAGAATACCTTGCGACAGGTGAAAAGGTCTCCTCATAATCGATCCCCTCAATCTGTGAAAAGCCTCGGGCAACAAATCTTGCCTTGTACTTCTCCACACTCCCGTCAGCTGCCTGCTTAACTTTGTAGATCCATCTCGAACCCACCACTGATTTCCCTTTTGGTCTAGGAACAATCTCCCATGCACTGTTTCTGACAATAGAATCATACTCTTCCACCATGGCGTCTACCCATGCGGGATCCTCCACAGCTTCCTCGAAAGAGGATGGCTCAGTCACAACACACTTGCTCATAAGAGCCATTTATCTAGTGTACCGATCAGGTGACTGTCTCTGCCTGCGTTGGGCTGTAGGTGGTCCTACAACTTTCTCTGCATCTTGAGCCAGTCGCTCAGCTTCTGTCAAGCGCTTTTTCCCTCTGATGATTGGCGCTGCATGAGTGGTCTCTTCCACTCCATGAACCTCGTCCTGTGGCTGATCCACGTCCTGAAGCTCATCCTTAGGAACTAATAGCTCCTCATCTGCATGCAAGTGTAGCTCCCTCTCAAGCGAACACTTCATGGCTTTCTCCTCCTGAAATTTTATATCCCGTCGCACGACAGTTTTACCACTGTCTGGAAAATACACATGATAGTTGTGGGGCGTATTAGTGTATCCCACAAATATCCCAACCTCTGTGGTCGGCTCCAACTTCTTCCTGGCATCCTTCGTCACATGCATGTAAACGTTAGCACCAAAAATCCTCAAATGAGAAAGATCAGGCTTCTTACCAGAATAAGTCTCCTCAGGTGTACTCATGCCAAGTATCCTATGAGGACAATGGTTCTGCACATAAACTGCTGTATTGCATGCTTCCGCCCACAAGTGAAGGGGTAGGCCCTGATCATGCAACATTGCTCGTGCAGCACCCACAATCGTTTTGTTCTTCCGCTCAGCTACCCCGTTCTGCTGTGGGTTATGGGGAGCTATGAGCTCTCTACGAATCCCTTCTGTCTTGCAGAAATCCTTGAACTCGTCCGAGATGTATTCACCACCATTATCGCTCCTAAGAGCCTTCACCTTCTTCCCCGACTCCTTCTCGACCAGTGCTTTGAATTCACAGAACTTTGAATATGTCTCGCTCTTCTTCTGCATGAAGAAGATCCAACACTTACGAGAGAAATCATCAACAAAAATCACATAATACCTGTGTTTTGCTGTCGAAGCAACTGAGAAAGGTCCACACACGTCTGTGTGAATTCTCTCAAGGATCGTCGTGGCACGACTATCCTTCTCGTGAAAGGTGGCTTTCACAAACTTCCCCAAAGTACACCCCTTGCACTGATCTGACTGCGCAAGTGTGCCTTTAGGAAGCCCTGTAGTGATCTGCTGCAGTATCTTCAAGGCTCCATGGTGAAGGTGACCCAATCTCCTGTGCCACAACTTGCCATCATCCCGGCTCACCAATCCTTCTGCCTTGCCTGCCATTGCTGCGCATCCATCTACATGCAACTGATAAAGGTTCCTCACTCGAACCCCTATCTTCCGGGTCTCACCAGTTGTCTTGCTGCGCAGGAAGGCCTTTCCCTCGCTGAAAACAACATCATACCCCTTGTCTTCTAACATTGCCACTGAGATGAGATTCTTCTTCAATCCTGGAACATGCATGACTTCCTTCAATACAAAGGGTTTACCAGACTCCCTCTCAAAGGAAATGGTACCGATACCGGTCGCACTGTATCTACCATCATCGCCCATCTCGATGTGCACTCCAAGATCTTTGTCCTCCAGATCAGAGAACAAATCTCTATCTCCCGTCATGTGAAAAGACGCACCACTGTCCAAGAACCACACTGATCCCATCACACTTGAAACCAAGCATGCGATCAATGAAAAATCAAGCTCAAACTGAGAAGCTAAGGCCTCTCCCCCTGCAGATCCAGCAGCTTGCTTGTTCTTCTTCTTCTGCGGACAATTTGTGGCATAGTGTCCGTGCTGGTGATAGTGAAAACACTTCACCTTGGACATATCCTGCTTCTTACCTTTCGCACCAGACTGAGAAGCTTTCTTGTTCTTCCCCTTCTTTGCTTTGGCAGCCAAAGCACAATTCTCTTCATCAGATACCTTTGATGAAGATCCATTCTCACCTTTATTGTTTCTGAGTTTATCCTTGAGCGCCAGGTTGCTCTTGCTTTGGAATAACATTTGCAATCCGTTGAAAGACATTTCAACAACACTGCTGCAAATTCGATTTTCCACCAGCTCAAACTCAACTGCTTCCGATCTAAAATTCGTGAGAACACAATATTTCTCGTACAGAGATTGACTGTATGGGCATTCACCGGATATCTCACCTTCCAAAGGAAGGATGAATCCAGAGGCTACCTAGCCCGATTACAAACTCTGCCTGAAGAAATAGAATGTAAACACTTCCTGAATAGTAGATCTGATGATCAACAGCTCTGATACCATGTAGAAATTTTTCCTACAATTATCTAGATCGCTCCGATACCATGTAGAAATTTTTTCTACAAATCATCTAGCTCTGATACCATGTAGAAATTTTGAATAATTTAACACATATTCAACAGATATTATCCTGATCATGTACTATTGCGGAATACATACACAATACATAATCTCCTCTACGTTGATCATCAATATAGCAGCATCAATAACAATAAAACATCAAGAGCATTCACACATTAACACAGTATGTATCCCGGGGAAAGCATCTCGCTAAAAACCCAAACTATCTGTATATTAATGATTGAGTCATGTAACATTACACAGCATAATACTTCTCACAAGTATCTCCACCTTTGTTACACACAATACAGCTCATATCTGATCTCCAAATCTCTTCCACTGCTTGCCTGCCTCCACTGCTCAATACCTGCTCAAGAACTGATGAGAATGGCTCACCAAACTCGTTTTTCACCTGCAAAATAGTCACTCACTCTTTGTTGGACGTGAGCACAAGCTATAATGTGGGAAAATACGTGAGCAAACTCATTGGCATACTCAATCCCTTGATTGTGCAATATCTGGTGCACAACTATAGTCACAACTGCTAGCAATCTGATTCTCTACCACCTGTCCCTGTTGAACTGAACATGCACTGACATGCAACTGAGTTAACTGATGTATTCATTAGTTGTATTATGAGTTAATAACTTGTGAATTAATTAATAACTAATTCACCCAACTCATCTCTAGTCTATTTTCCAGTTAGACTAAATACAACCAGTTTAACAAAGCTAAACTGAACACAACTCCATCAACTCCACAATCAACTCCACCAAACTCAACTGATTGAGTTCTAACTGAAGTCATGCATGCAACAACTCAACTGACTCATAAGAAAAGTGTATTTCCTTCTGACAGCTGCATGTGCCACCTCTGTAGCTCAAACTGAAGTGCTCCAAGAGAATAAGATTAAGTTTATAGTCCAAATATTATTGTGAGATAATAATATTTGACTTTTCTATTTTTGACAGCCAGTCTAAAAATAGACTTTGATCACTCACACTGTGATCACTCACACTTTCATCAAAAATAGAAGTCCATCTATTTTTTCCCAACTTGATCAATCATCCATAAATAGCAACCTGCAATCCATAGACATGATCCATATGTCTAAAAATAGACATAGTCTAAAAATAGACTTGCGCCAAAAATAGCCTGCGGGCCCACTTAGTGAAGGCGACTCTTTTCACTAAGCTCCATCATCTTGTTGCAATCTCAACACTAGCCAACCCTAATCCATCCAAGGTCATCTGAAAATTTGGAGTCCTTTTATTTACAAAATATACAAATATGACCCCTTGGAATATCCAATCCCTATTGAACCTCACTCCTACAAATGATCCTCTCCCTAAGGTTAAATATCATCTACCCAAATGTTTTGTCCATGGTACTGTTACTGAAAACGAATGCTTGATTTCTTTTCCAAACACTTGCCACAATATTGGGGAAAATGATAACAATACGTGCATCAGATGTTCGTTAATTCTTTCGTCGAAAAAACTATCACTGATTTCTCTAAGTTCATTTCAAAATAATTTAGTACTTGGGATGAAATTTTCTATTGGTTTAAATATACATATGGTGAACCTTAGAGTCTGACTGATTTGTTGCTCAATTACAATAATATTTCTTTCTTGAAAGGGGAGAACATTAAGAATTTCAATTTTCATTTTACCAAGTTTATAATCAGAATCATGAGATTGTTCGTCCAAAAAAACAAACAACATTGATGCACTATTACAGTGAATTACCTCCTCCTTACTATCGATGGCTTGAAGAAAACAATGATACTAGCCTTGAATCTGCCTTGCAAATCTGCTTAGAATACGAAGAGCAACTTAGAAGAACATGTATGCCTAAAAAGTAAAATTAATCAAACAAATATGAACTCAACCTTACAACTCATGCAAGAAATGAATAAAGGGTCGATTTCATATGAAAGAAGGCTTAAGCCTTGATGGCTAATTTAATTGTTCTTAAATTACTTCATTAATTGTCAACCATGGTTCGTGTACTTCTGAGATGTATGTGCACTATATATGCTAGAGATTCTATCTATGGACTGAATTATTCTAAGTATGAAATTATCCTAAGTATGGAAAAATGATTGAATGAGATTTAGAGAGTAAACACACACTTTTCTATTCAAAGTTACATCAAGACCAAATTACTTAACTGAATTGAAATCTATTTCTTGTAGAATTGGAATTCTAGTTTAATTGCAAAACTTAAAACTTACTTCTACTTGAAAAAAAGGAAATGCTAATACTAAATTGCAAGAAAAATATTCTAATGCTACTTGCATAATTTAAAACACTACAACACTAATTTGCAAAATGGAACTTCTGAACTAATTGCGTAAAAGGAAATTGCATAAGAAAAATAATTATAGAAATAAACTACTCACAGGAATAAAAATCAAATGAGAACTTGTAACTCTAAATGATTACTGATGTGCACAATTAACTCTAAAATAAATTTTTGTTTTGGTATATGAAATTAACTAAGTAATGAAACCTGAAAGAAAATGCATATGAAAGTTAAATCTTTTTGGTAATTTTCTTTTTATGAGCGCTCTGAGACTGATAATAACAAATGATCAAATCATAACTATAATGAAACTATTCTAAGAGAAAATAAACTTCAGAACACTATCACGCTATGAGAAAATGAAAAATAAACAAATCTAAATATCCTTACAACTCGACAGGGGGCTCTCCCGTGAGCGTAAGTCTTCTTTTTGATCAGATGATTTCTTAGCCACACATTGAAAACATAGGATTGTATTAACTTGAAATAGAGTATCACAAATTCTAGAAATGAACCACCATAAAATTAATAATAAAAATACATTTTGGGTCTTGCCTTATCGATTTTATACAAGTTTTCATTAAAAAATTTGTTATGAAACCAACTCACAAAAAGATAGAAAAGATAGATCAACAACTTCAAAATCAGCCTCTTCGAGGGGGAAACAAAGGAGAAATTCTTGGATGATACAAATGACAAGACCTCCTTTCTATATATAGGATTCTAAGGGGTTCCAATACAATCAGAGCCTACATAACAATAATATTGTAGGGGCACAACAATAACAATACTGGCCTTCTATGGGGCCTAATAATAACAACATGGGGATTATATGGGCACAATGATACAATAAGGGGGTTGCACTAATAACAATAAGGGGTTACACTAATAGTATAGGGACATAACATGCCTCTCTCCTCCAAAAAGTGTTGTCCTCAATGCTTGAGTAGTTTTGGATGCTTCTGTATAAAATTCTCATCCTCCCATGTGGAATCTTCAGTGAGTAAGTTCTTCCACTTGATGGGATACTCTGAAATTGATCGATTTCGTAGCTGTCGATTTCTTGTTTTTGTGACTGCTTTACGTTCCAATATGATTTTTCCTTCCTTATCAAGTTCTAGCCATATTGTTTGAACCGGGATCTTCTCACCTATGACCTTCTTTAAGCATGGAACGTGGAAAACTGGGTGCACTCAGGAAGATGAAGGAAGCTCCAATTTGTATGCCATAATACTAATCTTTTGTAACACCTTGTACAGACCATAATACTTTGGTGATAATTTATTATCCTTCTTATCTTGCTTGAGGGACATTTTGTTGTATGGTTGTAGTGGTAGAAATACCCAGTCACCTACATCAGAACTTGTTTCACTGCGATGTCGACCTGCCTGTTGTTTCATTCTATTCTGTGCCAAAGTGAGGTTATCCTTTAAGAGTTTGAGAACTTGTTGTTGATGCTTGATGTGATTCTCCACTTCTTGAACCTTAGAATTTTCTTTTAAAGATGATGTGATGGACGGTGGATGACATCCATAAAGTGCTATAAATGGGGTCATTTTTGATGCAGTATGGAAGGAAGTGTTATAACACCATTTAGCTAGAGGAAACCACTTGATCCATTGTGTCTGTGTATCAGATAAAAATAAACGAAGATATCCTTCCAAACATTTTTTCACTATCGCAGTTTGCCCATCCGATTCAGGATGATAAGATGAGTGATGAGCTAACTGAGTACCCAAATATTCCACCTCTTGTACTCCAAATAAACAATTGTAGCTTTTTGCATATAATTGTTTCTCCTCCAATAGTTTGAGCACCCTGTCAACATGTTGAACATGATTCTTCCAAGACTTGATGTAGATTAGTATATCATCAAAAAATACTAACACAAATTTTCTAAGTAAGTGTTTGAAAATGGAATTCAACAAACCTTGAAATGTAGAAGGTGCATTGGTAAGGCCAAAGGGCATGACCAAAAATTCATAATGACCGTCATGAGTTCTAAATGGTGTTTTTGGAATGTCTTCAATATTCATTCTGATTTGATGATATCCTGAACGAAGATCCAACTTGGTGAAGTAATTTTCTCCATGTAGTTCATCCAATAATTCATCAATGATAGGAATGGGAAATTTATCTTTAATAGTAAGCTTGTTGATCTCTCTACAATCTAGATACATGTGACATGCTTCATCCTTATTGTGTACCAATACCACTAGAGTAGAGAAAGAACTTTGACTAGGTTGACTTATACCAACCTCTAGCATTTCTACAACCATACATTCAATTTCAATCTTTTGGGCATATGGATATCTGTAAGGCCTCATGTTTGGGGGAACACTTCCTGGAATCAAATGAATAGAATGATCATGATCACGAATAGGTGGGAGGCCTTTGGTAGTTTCAAATACCTTGGAATGATTGCCCAAAACTTTTTGGAGATTTGGAGAAATAGATGATTTCAATGTGGGTACCTCTAGTGAACATAATTGTGCAATTTCACCCTGTTGTTCTTTATTTAGAAGCGTTGTCATGTTATTAGAGTTGATTATATTTCCTGGTTTCCCTACGATACCCCTTAATTAAACCTCCTTTCCTTCCCAAAAAAAATTCAACAAAATTTCTTGAAAATTAAAAGCTATCATACCCAAATATTGTATCCATTGAACTCCTAGTACAACATCCACACCACCCATTGGAATGGAAAGCATTGGACTATTCAAGAAATAATCTCCCATGGATAGCTTGATATTATGGCACTTTCCAAAGAAATATATGGTTCCTCCATTTACAACCATTACTTGACACTTTGGTGCTAGATATAGGAAGCAATTCAATTCCTTGGCTATCTTACAATGAATAAAATTATGGGTACTACTTGAATCAATCAACACGGTTACCTTTTTCTTCTTCATATGCCCTTCTATCTTGAGAGTTTGAGGAGTGGTAATTCCTGTCAATGAATTAAAAGATATGGTTAGATTCATTTCTTCATTCTTTGGGATTGGTTCCTCGTGGATATCCTCTACTTTTGACGTTTCTTGTTCCTTTTCTTGCTCCTCTTCCCCATCTATGTAAATTAATTTCTTCTCAGCACACTGATGACCTTTATTTTAGTTTCTATCACAATTGTAACAAAGCCCTTTTGCTCTTTTTTCTTCCAATTGTTGTGGTGTCAACCTTGTAGGTGGTGAAAGGCTAGGAGAAAAAACACTTCCATCTTTATAGTTATGAGTGGTAGGCTTCCTTGTTTCCATAATTTTTCTTTCAATTTTTCTTGCCAACCTGTATGCCTTCTCCAATGAATCAGGTTCCCAAAGGCAAACCTCATGTTGAATGTTATCCTTTAAAGTCCCTATGAAGACATCAATCCTCTGATTCTCTAGAATATCATTTAACCTTATATTCAATTTTTGGAAGTCCTCAATGTGCTCTGCCATTGAACCCTTTTGTTTGAGATTTATCAATTGGCTAAAGAAGGTGTTGCTCTTTGTATCCTCATAATGTGCTATCATTTCCTCCATGAAAATTTACTAGGTGATAAGTGGTTTACAAGAACAAAGCCCTTTATACCATAAAAATTGATTCGGTTCCAAATATAAAGATGCAATACGTACCTTTTGTAATAGTTGCACATCATGTAGATCACAATATTTCTCCATCTGTAGTATCCATGTTATGGGATCCTTGCCATCAAAATTCCTCATATTGATCTTTGGAATATGGAGGGTCTTCAATACAGTGTTAGATTCTATGAAATCATGATTAACATTTATTTTTTTCTCATAATGAGTTTCCTCTACTACCTTTTCATCATTAGGAGGCCTTTCTTGTAGCAGCTTTGTCCCACCTTCCTTCAAACCTTCCATGTATTTCTTCAAATATTCCATGAATTTCTTCAAATCTTCTTCCCTAACATTGATATTAGTTTCCATGGCACATATAAAACTATTTATCTTAGCTTCGATCACATTATTCAAATCATCCATCCAATTTTTCTTACTAGGTGTTTCTATTTTCTTGATTCGAGTCATTCTTTTTCTTGCTTTTAGCAACTCAATATTGAAGCAGTTGTATCTATGAAATTTAAGATCTCCAAGGTATGAACTTGCAACCTAAAATAGCCCTCTTCATCCTCTTTCCAATGCCACTAGTTTGATCAAAGTTGGATTCTCCAAGAAAGAGTTATGCCCAATCTCCCAAGATGGCATGATTATATACTTTTTAGTAGAGCAAGCTTGTACAAAGTGCCACGTGTCACTTTTTCAACCTTAGGACCTTAAAACAATAAAAGGAAAAGGATAGTCTGTCCTCTTTCTATAACATCTTATGAAATTTCAATCTGATGCTCAGAGAGAAAGTTATGACGATTTTCCCAAGGTCACCTATTTTGGATGTAACTCGGGAGCCTGCAGAAACCCTAAATCTCTTAGACCGTATCTCCGAACATGTAGTGAAACAAGATCTAAAATTTGAGACCAAGTGTCACCAAGTGTTCATCTCAAATGTGTTTTAATTTTAGAGTCTGAACCTTTGTTGAAAACAGATTATAGTGAAAATTCCACGATGACCTGTTTGAGATGGAATTCCGGAGCTTGCAAAAACCCTAACTTACTCAGATCATATCTCCGAAAATATAGCAATACAAGATGTCAAATTCAGACCCGAGGTTCAAAAAGATTTTGGTTCAAATGGGTTTTTTTAGCTTCTGAATCTTCATACAGAAAAATTTATAGTGAAAATGCCATGATGACCTATTTGGAGCAGCGAAACCCTAGAATCCAAAGCTTTGATACCAAATGTTATGAAACCAACTCACAAAAAGATAGGAAAGATAGATCAATGACTTAAAAATCAACCTATTTTAGGGGGAAACGTCCTTTAAATTACATAAATTAAAAATTCTTGGATGATACAAATGACAATACCTCCTTTCTATATATAGGAGTCTAAGGGGTCCCAATACAATCAGAGCCTACATAACAATAATATTGTAGGGGCACAACAATAACAATAGTGGGCTTCTACGGGGCCTAATAATAACAACATGGGTACTATATGGGCACAATAATACAATAATAGGGTTGCACTAATAAGATTAAGGGGTTACACTAGTAGTACAGGGACCTAACAAACTTCAAGAGTTTTATGCCAATACGAAATGAAATTATTTTTCCATCTAAGAAATATATTTAAACTAAAAATTTATCTCCTCGTGATTTTCTATTGAAAGAGAAAATCATGACGGATTCTTATCGGATCATATCCTCATGGTTAAACAAGTCTTCTGCATGCTTACCTGATGTCGTTTTGATCTCCTATTGCCTTTACTTGACCACTGCACCATCATACTTAGAGTTTGACTTTGAGTTTGACTCATAGATATCATGATCTTTGTAGCTTGCCAAGTCATGCCAATAGGTGGTCATCTATGTGGTGAAAATTTGTCATCTTCAGATACTCTTCATCCCTTTACTTATGCACAACCTATTTAACCATGAATGTTATTGTACAATTCCACATTAGCTGTGGAATGTTCACAATTATGTTATTATAGGAATGTTTTTGTTATAATTCATAAAAAAACATAGATTCTAAACATGGATGATAAATACCTCTATAAGTTTAATTGACCTCAAGTATGCTGATACTGCTACAAAAATGGTGATAAAAAGGTGAATGAGACGGAAAAAGGTAGTCAAAAGGGAAACAATTTTAGTATTCAACATTCCCCCACACCAAAGGTCTTGCATGTTCTCATGCACCAAAAATTCAAAATTGGTTCTTCTTTCTTCTTCAGTGTATGATTTCTCAAGCTTGTGCAAGCACATCCAAACTAGTGTTTTTCCTTATTTTTCTAATGCTGAAGGTAGCCGTTGGTTTCTTCATCAAATTTTTACTCTGCAAACCCCTGATTCTATTCTTAAGGGACTTGTTGTTAGCTTTGAGTTTCATATTTTTCTTATAAAAATAGCAGAGATGTATAAGTATGGTATCATTTTGGGTTCTTAATATCTCCTTTTCTTACCTTTATCACTTCCCTTTCCCGTGTCAAGTGTTTATTAAGAACCTATAGCTCATATATGTCCTTTTACAAAGCATATTCAACTCCACGTTCTTGTTCTAGAGTTTGTTTTGTCAACGAAGTTTCACCAATTTCATTCTTTTGATTCTAAGAGAGATTTTCCTTCTATTGTGCTCTTTGTTCCAAGGATTCTACATAATCATAAATTTCCTATTAGACTAGGTCAATGTGTGGAGTTTTTATTATTGGGCTCACTGTGTGAGTTGGTGTTATATACCCTTCTTCTTCAATATCAATCATTTCTAGTGACTCTGTATTTGAAAGTTTTGAAATTCTCCCGCTTCTTCTCAATTTTACCCTTGATCCTTCATGTTACATAATATTTTGTCACACCTCTTGTTCACTTCTTGTTCCATATCCCAAAGTGCCAAAAAATTGACATCTGCGCAACATATCCATCATGATATACATACCAAGACCTCCCTGAAGAATCAAAGGAAAAATACCCTAAGTCTGAAGAAGGTTAACTAAAAACGTAATTTTTAAGGCCAATGCGTTTTGCTACACTTCCTACCCATGCTGATGGTAGGTTGCATTGTTCTACCCTAGCACCGCCAACATGGGTTTTGATATGAAAAACCATGCTGAACCTCATCTAGATGTTTTTCCCAAACTGGAGGAGAAGCTTTGTGCATTAGAAACTTCGAGAACAATGATATGGATATTGGTTTTTGTTGATATGGCTGAGCTCTCCCATTTGGACCTATTGATCTTATCGTTGTGGGATTTCCCCTGAGAGGTGGAACTTCCTCCCTCTTTTGTAGATCCATAACTCCCTCTTCCTTCCTATAAATCAACTTTCTTCCATCCCCAAATGGTTGGTCATTGATTGCCTTCATTCCTATACTAAGTTTATGCCCAAACGTTGCCCATCCTATCTTAGAGAAGGAGTGCTGGAAGTGTCTTTGCTTGGACTTGGATATACACCAAAAGGAGGTCTCCAACATCAAGGCATAGGTTATATGCTTCGATTTTTAGCTTATTAATATATACATATGATGTTCACTTTCCGTAATTGTGTAAATGTTTATGCTTTTAGCTTAATACTCTGTGATCTATTAAGTAGTTTATGTTTGATGTATGCCATATATTCTCTTGTATCTTGCATTTCCCTTTGATTTTTCTTACAGGTACTCATATGTGAAGAACAAGTAAAAAGCAAGCCTAGAAGTAAGGATTCAAAGTCATCTCCAAAGGATTGAGCAAATAGCAATAGAGCGAGGTAGGCCACTCTCTCCCTCTGTATTTGTTAAACATAATCTAGGAAAGTGTATGTTATTTATTTAGTTTGTTGCTATACCCACTCATTAGGCTAGAGGGATCATCTCTGTCTGCAGAGGGGATTTACCTTCACAACAAAATGGAGACTCCACTAGGGAATCTATAGCCTCTTCAATCTCTTTTTCGATCTAATCTCTTGATCAATTTGACTAACCATCAATTTTTCAGTTAGTTTGAGCCTGTATAGTATCCACATTCACTAATTACTACATTAGAGTGCTGAGTCTAGATTGTTTTTTGAAATCTTTTTTTGTTTTTTCCCAGATTCCTCACTCAGCGCGAGTTTTATCAATGATAGTTGTGTTTGCAACACATTTTTTTAGTTGTACAGTCACACTCAAAACCCTGTCTTACACTATTTACCTACACTGAAGACCATCACGGGTTTTGATATGAAAAGTAGTGATGACAACATGAGTTTTGCTATGAAAAGTAGTGTTAATGACCCTATCAGCACATGTTTTTCTATATAAGTTAGCGTTGATCCTTGAATGTGAGAATTTTTAGTGTTTCTTCCTTAGAATCCAGTGTGTCTTGGCCCCTGAGATACTTTCCCATCCTGTATGCTTGGATTTGTCAGTGTCCTTGATTGGTTGTCTTGACTAATTTGAAAAATTTGTCTCATTGGCTTTGAAGTGAAATCTTATTGAGTTCTAGGGTTTCAAGTAAATTGGTCATCGGTTGCTGCTTGTTGGTGTCATTAAGTTGTTGGTTTTGCTAATTGATTGAGTGTTGTTTTCTGTGGAAATCATTGAAAACATCATTTTGCATTTGTTTTAGCTTGTCTTTCAAAATTTACTTTTCCTGAAAATGCATTAGATTACTCCTTAGACTCCTATATATAGAAAGGAGGTTTTGTCATTTGAATCATCCAAGAATTGTTCATTTATGTAATGTAAAGGAGGTTGCCCCCTCGAAGAGGCTGAATTTTAAGGCGTTGATCTATCTTTTCTATCTTTTTCTTGAGCTGGTTTCATAACATTTGGTATCAGAGCAAAGCCATTGATACCATACAAACTGATTTGGTTCCAAATATAAAGTTGCAATACGTACCTTTAACATTTGGTATCAAAGCTATGAAATCGATCAATTTCAGAGTATATTATCAAGTGGAAGAACTTATCTGCTGAAGGTTCCACATGGGAGGATGAGAATTTTATACAGAAGCATCCTGAACTACTCAAGCATTGAGGACAACACTTTTTTGAAGGAGAGGGGCATGTTGGGTCCCTATAATACTAGTGATTACCCTATTACTATTGTAGTTGTACCGCTTATTAATATTGTTGTGCCCCTATTGTCCCCATATTGTTATTACTGTGCCCCATAGAATCCCTCTATTGTTATTTTTGTGGCTTTATATTATTATTGTTAGGTCGGCTGGGTTATATTGTGACTCCTTAGACTCCTATATATAGAAAGGAGGTTTTTTATTTGAATTGTTCATTTATGTAATGTAAAGGAGGTTGCCCCGTCGAAGAGGCTGAATTTTAAGGCGTTGATCTATCTTTTTTATCTTTTTCTTGAGCTGGTTTCATAACAATTATTTTTTGAGATTCATCATTGAAAATAGATCACATTTTTTCGGTGATTGAAAGCTAAAGACTGTATTAGGTGCATCAAGCCATTCAAAATGAAAAGAAAAGCATAATTCATATAAGTGCATCTTAGTAAAGTAAACATCATTTTGCTTTCGATAAGTTTCATTTATGATAGTGAAAAGTGGAAATCGATTTTAATTTTGGGTATTTCATTTTGAAAGCGAAAGTGAAAGCTAGTGGAAGGCATGTTGTTTGATGCATTATTGATTGAAATTTCTTCCCTTGGTTAGTTTAGCTTTCATTGAAGTGAAAAGTTTCCTTTTCTCATATAGTTGCATTTTAGGATTTAGGTGACATCCTTTTAGCAAAAAATTTGAAACATAATTCAAGAACACCATTAAAATTTAATGAATTAACCTAAGGAGCATTTGGAACTTAATGCAAACATTTAGAGGTCTAGGCTAGAGATGTGTTCCGACATCTATAAACCTAGCAGTTGTCATTATCTGCCAGAATTGTATCCTGAGGGTGAAATCTCGTTCCACGTACGGAAATATATAGGATCATTCTCTAGTACTCTCGGGTATATTGAATTCGCTCCATGTATGGAAAGTATATGGGAACACTCTCATCAAATTATTATGCATTAGACAATGCTAACACAAACTTGTGCTCACTATACCATAAAATATATATTGGGAGACCCCTCTAGGTTTCTATCCTTTAGCCACAGGTAACTGAGTTAGTCACCTTGTAGATGTGATACAACAAACACAACATTCAGGGAGATTGGACATCGTGTGTTAAGTCCTTGGTTTCGACTAAGGTGTATATAGCGACTCACAGATACTTGGTAAACCCTCTTGCCTAGCTTAGCCATTTTTTAATTTTGTTTTGTCATATTCTAAAATAAATTAATTGACCACAGAAAAACATCCTTCCTGTGGAAATAATCCTTAGTAGATATTAGGTTGATACCAATGGAAACATTTCCCAAGTCTACCAACCAAGGAAACATCCCTTATGGGAATCTTAGTCCATTTTATTCTTTTGGAAATGTTGGTGCTCCCTATATGGCAACGTTGTCCCTTCCCAAATTTACCACTGGTTTATTAGTTTGGTTATTTTCAGCCTCAGTGATTCCAAGTGTCCAAAATGCTTTTCAACCGAGTTCTCCTCCAATGAGCAACATCAACCTCATGTTGAACCTAAAGTTGACCCCTCGCCTTCTTTGCCTATTTCTTCACCCCGTTCTTTCTCTTCGCCTGGGGAAAGTCTGGATTCTAGTAACCAAGAAGCTAAGAAGAAGAAGAAGAAGAATCAAAATAAGCAAGGGGGAAATCAAGCAGCCATTTATATGGATGCAACTAATGTAGAAAAATATTCCAACCAACACCGGAAAGTAAAATTCCCTTGCATGTTATGTAAGGGTGACCACCTTCTTCGGAATTTTCCTGGTACTCCTAAGGTCTTAGAAGTGTGGTACATAGGTTCACATTGACCATTGTCATCAACCTTTGAAGATCATGCTGGTGATAAACATTCAACTAGTAATAATAAGGTCCATGAGAAAAAGGGAAAAGTCAAAATTCCCTGTAAGTTATGTGAGGGTAACCATCTAATGCACCCTTGTCCTCTTATGGATGAGGCTTCCAAAGAGTTGGAAAACCTTACAGCTTCTCATCCTTGTCTTTCGGTTGGTTATCGAAAGATTTCTCTTGATCCTTCGCTAGTTGATCAAGTGATTGATCAAAATTCGTCTTTGGTCAACCCCACTCTCTTTGAAAGTGAGTCTCGTGAGTCCATTCTCGACCAACCATTGGTTGAGAAAAAATTAGACTTAGTTCCACCTTCAGTTAACCATACCTTTCCAATAGAGAGTGAATCTCATACTACTTAGGTTATTCTGGTTTCTTCAATTTCGAATGAACTGGAGGGAAATCCTCTCATTCCCGAGGTGCATGAGAGTAGTTCTCCTATTCCCATAGCACAAGAGGGCATCTCTCACATTCATATGACACCCCCTCTGAGTAGTTTAGTCACTTCTTTTGATTGGAGTTGACTGAAAGGATCCTTCTTATGTGACTTTCCATATTACACTACAAGATTACAATATGGACGTACCCAACACAATCATAAATGAGGGCACATTTGTTAGCATTCTGTCCTCAACTCCTTGGCAAGCTTTAGGTCCTCCTCAACTTATCTTCGTTATCTAGAATCTGTTAGCTTTTAAAAAAGGAACCAGCCAACCATTAGGGATCCTTCCTAAGTTACCTATTACTTTGGGAGGAAAGATTGTCCATATAGACATGATGGTTTTCCAAGACCCTTTAGATTTTAATATTCTCCTTGGTCATGATTAGTTTTATGTCATGGGAGCTCTTGTCTCTTCTCTCTTTGGTGTGATGTGTTTCTGGCATGAAGGAAGAATTGTGATCATTGATCATCTTACATTCATTGGTTTTGAATCAATCCCCAATCAAACATCATCCCTAAATGGTTCTTATATGCAAGAAGTATCGCCCCAACCACAGGTTAATTACGTGGCCACCTGTTCCATGCCCACATCTACTGAAAATCTAGTAGGTGATGTAGTACATCATGTACTAGGGGCATTGGAGCATGATTTTTCATTTGGATCCCTGGACATGTATCCCTTCCAGAGTGTTGTTCTCCCATCTGATAAGAACCTCTTGGAAGCCATGACCTATTTTGGTCTGTGATCAAGGTCTTTCGAGCAGAGTTCCTTATCTTGTGTCAAGCTTGCTAAAAAATGAAACAAGGGCCATGAGGATAGTTCTTTTATTATGTCAACCTCATTAAAAAATGAAATAGGTCTCCATGAGCAGAGTTGTTTTTACTTGTGTCAAGCTCCTTAAAAAATGAAACAAGGTGTCATGGGCATGGTTCTTTTCCTATGTCAAGCTCGTTAAAAACTGAAACAAATCCCCTTCCAATTCAAGTCTTTGATCTCGTAAAATCCCAATTGAGTATTTCACTTGATCTCGTAAGTAAACCTTCATTCCATCCACTTGTTAGTAACTAGTAGTCTACTTAGCTGAATGAAATGAAGCTTGGGGGGCATGTAACTCGAATTGAGTCGTTATGCTGGGGGCATGCAAACTCATCTCAAGCATAGTTTATCTTTGTTTCAATCTTGTGTAAAAATGACACCAAATCCAAGCATAGTTTTTGCCCATGTTTCAAGCTTGTGAAAAAAAGAAACCATATTCAAGTATAATCAAGCATAGTTTCTCATGTTTCAAGCTTGTGTAAAAATGAAACCATTCCCACTTTACATCTCTTGATTGTCATTTTTATCAGTTGATTTTTGCAAGATAAGCCTTGGTTTTTTCATTCCGTCGTCACCATCTCTTTGGCCGATCATATGCTTTCACTTGGTTGTTTTACCCTTAATTGGGGAACATCTACAATGAGTAGTATTATTAGCCAGCCTCTTGAACTTTACATGTTTCGAGCAGTTCCATCATGACCAAAACCAATTGTTATCCTTTTATACCACTCATTCTTTCAGGCAGAGTCATCTTTGAGCTCTTTTTTGACTCTTGAAAAATGAAAATATTTCCGAGTAATTTTCATTTCGAACTAATTAAAGTAAATGAGATGACATCTACTCAGTCTAAGTTTAACCCTTTTCCGGACTAAGATAGATTATTGTACAAAATAGGAATACCTTGGTCGAACATGGCTAAGAGGTTATTTTGGATATTGTTTTCTACCTTTTCAAGTTCAAGAGATGATTTTGTTAGCCTCCTGCTGTAGCAGGTTAATCATCTTTCATGATCGACATTTTTACATGCCAAATATGTCGAACTATGCATGCTGCAATGCTCCATATTTGCTACAGTTGGCTAAAGAAGTGTGTTTGAGAGTGTGATAGTCTAAAGTGCCACTGCTCTGTTCCAGTCTTGATGAGTAATCCATTTTGATCAGTTTTCAAGTATGGGAAGTCCAAACAGCTTAATCTTGGCTTCCCTAGGTTTCAATTTCCTATTGTAGAATATAGAGAATGAACATCTGTCCAAATAGCTTAATCTTGGCAGATTTGTAGATAGGTAGAGAAACAAGGGTGCTCAACAGCTTAGTCTGAGCCCCTGGATGCAATAAGTGTAGTTGTAGATAGGAGGACAGCAAGAAGAAAAGAACAAAAAGCTGGGTATGCTAGTTCAAGTGCACCCAAACCAAAAAGAAGAGAAAATGCTAGGTGAGTAGGCCGGGTAGGTAGCTTTGTGGTTGCAGAATCATGGCTTGTGATCCATTTCATATTGTCAAGTGTTATATCTATCATATCACAAGTTGAAGGCAGTTGTTCAATTGGAGGACTTCAAGCGAGGCATGTCTAACTCCCCTTCTTCCTCTTTCCCCAAATCACTCACTAACTTTCCCCAAAGAGGTCAAGATCTGCTTGATACCTCTTAGATTCATCATTCTCCATATCATCTGCCTTGGTGAAGATCTGCTTCACTAAAGGAATGTTCACACTTCTTCTATCAGTCATTTTCCCCCATTGATAGCCTAAGACTTCATTCTCAGCGCTTTGTCTCATCTTTGTCATGTTAACTACTAACTTTATTATGTAGCTCCCTGTCTATTTCCCCTTCCCCTACTAAAACTATGTATATAACTCCCCTATATACTTATCCCTCCCCCTGGTTGAAAAATAACCATATGCATCCTTGGGGATTGCTAAGTTTATCTGAAACTCAGCAAGAACCCTCATTGCCCCCTCAAACCATCTTCTCATGCATTTTGGACACTTTCCAATGCATAGAACCCTTCATCCCCCCTAACTATCTCCCAAGTGCATAAGGACTCATTCCTTTGCATAATTCCCCTTCACATGTTTAAAAATCACCCCTTTGACCTTGGTTTGCCTTTATAAGGCATGAAACCCTCTTTGGCCACTAAACCCCTCTCAAAACCACATCACTTTCCTCCTAAGTGCCTTTGGACTCCTTCCAAGGCATAAGAATATGCAAACCATGCAAAAACCATGAAAAACCTTCAAAAAATGATAAAATCCTCCCTTTTTTTTGCCCAGCGAACCCCTTCCGATGCCTTAGAATCCAAGCAAAATCATAAAGGTTACCCCCTCCGATTTCAAAAGACTTGCATTTTTGAATAAATAATGGCTCTGATGAGAAATGGGTCCTTTGGGTCCCCCTCCGATGCGATATCGCTATCGGGAGGGGGCAATCATATGTTCAAACACCATATATAACTCCTCCAAATTCATGTTTCCTTTGCATTTTAATAAAATGCATGCCCTGATGAGAAAATGATCTATTTGATCCCCCTCCGATGCGATATCGCTATTGGGAGGGGGCAATGGCATATATAAGCGAAATGGCTAAGTCTCAAGGCATGGGGCATAATGCCGATGGGCCGGACCCGAAAACATATAAAGTGGACTGGTAAAAGCATATCGGGTCCGCCACATTTCGACGTTTTTATGTGGCAGCCCCATGACCCCGTCGATAGCGAATTGCCGAATTAATCACAGCCATCCATTTTTGGGCCCCAAATCAACGGCCCATATGTAATCGGCGGTCACCCCATGTATATGGCTCCGACCAGCGGAGCCGAAATAAAATTAAGGCGCGGCGCATAAGGATTTCGGGTCCGAAAGGAGCCCGTTACACAGCGAAGAGGGATTGCTCCGATATGGCGGAGCCGAAATAACAAATGCAGCAGAGTTTAAAGGATTTCGGGTCCGCGGACCCGTTCCATTGTAAATCCGCCGATTTGGGTTCGCCGATGGGCCGGACCCGAAATGCAATAAAGAAGGGCCTATAATCAGATCGGGTCCGCCAGCTATTTCGCTCATCGGGGGTTTTACATGTTGGGACCAATGGTCCGCCCCGATGCGAGTTAGCGCCAGCCGTCCGATCGCCCTCCCAGATCAACGGTCATGATCTGTTCGCGGCTCTCCCCATGTCCTACTGGCGGAGCCGAAATAAATTATAGCGTGGCACAATAAGGATTTCGGGTCCGTAAGGATCCTTTGTACAGCGAAAAGGGAAGGCTCCGATATGGCGGAGCCGAAAAGTTATAAAGGGCAGCCTCAAGGCATTTCGGGTCCGCGGCAGTTCGGAGGTTTTACATGTTGGGACCAATGGTCCGCCCCGATGCGAGTTAGCACCAGCCGTTGGATCGGCCCGCGCCAGATCCAACGGCTATGATTTAATCTAATGAACAGTGATCGCTCCCACCCTAGTTTTGGTAAAATTTCATGTTTTAAGGCATTTTTGCCTTATAAAAGGAAAGTGGCCATTTTTCACAGGGTTTCTTCTAGCGCCCGCGCCCGGCTCCAGTTAAAGAAATTCATGCATCCTTAAGCCATTATGGATTGCTCCAAAGCCCTGTTTAGCTCCAGAAGCTAGTCTCGGCCTCAGCACGATCAGCAGCATGCAATTCCTCCTTTTTGCGGCATTTCTTCAGAGTTTAATACTATTTTGAATCGGCCAGCGCCGATAGCATCCCAAAGGCCACGAAAGTCTTTGTAGCAGTTATTTTTGCATTTAATTGGCAGATAAAGGGGTGATTAGACAGTTTAAAGCATATCAGCGGTGAGAAAAGGCCTAGATTCAGTGCCAAAGTGTATCAGGATGCGGCAAAGAGTATCACTCCAGTTTTTCAAAGTAGATGAAGGCAAAGCAAGCCCAGCAAAGTCAACAAAGCATCATTCATCCATTAAGGCTCACCAACACTTCTTTTGTTGCCTTAAAGCCACCTAAAGGCATAAATGAAAGCTTTCAAGGCAGAGTTATTGAAGAGACATTGTTCCCGGTCATATTTTTGGAGCAGCGCTGCTTCCTTAAAAGCACAGTTATCACATAGAGGACATTGCGTGGCTCAAGGCACTCTTTCAGTCCATTTTCGAAGCTGCAGGACCATGCGCAGCCCTAAAGAGCCATTTTGATGAGGCTTCTCCCTCATGAACACCTGTTTTAGATATTTTATTGCATTTATTTCCAGCACAACTTAGCATTAGAAGAAGTTATTGCACAGATCTCTTTTGAATTTGTTTTGATAGATATTTTGAGATATTTTCTCCCTTGACACCTGTTCAAGGGATGTTTGTAAATATTTTCTATTTAAACCACCCTCTGCACTGTTTTAAGGGTTGGTTGGTCGATAACTTCCTCTAGACTTGCATTGTATTTTCTGAGAGTCTCTATAATCAAAGATCGCTGGAATGTTTTGGAGATGAACTGACTGTTGTGTTTTAATGACTGAAGAGTGACTATGGAATCCTAACGCTTCTACATAGCCCAATAAGTGTTTCTTATCTCTGTTTACAGTTTATATGTTTTATGCCATCATTTTTTCACTATCTAAACAGCAGAAAGAAAGAATAGTTCAGAGCTCACTTAGTTGTATTATGTTCTCAATTTCTGTGATTTATCTATGTTTTCCTCTGAATTAGTCCTGAATATGAATACTGATTTGCTCATATTTACGCTAGTTCCTTCATATATGAATGTTGTTTAGGAATCCTTGACTGCTCCTATATAAATGTTCATTCACCTTCCCTCTGTTATCATAATGAGAGCTACTTAGTTGCCTTTCATTCACTGACCTTCGTTCCATCTTTATTCCAGCTCGATATTGTTTTATGTTTAGCTATCCTGCTCTGTATTCCTCTTGTGATCAAGAAAATGCAACAGCAAGCCTAATCCACGACTCCATGCCCAATGGTTTGAACTTCTCACACTATGCATCCCAACTCTGTTTGAAAGAGTCCTCCATCCCACCAAAATAAAAAAAAAACCCAAGAAAATCATAACTAGCCTAAAATCAACCCAAAACAAAGCTAAATTATATAGAGAGAGCCCTCTCTGATTGCAGGTAGGCTAGGACCTGCAGTCCAAAGATTGGTTTGTGGTTACCTCGGTCGTATCCTTTAAGGAGCTTTAAGGACAACCTGAGTGATAAAATAATGGCGACTCTACTGGGGACATCCTCAGTTAATTTCACAAATCAAGTTGGAAAGCTCCACTGGGAAGGAACCAGACCTTCAAAAGTTTCTTTCTAACCCTTATATTCTTAGAAAAATCCCCAAAAAACAAGCTAGAAGCTAGCTCCCAAAAAGAATTCACGTTATACAAGGTCAAATCCAGACCCAAATCCCCCAGTAGCTTTTGAAAATCCCAATATAATCCCAAGGAACCTCAGGAAGCTAGAGCGAAGAGAGGATTTTGCTGATAATAGTCCTAAAGCAGTTCACCCACGTTGTGGCCCAACCCCTAGTTCCCCTTGTTCTTCATCCACGTCTCAAAGCACTCCTTCCACACCTCCATTCACTGCACATACTACCACTACTACTCCTGTAATCCCTGTTATCCCTGTTGTTCCATTTATCCCTGCCAACATGGCGAATAGATATGCACCTTTACAGCTGCCTGCAAATCCCGGGGCTATGCCTCAGGATTACCAAATTAAAATCACATATTTTGATGGCACAAGTGCCTGCACAGCCCTTCAGCATACAAAGAAAATGCAGGATTACTTTGAAAGCTATGAGATTGACGATGATAGTGTGAGAATGAAGATTTTTGTCCAAAGTTTGACAGGCGATGTCAGGACTTGGTTTAGAGCACTTCCAGCCAATTCCATAGCAGACTCAGAAGCCTTATACTAGTCATTTATCAACATATGGGAGAAAAAGAAAGACCCCTTGCACATACTAGCTGAATATGATACAATCAAAAGAGGTCCACAAGAAACAGTCTTGGACTATTGTGCAAGGTTCAATAGCGTTTATAATGCTATCCCACAAAACTTAAGGCCCCCACCTGACCTTGCCTTATATAAATTCCCTGATGGATTTGACCCAGATATGGCCTACCAATTAAAAGAAAGAGCCCCTAATAGCCTTGCAGATATGCAAAATGTGGCTGTCACTGTGGAGGCAAATTTAATTGCCAAAAGGAACAGAGCTAGAACTGAGAGAAGAACCACCTTCAAGGAAGAGCCCTCAGCCTTGGATCAAAAGCTAGATGCTATTATCAATGGCATGCACAGGCTGGGAGATAGAGTAGAGAGTGTTGAGAGGAAATCATCATGGGAAGGACAACAACCCAATACCATAAGGAACCCAAATTTCAGGAACACTCAGAACTCAAACGCTGGTAGATCTAGCCTAGACCGTGATATAAGGCCTCCTTTCCAAGAAAATTATACAGAAGCATCCACATCTAGTGATGCCATAGAGGACACTCACATGAACTTGGTGGATTTGAAGGGTGAGCAACAAATTTTCCTAACTCAAGAAGACCAAGATGACCATGAGCTAAATCAATTTCAAACTAAGTCTGGTGAGTCTTTTGACTTTAAACAAGGTTATGATTCAGCTGTTTATGAAGTCCACAAACAGTATAAGCTGAGGACAAGAACCGTAGATGTGCCCGAAAAAGTTAAACCAACAGAGGGCAAATAGCCCAACCAGATTAGAGGCAAGGCTATTATAACAGAAACAACTGATATAACTGTCCCAAACCCACACCAAGTGACTGTAGAGGACACACCAGACATGCAGCCCTCTAATGATCAGCCTCTGCTACCTTTGTCCTCAAAAGAAAATGTAAATAACACTCCTAAAAGCCTTCCCAAAATAGAAATACCGCAAGGTATCACTCACCATAACACTGATAATCAAGAGGAAAACGCAGAAAATACACTTGAAAAGGGGAAATCTACTATTGCCAACACAAAGACTCCATTGGAGAAACCATTCAACTTAGAGGCAGAAATAAGCAAACTTAAGGTTTCTATCCCCTTATCTGAACTTGCAAAGCATGATGTGTATAGGCAACAAATCCAAAGATCACTGCAAATTCTAGAGAATAGGGATGATGTGAATGTTTTAGATGATACACCTGAGTTGCTTTTTGGTCTAGAAGTTGATGGAAAATCAACACATGGATTTGTTCTACCCTTTTATGTCAGTCTGCACATACATGATAAAGTTTTACATAATGCAATGTTTGACTCAGGTGCCTCACACAATCTTATGCCCAAATCTGTAATGGAGAAACTAAACCTTGATGTCACAAGACCCTACAAAGATCTATTCTCCTTTGGCTCAAGTCAAGTAAAATTTTTAGGCCTCATCAAAGACTTGTGTGTCTCCTTAGTCCAATACCCAAACAAGACAATCCTCATGGATGTGGTGGTTGCTGACATTCCACCAAAGTATGGCATACTGTTGTCAAGATCTTGGGGGGCAAAACTCCAAGGATCTCTCCAATTAGACCTCTCCTACGCCACTATTTCAGTCTTTGGGCAACCAAAGAGACTGTATAGAGAAACACTGATGAAGTGTGTGGTAAGTAGTGAGGAAAAGCCCCGGAATTTCCCTATCTATTCAATCCATTCTGATATGGATTCTTTTATTTTGTTTAATGATGAAACAAGTCCTCCAACTGATGATAAGCCTATGGCTTTAGTACAACAAGCACACATCAATGAAGAATCAGTTGCACATACCCATGAGACTGTCACAACAGCCAATGCAACCAGTACACAAGAAAAACCTCCCAAAACACAAGACTCGGGTCTGCCCAATCCTAAAATGACTGAAACTCTTAATACTAACCACAAGCAAGAAATCACATGGTATTTAGAGTTTGATGGTTCTGTTAACAAGTTAGGAGCAGGGGCAGGAATATGGATTCAAAATACACATAACAACCATGCAGAGGGTCATGCTTATAGATTGAATTTCAAATGCACCAACAACATGGCTGAGTATGAGGCACTCCTCTTAGGCCTTAAGCTGCTCAAAGCTTTAGGAGCTGCCAAAGTTTCCATTCTAGGTGACTCAGACCTAGTAATCCAACAAATTAAAGGCAACTTTGTTACCAATGATAGAAGGCTAAGAGCTTATAGGACTACTGCCACTGCAATACTTGATACATTCACTGAATCCAAGCTTGCCAAGATTTCAAGAAATCATAACATTCATGCTCACAGCCTAGCCACTTTCGCTAGTACATGCAAGCTTCCTTTTGAGCCTAATCACCACTTTACTGCTGAGATAAAGCACAGGCCTACTGTCCCTAACAATGTTAAATATTCTCAAGTGTTTGAGGATGATGCTCAAATCAACATTTTTCTTACCTTACAGCATGAGTTTTCAGGCCTAAACATTGATATGGATGCCATGAATGATCCACTGCAAGCAATAAACCAAATCCAACAAACTGTAACAGCTGAAACAGCTAGAAAATTGCTACAGCCAACCATCTTTGATGAAGAAAACATAGAAGAGCTGAAACAGATGCATTTGGAGGAAATAGCCAAAACAGAGGCCGAAATCATTGATCTAAAGGACAATTTTCTCCCGGTTGGCCTCACCCCGCTAGAAGACATGTTTGACGCCAATGATGTCCCCAGAAAACCAAAATTGCAACCCATAAACACTGAGATAGAAGAACATAACATTGGGACAGAAGAGAAGACCAAAATGATCAAACTATCTAAATCTTTGCCACCCGATCAAAAGCCCAAATATGTTGATTTGTTCAAAGAATTCCAAGATGTATTTGCTTGGAGTTATGAGGACTTGAAGTCCTATGACACCTCAATTATTCAACATACCATTCCCTTAAAGCCAAATCAAAAGCCCTTCAAACAGAAACTGAGGAGAATCAATCCTGTGCTTCTCCCTTTAATTGAGAAAGAAGTGAAAAGAATGTTTGAAGCAGGTATCATAGCACCCATTAGATTTTCTGAATGGGTATCCAATCTTGTTCCCACAGGAAAGAAAACAGGTGAGATTAGGCTTTGTGTAGATTTGAGAAACCTAAACCAAGTCTCCCTTACAGACCACTACCCATTGCCCAAAATGGACCACATCCTACAAAGAGTAGTAGGGTCATCTAGAATCTCTTTGCTAGATGGCTTTTCAGGTTTTAATCAAATACTGGTTCACCCAGATGATCAAGATAAGACAACCTTTACAACACCTTGGGGAACATTTAAATATGTGAAATGCCTTTCGGCCTAAAGAACGCAAGTGCCACCTTTCAAAGGGCCATGGACATTGCATTTGCCAAGGAAATCCATGATTTATTGGTTGTCTATCTTGATGATCTTACCTCTTTCTCCAAATCTGATCAAGAGCACCTAAGACATTTGAGACAAGTGTTCCTAACATGTAGGAAATATGGCATTTCCTTGAACCCCAAGAAGTCTTTATTTGGCCTTGAAGAAGGCAAATTACTTGGACATATCATCTCAAAAGATGGGATTAGAATTGATCCGGAAAGGATCCAAGCCATTCTCCAAATCCCATATCCAAGAAACATAAAAGAGCTGCAAGCATTCCTAGGAAAGATCAATTTTCTAAGAAGATTTATCCCAAATCTAGCCGAGCTGATAAGACTGTTGAGAAACATGTTAAAGAAGGATGCCAAGGTAAAATGGTATCTTGAAACCAAGCAAGCATTTGAGAGTATCAAAGTTGCCTTAACTCAAGCCCCAGTCCTCACAAGTCCTCAATTTGATAGGGACTTTATCATATTTTCTTTTGCATCTGATAATACCATAGCTGCTGTCCTATTGCAAAAGGATGACCAAGGAAATGAAAAGCCAATTTCTTTTTTCAGCCGAGCCTTAAGAGATGCACCCATGAAGTACCAAATCATGGAGAAGCAGGCCTATGCCCTCGTTAAAGCAATCAAAGACTTCAGAATTTACATTTTATATTCACACGTGATTGCCTATGTCCCAAATGCTGTTGTAAAAGACATATTAACCCAAGAAGGATTAGAAGGCAAAAGAGGCAAGTGGATTGTTAACATTCTTGATTATGACATAGAAATAAAACCAACCAAGCTAATAAAGGGACAAGGTTTAGCCAAACTGATGTCCCAAACAAACTTTCAAGCCTTAGACATCAACCAACTGGACAATGAACAGGAGCTGGTGACTCCACAGATCAGTGACACCTTTCTGCAATCCCCATGGTATGCTGATATATGCTTTGTATTGTTAAACCTGTTTGCTCCCCCAGGATTGTCCAGGACCAAGAAGAGATTTTTAAGAATGAAGGCTTTGAAATTTTGTGTCTTAGATGGTGCTTTATTTTGGAAGAATCATGAAGGCATATTGCTTAATTGTTTGACCACGAATGAAACTAATAATGTCATGAAAGAATTCCATGCAGGGGACTGTGGACGACATCTATACTGGAAGTCCACTGCTGATAAAATTTTAAGGGCTGGTTTCTATTGGCCCACTTTGTTTGCAGATGTAAAGAAGTTTGCCACCTCATGCCACAATTGCCAAATTTTTGAAGGCAAGAAAAAGCTGCTCCCTTTGCCTCTGAAACCCATCTCAACCAAGAAGCCTTTTCAACAATGGGGTCTTGACTTCATTGGAGAAATCCATCCCTCTTCCTCAAGCCAACATAAGTGGATCTTAACAGCCACCGATTATTTCACTAAGTGGATTGAGGCCATCCCATGTAGGCAAGCCAATGACACCATTATTATCCAATTCCTTGAGTGCAATATCCTTTCTAGATTTGGCTGCCCTGAGAAGATCATCACTGACAATGCTGCTGCTTTCAAATCCAAAAAGATGATCAGTTTTTGCCACAAATTTCATATCACCTTGGGCCATTCCACAGCCTATTACCCTCAAGGTAATGGCTTAGCCGAGTCATCCAACAAGAGCCTGATAAGTATTATCAAGAAGACCTTAGAAGAAAACAGGAAGAACTGGCATAAAAAGCTCACCAATGCCCTATGGGCAGACAGACTTTCAACAAAGAGATCCATTGGGATGAGCCCTTATGAGCTAGTATATGGCATGGAGGCCAGATTTCCATCTTCTTTAGGCATTCTTGTTATCAAGCTGTTGCAGGAGGTTCAAGCTGAACCAAATGATATTCAACGAAGGATCAATCAGACCATTCATCTTCAGCAAACCAGAGAGCAGGTGTATGACAGAGCTCAAATGCTACAAGAAAGGCTGAAGAAGGCGTTTGACAAGAGGACTAAGGCTGAGGATTTCTTTATTGGCGATAAAGTGTTAAGGTGGGACTCACGATGAGAAGACAAGGGAAAGCATGCCAAGTTTGACTTTCTGTGGAAAGGCCCATTTGTCATCAGCGCTATTCAAGGCAACAATACATATTTTCTCAAAACTCTAGATGCCTGTGCAGCTAAAGAGGGCCCTGTCAATGGCCGCATGCTGAAGCATTACCTCGACCCAGTGATCTAAGGGATACAGGGTTCTGATGTATATATTTATATATTAATGCATGTACATATAAGCGCTTTCTTTTTATGTTTGTGTAAGCAATCTGATTGCTTGGAACCAAGCAGCGAAGTTATGGAGGCAGAGCAGCGCAGGTCCTCCATTTTAAAAATCTACCATAAGCATTGACCACAGCAGAGCAGCGCAGCAAAGCTTGAAGGCGCAGCCCACGCAAATCCCCCATTTCAAAGCTCTGTCTTTGCATTGGTTTTGGGAAAAGAGCGCAATCCCGAAGAAAAGAAGCCAAAGGAGCGCAACATTCGAAGCCTCTGTTCTTTTGAGGTGAATTTCAAAGAGAAGCACATCAATTTTGCCCCCGGTTATGAACTTACTTCAAAGGGTGCACAAGGCAGGTTATGATATATTTTAAAATACACTCAATGGTAAAGGGGCAGCGCTGTTATTTATAACAGCAAATTCAATTAAAAATGCTGCATTCAGGTTACCAGCTCTTCAGTCAATGGTATCAAACAGAGGAGCGGTTTTTAGTGTTACATCTACAGCCTGTTCAAAGAAAAAATTAAGAGGAGTTGCTCCACTTGGTTCCCTTTTTGTGTGTACTTCAAAATGCAGTTATCAAGCAAAAGTGTATGCAATATCAAGCACGCAGAAGAAAGCAGGCGATGCTTTATTTTTCATAGTGCTTCAGATAAGGAGGAGTGCTGCATTCAGAAGTTAAAGTTCTAGTCATTCAACAGTTAGCACACAAGAAATTTTCAATTAACAGCAACTACAGAAGATCAAGGCATTCTGACCTGTTGTTCTTGGCTTGTCACAAGGAAAAGCCATCCCCAAGTGGAGCCACTGTTAGCCTCCTGCTGCAGCAGGTTAATCATCTTTCATGATCGACATTTTTACATGCCAAATATGTCGAACTATGAATGCTGCAATGCTCCATATTTGCTACAGTTGGCTAAAGAAGTGTGTTTGAGAGTGTGCTAGTCTAAAGTGCCACTGCTCTGTTCCAGTCTTGATGAGTAATCCATTTTGATCAGTTTTCAAGTATGGGAAGTCCAAACAGCTTAATCTTGGCTTCCCTAGGTTTCAATTTCCTGTTGTAGAATATAGAGAATGAACATTTGTCCAAACAGCTTAATCTTGGCAGATTTGTAGATAGGTAGAGAAACAAGGGTGCTCAACAACTTAATCTGAGCCCCTGGATGCAATAAGTGTAGTTGTAGATAGGAGGACAACAAGAAGAAAAGAACAAAAAGCTGGGTATGGTAGTTCAAGTTCACCCAAACCAAAAAGAAGAGAAAATGCTAGGTGAGTAGGCCGGGTAGGTAGCTTTGTGGTTGCAGAATAATGGCTTGTGATCCATTTCATATTGTCAAGTGTTATATCTATCATATCACAAGTTGAAGGCAGTTTTTCAGTTGGAGGACTTCAAGCGAGGCATGTCTAACTCCCCTTCTTCCTCTTTCCCCAAATCACTCACTAACTTCCCCCAAAGAGGTCAAGATCTGCTTGATACCTCTTAGATTCATCATTCTCCATATCATCTGCCTTGGTGAAGATCTTCTTCACTAAAGGAATGTTCACACTTCTTCTATCAGTCATTTTCCCCCATTGATAGCCTAAGACTTCATTCTCAGTGCTTTGTCTCATCTTTGTCATGTTAACTACTACTTTATTATGTAGCTCCCTATCTATTTCCCCTTCCCCTACTAAAACTATGTATATAACTCCCCTATATACTTATCCCTCCCCCTGGTTGAAAAATAACCATATGCATCCTTGGGGATTGCTAATTTTATCTGAAACTCAGCAAGAACCCTCATTGCCCCCTCAAACCATCTTCTCATGCATTTTGGACACTTTCCAATGCATAGAACCCTTCATCCCCCCTAACTATCTCCCAAGTGCATAAGGACTCATTCCTTTGCATAATTCCCCTTCACATGTTTAAAAATCACCCCTTTGACCTTGGTTTGCCTTTATAAGGCATGAAACCCTCTTTGGCCACTAAACCCCTCTCAAAACCACATCACTTTCCTCCTAAGTGCCTTTGGACTCCTTCCAAGGCATAATAATATGCAAACCATGAAAAAACCATGAAAAACCTTCAAAAAATGATAAAATCCTCCCTTTTTTTTGGCCATCGGACCCCTTCCAATGCCTTAGAATCCAAGCAAAAGCATAAAGGTTACCCCCTCCGAATTCAAAAGACTTGCATTTTTGAATAAATAATGGCTCTGATGAGAAATGGGTCCTTTGGGTCCCCCTCCGATGCGATATCGCTATCGGGAGGGGGCAATCATATGTTCAAACACCATATATAACTCCTCTGAATTCATGTTTCCTTTGCATTTTAATAAAATGCATGCCCCGATGAGAAAAGGATGTATTTGATCCCCCTCCGATGCGATATCGCTATCGAGAGGGGGCAATGGCATATATAAGCGAAATGGCTAAGTCTCAAGGCATGGGGCATAATGCCGATGGGCCGGACCTGAAAACATATAAAGTGGACTGGTAAAAGCATATCGGGTCCGCCACATTTCGGCATTTTTATGTGGTAGCCCCATGACCCCGTCGATAGCGAATTGCCGAATTAATCACAACCATCCATTTTTGGGCCCCAAATCAATGGCCCATATGTAATCGGCGGTCACCCCATGTATCGAAATAAAATTAAGGCGCGACGCATAAGGATTTCGGGTCCGAAAGGAGCCCGTTACATAGCGAAGAGGGATTGCTCTGATATGGTGGAGCCGAAATAACAAATGCAGCAGATTTTAAAGGATTTCGGGTCCGCTGACCTGTTCCATTGTAAATCCACCGATTTGGGATCGCCAATGGGCCGGACCCGAAATGCAATAAAGAAGGGCCTATAATCAGATCGGGTCTGCCAGCTATTTTGCTCATCGGGGGTTTTACATGTTGGGACCAATGGTCCGTCCCGATGCGAGTTAGCGCCAGCCGTCCGATCATCCTCCCAGATCAACGGTCATGATCTATTCATGGCTCTCCCCATGTCCTACTGGCGGAGCCGAAATAAATTATAGCATGGCACAATAAGGATTTCGGGTCCGTAAGGATCCTTTGTACAGCGAAAAGGGAAGGCTTCGATATGGCGGAGCCGAAAAGTTATAAAGGGTAGCCTCAAGGCATTTCGGGTCTGCGGTAGTTCGGAGTTTTTACATGTTGGGACCAATGGTCCGCCCCGATGCGAGTTAGTGCCAGCCGTTGGATTGGCCCGCGCCAGATCCAACGGCTATGATTTAATCTAATGAACAGTGATCGCTCTCGCCCTAGTTTTGGTAAAATTTCATGTTTTAAGGCATTTTTGCCTTATAAAAGGAAAGCAGCCATTTTTCACAAAGTTTCTTCTAGCGCCCGCGCCCAGCTCCAGTTAAAGAAATTCATGCATCCTTAAGCCATTATGGATTGCTCCAAAGCCCTGTTTAGCTCCAGAAGCCAGTCTCGGCCTCAGCACGATCAGCAGCATGCAATTCCTCCTTTTTGTGGCATTTCTTCAGAGTTTAATACTATTTTGAATCAGCCAGCGCCGATAGCATCCCAAAGGCCATGGAAGTCTTTGCAGCAATTATTTTTGCATTTAATTGGCAGATAAAGGGGCGATTAGACAGTTTAAAGCATATCAGTGGTGAGAAAAGGCCCAGATTCAGTGCCAAAGTGTATCAGGATGCGACAAAGAGTATCAGTCCAGTTTTTCAAAGCAGATGAAGGCAAAGCAAGCCCAGCAAAGTCAACAAAGCATCATTCAGCCATTAAGGCTCACCAACACTTCTTTTGTTGCCTTAAAGCCACCTAAAGGCATAAATGAAAGCTTTCAAGGCAGAGTTATTGAAGAGACATTGTTCCCAGTCATATTTTTGGAGCAGCGCTGCTTCCTTAAAAGCACAGTTATCACACAGAGGACAGCGCGTGGCTCAAGGCACTCTTTCAGTCCATTTTCAAAGCTGTTGGACCATGCGCAGCCCTAAAGAGCCATTTTGATGAGGCTGCTCCCTCATGAACACCTGTTTTAGATATTTTATTGCATTTATTTCCAGCACAACTTAGCATTAGAAGCAGTTATTGCATAGATCTCTTTTGAATCTGTTTTGATAGATAGTTTGAGATATTTTCTCCCTTGACACCTGTTCAAGGGATGTTTGTAAATATTTTCTATTTAAACCACCCTCTGCACTATTTTAAGAGTTGGTTGGTCGATAACTTCCTCTTGACTTGCATTGTATTTTCTGAGTCTCTATAATCAAAGATCGCTGGAATGTTTGGGAGATGAACTGACTGTTGTGTTTTAATGACTGAAGAGTGACTATGGAATCCTAACGCTTCTACATAGCCCAATAAGTGTTTCTTATCTCTGTTTACAACTTATATGTTTTATGCCATCATTGTTTCACTATCTAAACAACAGAAAGAAAGAATAGTTCAGAGCTCACTTAGTTGTATTATGTTCTCAATTTCTGTGATTTATCTATGTTTTCCTCTGAATTAGTCCTGAATATGAATACTGATTTTCTCATATTTACGCTAGTTCCTTCATATATGAATGTTCTTTAGGAATCCTTGACTGCTCCTATATAAATGTTCATTCACCTTCCCTCTATTAGCATAATGAGAGCTACTTAGTTGCCTTTCATTCACTGACCTTCGTTCCATCTTTATTCCAGCTCGATATTGTTTTATGTGTAGCTATCCTTCTCTGTATTCCTCTTGTGACCAAGAAAACGCAACAACAAGCCTAATCCATGACTCCATGCCCAATGGTTTGAACTTCTCACACTATGCATCCCAACTCTGTTTGAAAGAGTCCTCCATCCCACCAAAATCAAAACAAAACCCAAGAAAATCATAACTAGCCTAAAATCAACCCAAAACAAAGCTAAATTATATAGAGAGAGCCCTCTCTGATTGCAGGTAGGCTAGGACCTGCAGTCCAAAGATTGGTTTGTGGTTACCTCGGTCGTATCCTTTAAGGAGCTTTAAGGACAACTTGAGTGATAACAGATTTAAGAAAAGGGACCTTTGGAGTTTTCTTTTTCGCTTCTTTTTCAAACTCTCTAAACATGAAAAAGGTGTCAAGTTTCCCCTTCATCAAACTCATAAAACTTAAACGACGCAAAACTTGTTGCCATGATGAGACCGAGTTTCTCCTTCTTGGGGCTCGTAAAAATTACTAGGATGGATTCAATTGAAGGATGAACTTATATGCCAAGCATATGCTATCCCCTACAAGCTTGTGATAAAAAATAATGGGGTACTCACTGGAAATGGTGGGGTAAAAAGTGAAAGAGATCATCTCTTGTATTTTGTAAAGGAAACATGTCGCTCTTGAAGATGACACTCATCTGTTGATTGTGTCGCATTTGGGACATCCTCACTTAGTCACTTGGCTTCCTGGGTTTGGGAAATCCATTTTTACTCTCATCTAATTATACCACTTTGTCATTATGACCTCTGATTCTATGTTGAGTCAATTGCTTCCAAACTCTGGAGTCGTGTCACCGATATGTTGAAGAGAAGTCCTATCTGTAGTTCTTTACTGCTTATACATTGTTTGAATTTCTACCACAGTCCTGGATCACACTTATATACTCTACTACATCCTTTAGTTTGTATCGATGATGTGGGATTCATTATGGGCCCCTTTTGATGGATTGATTCCTGTCGACTTCCACTTATTATCCAGGAAGATGATAAAGAAACTCCCTTTCGATACCTTAGAGCTTGCATGCCTCAATGGCAAGTTCTTCACATTCGACGACCTTTGATCACATGATTCCCTGGGTGTTTGACTTCAAAGTCAGTATTCACATTCATGGATTGTGCTGATTGTAACTTGAGAGCCATTGTCATTATTGGTGGTTTCTCTCATGCCTATTAACGGTTTACATCATTGACCAGTAATCAGGTGGTTTTCTATCATGTTTGACTTCGACACATCTATTCACATGTTAGAATTCGTACATTGATCAGGTCGAGATGAAGCACAAGACCCTGGATTCTATTTGATAAAATATAGGTAGCATGGAGTTATGAGTTATTCATGATTGTACACATGATTCCTCTAGACGGATGTCTACGACCATATCATGGGTCCATATTCATGATCCTTTTTATTTGGATGGCTACGACCGTACCGAGGATCCATACACATGATCCCTTCTATTCAGATGGTTGCGTCCATACCATGGATTCATGTATTATTAGATGCCTATACTTGTATCAGTAGGCATGATCATTAGAGATGTCAGATATGAATATGTATAGGTATATGCTTGATTTGCAGGTCTCATGACGATGTTTTTCTGGTCCTTGCACTGACTTGTAAATCATCTCAACCATAACTCCCTGTTTTTCCTTCATGCTTTGGGGGGCATCTGTTACACAATAATTTTTCACACCTCCTATTTTCTCCCTGTTCCATATCCCGAAGTGCCAAAACATTGACAACTGTGCAACATATCCATCATGATATAGTGACCAAAACCTCCTTGAAGAATCAAAGGAAAACTGCCCTAAGTCAATTCTGAAGAAGGTTGACTAAAAACCTAATTTTTAGGGCCAACGTGTTTTGCTACACTGCTTTCCCATGCTGATGGTAGGTTGAAATGTTCTACCCTAGCACTACCAACATGCGTTTTGACATGAAAACCTACGTTGAACCTCTTTTAGTAGGTTTTCCCAAACTGGAGGAGAAGTGTCGTGCACTAGAAACTTCGAGAACATCAAGTTGGATACTGGTTATTGTTGATATGGTCAAGCTCTCCCCTTTGGACCTCTTGATCTTATCATTATGGGTTTTCCCCTTGAGATGTGGACTTTCCTCCCTCTTTTTTGGATCCCTAACTCCCTCTCCCTTCCTATAAATCAACTTCCTTCCATCCCGAAATGGTTGGTCATTGATTATATGCATTCCTATATTGAGATTATGCCCAAACACTTCTCATTCTAACTTGAAGAAGGAGTGCTGGAAAAGTCTTTGCTTGGACTTGGATATCCACCAAAAGGAGGTCTCCAACATTAAGGCATAGGTTGTATGATTTCCTTTTTAGCTTATTAATATATACATCTGATGTTCACTTTCCATAATTGTGTAAATGTTTATGCTTTTAGCTTGATATTCCTTGATCTATTAAGTAATTTATGTTTGATGTATGTGATATATGCTCTTGTATCTTGCATTTCTCTATGATCTTTCTTACAGGTACTCAGACGTGAAGACCAAGTAAGAAGTGAGCATAGAAGCAAGGATTCAAAGTCATCTCCAAAGGATTGAGCGATTAGCAATAGAGCGAGGTAGGCCACTCTCTCCCTATGTATTTGTTAAACATAAGATAGGAAAGTGTATGTTATTTTTTTTAGTTTGTTGCTAGACCCACTCCTTTGGCTAGAGGGATCATCTCTGTCTGCAGAGGGGATTTACCTTCAGAACACTTCAGTGCCTTGACTTTTTTCTTTGCTAATCTCTTGTTTTCTGTTCTATGATTTTTCACTTTCTTGAGGTAGCTTAGAGCTTGAGCTGACGTTCTTTCTTATAAGACCCTATTTTTCATTTTTTTTCTTACACTTTTCAAAGTAATGACAGAGAAATGTATCATCCTCAAATAGGTATACTAGTACTTCTTTCTCACTATGTTCTAGAATGTCTAGTTCAGTTTTCTCTTTTTCAACGTTAGGTTTTGATGCTAACCTTCGTCGACTTCGTTTAATACTACTGCTTGTTTCTTCTTCTTGGATTTCTACAAAATGATTTCGAACTAAGAAATATTTCCAATTGTCTCCCTTAGCTTATAAATGTTCCTCTATAAGGATTTTGATGAGTCCATGATGGTAGAGGGCATTATCAATGGATCTAGACTCTCTCTATATATTAGATTCCATCTTTCTAAGAATTTGAAGCAAAAAGTAAGGCAAATTGATTTCATTTCTATCAATAAAATGCATCAAAAGTCCGGCATGGTAGAAAAACATAGTTCCAAATCTACTTTCACAGGTTAAAAACTTTTGGATAACCAACAATAAATTTCTCCATTTTCCTTTCAATGCCGTAATTGGGATTCCATTTTTAAAGATGGATATATCCATACCTGGTTCTCTGAGGAAGTGTATCCAATCATTCTCCTTGATTTTCCTGTTCATGAATCAACTTTCTTTGTTTCTGGGCAATGATATAGCTTCCGCCATGATAGACTCTGTCAGAAAATGCTTGATGTCTCCATTTTTTGCCTCAACCCCATTAAAAGCCCAAGAAAAAGCTTTGATAACCTCTGCCTCATGCACGTAAAATTTCTCAAAGAACTTATGCCAACCTACTTGCTGCAATTGATATCTAACTCTTAGGTATGCTTGAAGAAACTTAATTCCGCTTGGTTCAGAGTGGACAATAATCCCCATGCTGAGAAGAAGTTTCGGTCCTCGACTGTTTCCTTTCGATAGGGATGATGGAAGATTGATACAAAAGGGAATGAGCAAAGTTTGAGTGATAAGGGTTTCAGAATGGAGTGGAATGAAATGAACGAAGTAGAATGATAGCAAAATAAGGTGCCCACATAATTATTTGTTTCAATATTAGACTATTCCTTTTGTATAATTACTCATGATTCCTAGATCCAGTTTCATAGGATTAGTGGAATGTATTTGATTTCAATTAGATTGATGTGACCGACTTAGTAATGATGAGAGAATGGGGTATAATGGTCATGATAATAAGTGTAATTTTTTCTAGTAGTTTTATAAGTTCTTTTAATGATTCAAACTTTTTTTGATAAAATTATCCATGAATTAAAACCTAAGTTCTTGTATGAAAAATAATTCAACACTCTACATACCTTTACTTTTGTGAATTCCGTAGAAGATATGATGGTATGTTAACCCGATAATGCAATATAAATCAAAGTAGATTACTATAACCTACTTCTAATATGAATTTGAGGAAGCTTAAAGATGGAGTTGAACAACATAACCAAAAGAAGAAGAATCAATGGTGTTAGTGTCGGTATCTTCATCCCTCCGTCAGTGATCAAATTCTCTTGTTGCATTGCATGTTAGGTGTCTCACCTGATTAGCTGCATTCCATTAGGGTCATGGATCATCTGACGGTAGTGGCTTATTATACATTTCCCTCATGCGCTGGCCCATTTTCATTCATCTAGATCATCTACAGTCAATTTTTGTCTTTAAATATGTAAAAGTCATTTTTAGGGTTTTAAGTCCCATTAGGTCTAGGGTTTCATCAATAAGGTCTTATATGCATGCTCACAAATGGCCAAGAAATTCTGACAGGTTTTGAGCTTCCAAAAAGGTCAAAAACACCTCAAAAATGACCTTTCTGCCCCTTTTTGGACACACAGGAAGTAGTGTTGGGAGAACTCAGTTTTGGAGGGGCAATGGAGGCCAAATTCAAAAATTCCATTTGTGCTGGAAAGTAGATATGCAGACCTTTCCAACAAGACCACTTGGAGAAAATTTGGACACCGGGAAGGCCTCCAAAATCAGCTGCAAAAAGGCGCTACGCATAGGGAAATTAGCGCGACGCATTGGAGGAATTTTGCTTAGTTTTGGCCAAAAACTCTATTTTTCGCCTAGTTTTTCACAGTTTGACTTTTCTCCTTCTAATTATCAAAATCATGATGTAATTTAATGTGACATGATGGATTTTGATGTAATTATGCTAAATTTTTACTCATAGAGGTAGATTCATCCATTAAAAGGTAGTTTGCAACTGAATGAATCAGTTTCCTAGTTTTTAGAGGCAAGCTGTTCCACTGCCTACTTTTTAGTTCTCAGTTTAGATTTTGTTGGAACAGATCCTAATATTATGAGCTCGACCCGTAGAGGCTAGGATGAGTTTTTGGTTGCCTATATCTTGTAATTTTTCAGTCATTAGCATGGTTGGACTTTTGGAAAAGCTTGGAGCTTATTGTATATTCATTTCAGCAATTTGGCTAAGGGATAGACTAGTGGTTTGCAACACGTTATGGGATTCATGTGGCATCTTGCTTTTGTATTGTGTTTTCTTCTATAATTATAAGTCTACATGTGTTTTATGCATGTCATCATATCTCTTTGCTTCATATTAACTAAATCAAACAAGGATAAAGGTAGAATACATTGAAAGTGCAATGCTCTACCTAGGGTTTGTTTAGTTATCTATGTTTTCAATTGTTTGAAAAGGATCCCTGAGTTTTTCATGCCCTTTTCAACTTCTCACCTGTCTAAAATCTCTCCATCTCACTCACTTTGAAGTACCAAAGCACTTGCCTACCTTGCCCCATAGAGATCTCTGCAAAACTGAGCCTCATTCCCCAGATCCAAAATCTGCCTTTCACATTTGAGCCAAAAAACATCATCAAATTCAATCAAACACCTCTGTACACATACCTAGCCTAAAATCAGTCATTACATCAGTCATATCAAGCTTTCATTAGCCATATTTTCTGAGATTGACAAGGAGAGAGCCCTCTCCCGACCTGGTAGGGCTAGCTACCAGGTTAAGCGTGGTATGATGTTACCCTAGATCCTACCTTTCTCAGCCTGAGGTAGATTTAGGCCCTAACAAATGGCACAATACAAATTAAAATACTTTGGGGAAAGCCTCAGCTAAAACCCCACACTATTGTATTATCATACATGGTGGAAATACATAGGAATTATACAAAGCCTTAGCTCTCACAGCTAGTCAGCTCTCAGTAAAATCCTCACAAATGCTCACAGGTAATCTTAACTTCTCTCCAGCCTTCCTCTCTGCCCTCCAAGCTCCTATTTCCTTGCGCTGTTCCTGTGGATGATTAGCCTATTACCAAGTGGAAAACCTTTGAACTAAAAAACTGTGCAATCCTCATGGATGAATCCTTGACTGCATGCATGAGTTTTCTCCATGAGAAAACACACACAACTGATAGTACAGTGTCCTTGAACATTAATTTGAACTGAGTCTTTCTCAGAATAGACATGCATGGATTTCTAATGAGGGAATCTTTAGTTAACTGGAGTAGCACTAGTTGAGTGCATTAATGCATCAACTGATTGTTAACTCATTATTAGTTCCTCAAACAGTTTGGAACTAATTTAACTAGACTTAACTGAGTAAACTGAGTTAACTAATTACAACTCAAATTTAACTCAATCTTATCTCCTTAATTTAAGAGATAACTCTTGCATGACTTCATAAAGACTTATAACTTGAATTTCTTCAACTAATTAATTTAAAATAAATTAATTAATTATTTCCAAGTAGCTGTTAAGACTAAATTCGATTTTAATTCACAATTTAATTCAAGGACAAATTAAATTGGAATATTCTTGTTGCCATATTTCAACACTCCCTCTCAACAAGAAATGGATTATCTGCCACCCCGATCTTGTCTCTATGGAACTCAAATTTACACTTTGACAATGCCTTTGTCAAAATGTTAGCATCTTGCTCCTCTGTCGAAATATACTGCAACAACATGATCCTTTTGACCTATGAAAAGCCACGGGCAACAAATCTTACCTTATCCCTCTCCACACTACCATCAACAGCTTTCTTTACCTTGTAAAGCCAATGGGAACTCACAACTGACTTGTTCTCCGGTCTCGGAAGCATGTCCCAAACATTGTTACGAACTATGGAGTCATACTCCTCCACCATAGCATCAACCCAAATTGGCTGCTGCACTGCTTCCTCATAGGAAGATGGCTCAGTCTCAATACATTCCCCAACAAGGACTATGTATCCATTGTACCTCTCAGGTGACCTCCTCTATCTGCGCTGAGAAGATGGTGCTCCCACATTCTCTCTCACATCCTCCAACAATCTGTCAGCTTCTCTTGTGTGCTTCCATCCATCTCTAGAAGACTCTACTTGAGTGGATGTCTCCACTCCTGGAACCTCTGCATGCGGCTACTTCGCATCAGTCTGAGGCTCCTCCTCCTTAGGAACCAACAGTTCCTCCACAACATGTAGTTGGAGCTCCCTCTCAAGGGAAACTCGCATGGCCTTTTGCTCCTCAAACTTGAGATCTCTGCGAACCACTGTCCTCCGAATGGTAGGAAAGTACACTCAATAGTGGTGAGGTGTATCAGTGTACCCCACAAATATCCCCAACTCTGCTATTGGCTCAAGCTTCTTCTGTGCATCCTTTGTCACATGGAAATATACTAATGAGCCAAAGATCCTGAAATGACCCACATCTAGTCTCTTACCGGAGAAAGCTTCCTTTGGTGTCTTCATCGCATGTATGCGATGCGGGATTCTATTATGCAAATAGACCACTGTGTTGCATGCCTCAAA
This sequence comes from Pinus tabuliformis, assembly GCA_031772625.1. NCBI lineage: Eukaryota > Viridiplantae > Streptophyta > Pinopsida > Pinales > Pinaceae > Pinus > Pinus tabuliformis. Next base: position 97,202,042 of record CM062809.1, read on the forward strand.
CCACAAGTGAAGTGGTAGGCCTCGGTCATGAAGCATTGCCCTTACTGCCCCTACAATAGTTTCGTTCTTCTTCTCGGCCACCCCATTCTGTTATGGGTTATGAGGTGCTGTCAACTCTCGTTTAATTCCTTCCACTGCACAGAAGTCCTTAAACTCTTAAGAGACATATTATCCATCGTTGTCACTTCTGAAGGCCTTGATCTTCTTCCCTGACTCTTTCTCGACCACAACTTTGAACTCACAAAACTTTGTGAAAGTTTGGTCCTTCTTTTTCATGAAATAAATCCAGCATTTACGAGAATAGTCATCAATGAAAATCACATAATACCTTTGATCACTATGGATGGCGTCGAGAATGGTCAACACCAATCAGTATGAACTCACTCTAAGATATCCTCTGCTCAGATGTCTTGGTCATGAAAGGAATACTTGGTGTACTTTCCCAAGGTACAACCTTTGCATGTGTCAACTTTCTCAAGTTTACCTTTGGGAAGTCCTGTAGATATTGTTTCATTATCTTCAAAGCCACATGATGCAAATGGCCCAACCGCCTGTGCCACAACTCGCCAATGTCTTGGCTTTGCACCAATTCTTCTTTCATACTCAATGCTGCATAATCATCTACCTCTAGTTTATAGAGATTCTTCACCCGAATCCTTATCCTCTTGGTTTGACCCATGGCTATGTGTCTTAGGAATGCCTTTCATTTACTGAAGACAACATCGTAGCCTTTATCCTCCAACATCACGAACGATACCAAGTTCTTCTTCAATCCAGGTACATACATCACATCTGTTAAGGTGAAAGGAGCTTCATGCTCCCTCTGAAAAGAATCTGTGTCCATTCCTGAAACACTATACCTTCTATCGTCACCCATCTCTATGCACATCTTGAGGTCTTTCTCCTCCAAGGCATTGAATAAATTTTTATCACTGGTCATGTGGAATGAGGCTCCACTATCAAGATACTAGACACAATCCATCATCAATAACACCATGCATGCGATGAGGGTAAAGTTCATTTCGAACTGAGAGGCTAATGCCTCACCTTCCGAGGATCCCTTATTGGACTTCTTCGATGGGCAATTGGTCACATAATGTCCCATCTTGTGACAATTAAAGCATCTTACTTTAGACATGTCACCCTTCTTCCCTCCATGAGAAGAATTCGATTTGAAATGGGAAGCCTTCCCCTTCCCTTTCCTTTCCTTACTTGCTAAGGCCAAATTTTCTTCATCATCATCCTTGGATGAAGAACCATCTCGTGTGCTCCTCCTGATCTCCTCCTGCATAAGATCCGACCATAGTCGTTCCCAATCCGACAATTTCTCGCTTCCATTCACGGAGTCCTGGTAGCTATTCCAACTCTTTGGAAGGCCAAGGAGAGCGATGCTCACCATATCATCATCAAAAATAGTTATTCCCACACTGCCAAGCAAGGATAATTTTAGGGGCGAATGTTCGCCCTTTGGCGAAATTAAGGGGTTTTAAATTTTTAGTGGGCGAACATTTTGTATCATAGTACATTTTTACAAATCACCTCAAATAGCCCACCTTATTTTAAGGGAGAGGGTAAAAAAGGTAAATTTAGCCCTTGAAATTAGGACTTACAACCTTCCATTCGCCCATTTTCAAGAATAGGTTTTATTTAAGTGAATCCTATGGGCCAAATACCATATTTATAAAAGAGGTATGGTAAATTAATAAAAATATAAATAAATGAGAGGTATGGTAAATAAATAAAACATTTTTTATATTTACTCCATAAGTCACCTTATATACATGTAAGGGTGTAAACAAATAAAAATATAAGTAAAGTGGAGGTATGGTAAATAAATAAAACGTCTTTTTATACTTACTCAAAAGGTATGGTAAATAAATAAAAATATAAATAAACTAAACGTATCGTAAATAAATAAAACCTCTTTTTATATTTAGTCCATAACCCTCGTTCTATTTATGACGGCTCAAGAAAGAGGTTTTATTTAAGTGAATCCTATGGGCCAAATACCATATTTGTAAAAGAGGTATGGTAAATTAATAAAAATATAAATAAACGAGAGGTATGGTAAACAAATAAAACATTTTTTTATATTTACTCCATAACTCACCTTATATTTACGAACACTCAAAAAATGGGTTATATTTAGGTGAAACCTATGGCCAAAATACTATGGGACAAATACCATGGACTAGATTGTTATTAATACCATGCAAAAAACCATTATTAACCCTAATATTAAAATTAATAAAAATAAAAATGGCACATGGTATTGACCCATGGTATTCACCAAAATGGCACATGGTATTGTCCCATGGTATTCACCTAGAATGTAGCCTATTTAAATGGGGGAATTAAACCAGCATGTAGCCTATGCTAAGATTCACTAGGACTTTACAAAGTTTTATTATTTAGTGAAAGACTCGCCAAGATCTTACAAGATTTTATAATTGAGTAAAATATTCGCCATGCCTGGTGAGAGATTCGCCAAAAAATTATATATACATATTATATTATTGATAAAATCGCCTTCCATTTTTCCTATATACCATGGAGATTCGCCCATTTATTATATTTATAAATTTAGGGGGGGTTCTTAAAATTTTCCCTGCTGCCAAGATCATCTCTACAGGTGGTGAGCTTGTTTAGATATGTGCAAATAGTATCGCCCTTCTCCATCTTGATTCTTTGAAGCTTATCCTTGAGCGCCAATTTCCTCTGGTCGCTACTGTTTTGGTTGAGGTCCTTCAATGTATTCCACATTGAAAATGGAGTATCCTTCCCATGGAGACTTGAGACAATATGGTATCAAACTCCCTCAAGGATGATCCGTCTCACCTTTGCCAGACAATGCTTCCACTTAGCCAAATATTGTGCATTAGTTGAAGTTGGCTTTGGGATTTCTTGATCAATGAATTCCTTCAAGCCATTGTCTTCTAATACAAACTCCATTCTATCTTTCCATGCTATGTAATTCGAGCCACCTTCCAAGGCATACTTGAGTCTCAAGCCATAGAACGCCTGTTAGGATTCCAAGAAACTCTCCTAGGTTGTAGCTCGGAGATTCCTGGTAACATATAAATTCAACTTGTTGTTGCAATGGATGAATGGAAGGAATGATGCTTCTCCAAGCCAGATAACCACTTCTACTTTGTTTCACTCCAGACATGTGTGAGCACCCATAGACTACAAGGATTTAGACCACAAACTACTCACAATTTAGAGATAAGGTGAATATGGAGAATACTGACCACACCAGCAGATGCACAAGACCATGTGATGGCTAGCTGCAAATAGTAAAGAAGTCACAAATCTGATCCACTAATGCATAGACAGGATGACAGCTCTTTGGCACTAGATGAAGAGAAACCTGAATAACTTATTCAATGATGCATACAAGATCTTAACACAGAGATATGATGACAGCTATTCTAATGCTAAACATCAGGAGCTCAAGAATAAAACATATCAGGCACAACTTGAACAGAGGAGAAATGGAAAGTGAGTAGTTAATAGCAAAAGAAGCTTGTATTAGTTGAAAATGAAGACGAGATGCTGCAAGTGTCAAAATATCTACACTCTCTAGAAGTTGAACCTTACACCAAAATGCCAACCATCAACCTTGATTACATCTTTCTTCTGGGTATTTACAGATTTACATTATAGGGCACTTAGGCCTTTTAGGTATGGAGGGGTCATAATTGACCACTAGCTGCATTTAACTGCCTGATGGAGTCTCTGATTGTGTTGGCTTGCTTCAGTGGATGAAACTGATCTTTGCAGGTGTTGTGTTGTCCTCTCAGGCAGTTGGAGTGCTCGTATTAGTGAAATCCCATAACTGATAAATGAAGCTACAGGGTCATGCTCTATCCTTCACTCCCTTGGCCATGCTATTTGTTAAATATGGTTGTTGAGGAGCAACAACGACTGGTATTGGTAAGCCTGTTACCTTCGTCCTTCAGGCAAATGGAGTGGTCAAGGGATGTGGATTGTATGGGTGAGTGGACGAGTTGGATGAGGGGGAAGATTGGCCATCGGATCGGAAGAATAGATGGTAGAGATGGCTCGGCGGAGGATATCAGACGAGGTGGGAGCGGGATGAATGTGGGCCATTAGATCTTGGGTGGACAGATTTAACGTTGATCGGGTGATGAAGTTGCGCGGGAGTTTAACGGGCAGGAAAATAGGTGAGGCGGTAAATGGTATTGATTGCCCTTTGGACATAAAGCGATAAAAGGAAAGGATCGCACAATTCCACTCAGCGCTTGACACGTAGTGGTGGATGAGAGAGAAACAGTGCTCTCATCGCGCGCTAACGTTCCATCACTTTGTGGGCAGGATAAGTGCGAATGTTGTCTGATCTCTTCAGAGGTGATCGGATGATGGGGATTTGATTGCACAAGTTGCTTTATCGGGCGGGACAGGAGCCATTGGATGGGCGGGGAAATGGGGAAAGGCCTTTGGCAAGCACGTGACGGCATATGGAATGGTTTTATGAGGGTTTGGGCTTTGCACTTGGGCTAAAGCTAAAAGGGGTTTTATGTTGGGTTTAGAGGAAAAACAAAGGAAATGGAGGTGAAGGAGAGTGAGTAGAGAAAATGAAAAAGGGAAAAATGACCACCGTGGGCTTTTTCTTGAGCATAACCAATCCAACCAAGCTTATCTCCGACCTTAAAAAACCATAGTTATGTAGCAGAGGTAACACTAGCTCCTTCTGGGGGTGGGATCCTCCCTATGAGGTCTCAAGAACTACAGACCATTGCCTTTCCTACAAAAACCAGATTAGCAAAATTTCCTAGTGTTCCATTGGGCATGGAGTCTAATTAAGTCTACACTGAAACCTGATAAACCACATATTTACAACATTAAGACCTGAAGACCTTAAATAACATAAATTTTCAAAAATCGCCCATTAACTGGGCCATCAAAAACTGTCTCTCCTTCCATACTTTGAAGCATGAAAGTATTGTTCCCCTAGATCTGAGCGATGACAAAAGGTCTGGTCCACAGAGCATCAAACTTCCCATGGTTGCCGTTCTTCTCCTTCAGTGCATCCCACTTAAGAACCAAGTCTCCAACTTGAAAACTATCTGTCTTTGCCTTCCTGTCAAAAGCTTCCTTGATTCTCTTTTTATGTGCTGTAGACTTCTCGACTAGCTGTTCTCTGATCTGATGTACTTTTTCCAAGTCAGTCATCCTTTTTGCCATGTCCTCTTCCTCATTCTGCTCTTCCTGCAAGAAATTAGCCACAGGGAGTATTAGCTGAATTGGGAATATGGCATCAGTGCCATATATTAGATTGAATGGGGAATTCCCTGTGGATTTCTTGGTGGTCACTCTGTCAGCCCACAATGCATACTTGAGCTTGGAATCCCAGTTCCTTTTATTGTCTTCCAACAACTTTTTAATTATCCTTATCAGGCTCTTGTTGAAAAATTCTGCCAAACCATTACCTTGAGGGTAATATGAGGTGGAATGGACTAGCTTAATGCCCATTGAGTCACACATGTCCACCAACTCTTTTGCTCGGAAGGCTGCTGCATTATCTGTAACCAATTTATGTGGACAACCAAACCTGGTGAAGATATTCTCTGTCAAGAACTTTATGACCACATGATGATCAACCTTCCTAGTAGGGATGGCCTCAATCCACTTAGTGAAATAGTCGGTGGCTACTAAGATCCATATGTGCCGGCCACTGGAATGTGGATTAATTTCTCCTATGAAATCCAAACCCAACGGCTAAAAAGGACCACTAGCACGTATTGGCTTTAAGGGTAGGGATTTCAACTGCTATTTTCCTTCAAAATTGTGGCACCTATCACAAGATTTAACAAATGAAAAGACATCAGAAAACAAAGTGGGCCAATAATACCTAGCTCTAAGGACCTTGTGGGCTGTGGTCTTCATGTAGTGATGTCCTCCACAGATGCTAGAATGAAACTGATGCATGAACTCCATGGATTGTTCTTTGTACAAACACCATAGAAGGATTCTATATGGGTCCCTCTAATACAACAAGTTTTCATGAATACAATACTTGGCTGCTTTGAGTTTAATAGTCCTGGCTTGGCTTGATTAGGCTTGAAGGGATTTCTAGCTTCAGTAAAAATTGAGCAATTGTAGAATACCATTCACAAGAATCTATATTTTCTGCCAATGACTGGTTCTGCCTTGGTGCAACTATTTCTTCTGTTTGTCCATCTTCTAAAATTGTGCTTATGAGATTTATGTCTGGCATCCTGCAATTTTCTTCAGCCATTAGTTTGGCAAGGCTCTGACCTCTGACAGGCTTGGTGGGCTTCAACTCTATGTTGAATTCAATCAACTTTGCAATCCATTTAGCCCTTCTTCCATCAACGTCTGATTGCACTAGGACATCCTTTACTGAAGCAGAGGGCACGTATGCAGTTACCTTGGAGTGCAGAATATATATTCTGAAAGCTTTCAAGGATTTGATGAGAGCATAGGCATGTTTTTCCATAATGTCATACCTTAGTTCAACATCCCTTAAGGTTTTGCTGAAGAATGCCACTGGATGCTTTGAACCTTCATCATCTTTCTGCAACAGAACTGCTACAAGGGTGTCACCTGAGGAAAACGAGAATAAATGGAACTCCTTGCTATAGTATGGGATAATCAAAGTGGGAGCTTTCATAATGGCTCTTTTTATGGCTTCAAATGATCTTCTTGTTGCGTTAGTCCATTTGATTTTTGACCCCTTCTTCAACATGGAGGTGATGTGTTTTACAAGTTCTGCAAAATTAGGAATAAACCTCCTTATAAAATTTATTTTTCCCAGAAAGGACTGGATGTCCTTCTTTGATCTTGGGACAGACAAGGTTTGTATTGCTTTCACTATTTCTGGGTCAATTTTGACACCTACAGCAGAGACAATGTGCCCTAACAACTTGTCCTCCTCTAGAGCAAACTGTGACTTCTTAGGGTTCACTGATATCCCAAACTTTCTGCTCTTCAGGAACACTTTCCTCAAATGCTGCAAATGATCTTGATGGCTGCTAGAATATACTGTTATATCATCTAGGTATAGAAGGACAAATTTATCCTTCTCTCCTACAAATACTATATCCATAGCTCTCTGAAATGTTGCTCCAGCATTCATCAACCCAAAAAGCATCTTAGAGTACATGAAGGTGCCCCAAGGAGTGGTGAAAGCAGCCTTCTCTTGGTCATCTGGATGCACAACAACTTGATTATACCCTGAAAATCCATCCAGGAAAGACATCACTTTGGCTCCTGAGACTTTTTGCAGCAAATGCTCCATCTTGGGCAGAGGATAGTTGTCTTTCTTAGAGCATTTGTTTAAATTTCTAAAATCAACACAGAGCCTGATTTCTCCACTTTTCTTCCTCACCACTACCAAGTTGGCTACCCATTTTGAATATCTGAGAGGGACTATGATTTTGGCAGCCAACAACTTTTTGATTTCATTTTCAATAAGGGGAAGGAGCAAAGGATTTATGGGTCTCATCTTCTGTTTGAAAGGGATGGTGTCATTCTTCAAGGGTATTTTATGTTGGATGATCTTTTTGTCATAAGTTTTAAGGTCACTATATTCCCAAGCAAAGACATCAGCAAATTGCTTCATCAAGGTGCAATATTCAGAACATTGGGTAGCAGAAAAATGGTTGGACAAATTTATATACTTTGGATGATCTGGACTACCTATATTATGCCTACGGACTGTAGATTGGTCTTCTTTTTGGGAAGTCTTATCAGGCACATCATTCTGGTCAAACAACGTTTTTAAGGGAACTAGGCCTTTATGTATGTAATTGCTGGGCAACTAGACAATGTTGTCTCGGCCAATTCTGTTTTCTTTAGCTGGGGATGGGGGCATTCCTCCAAGGCTTCATTCTCTTGGTCAATTTGTATTTCAGAGAATTCATCAATGACTTGCAGAAACCTATTTATTTCATCATCATCCTCAAAGACTTTCTAGTGCTAGACATTATCAAGCAAGGATGGTCTATATTTTACTTAGACTTCATAAACCAGTCTAGGGGACATGGGAGGGATGAACATGATAGCAGACACGACAAGGGAATCAACAAGCTGATTTTTGACTCTAGGGATATATGAGATACAAAAACTATCAAAAGAATCTTTGAGTCTCCATACATAATCTCTATATGCTTTCAGCCTTGGGTGTCTTGCTTCGAACGTTTTGTTCACTTGTTGAATGATGAGATCAACATCTCCAAACACCTTTATGTTTCTGATTCCTCTATCTTTAGCTACGTTTAAGCCCAATATCAAAGCCTCATACTCTGCTATATTGTTGGTGACCTGAAAAGTCAACTTGAAAGACAGATGTGTGCTTTCTTGCTTTGGAGATACCAGCACCACTCCTGCTCCTGCAGTTTCCCTTGAATATGCTCCATCAAATAACATATCCCAAGCCTGATTTCCTTGCTCTTCCATGGCCTGACCTATTGGTTTCTTGAGCTGCACCGAGGCCCTCTGGGATTCTTCAATTTGGAGAATACATGCTCCAAAATCAGTGTCCACAACATAGATGGGATGATTGGTGGGATTCTTCTCATCATTGATGATGTAGGCTAGCTGGGCCTCCCTATATTATCTTCCGCTTTCTCCTCCAAAAACTGAGATAGTGGCATAAGATAAGTCATTTTGTAATGTCCCACCTAGCCTCTTAATCCACCCTCTGGACAACAACATGCCAAACATAGGGGGGATCTACTACCACAATATCCATCAAAATGGTCTTCATGGGCAGTTGAGCTAGGGTGATAGCCAAGTCTTTGATTAATACCAGACATTTCACCTTTCTTGAATCAAAGGAGAATAGGTCATGATAAGGTCTAGTGATGTTAAGGCCTAACTCTTCCATGGCAGCTTTAGGCATCAGATTATGGCTGACACTTGTGTCCAACAGACAATTATGGAGGGTTTTGTCATGAATGATCAAGAAGACATAAAATTATGGGGAGCTATTATCAGAGGGTTTAGTCAGTGGGCTAAGCACAACTGCAGGTTTATCATCTTGCAAATTCACATAGTCATTGGAGGCTTGTGAGGCTTTTAGCTCAAGGGCATCAAGGATAGGCTTTCTAAATACCTCACTCTTTGCAAGTTCTATCAGAGGCACATATGTTTTTAACTTCTGGACTTCTGATTCAAAACTGAAAGGGGAAGGAAACTTGTTAGAGCCTCTTACCTCTTCAGCTGGTGCTTTGAGGATGACTAGATCAACCATTGGCTTGTTCTGTTTGCTGGTCTATTGCTCTGTGGGGACATCAGCTCTTTGGGAAAGGCTCTCCTTAACATTACTCCTTCTTGGCCTCAAATTATATCTTTGTTGTTCATCAGTCTGCAGAACAGCTTCTCTGTCCCACTCTTGATTGGTCTGGTCCTGGAGTAATGATTCTTCATAGGCAGCCAATGTCAAAAAGGCAACATTGCCCTTATCTTCCATGTAGTGGATCTCATCCTCTTCATCGAACTATTCCTCCTCCATGACTATGTCTTGAAAAGGAATCTTAATTCTTTGTTCTTCATTGGTCTCTTTGCCTCTCTGAATGATTTGCAATTGATCATTTGCTTTTCTAAATGGATTTGGATTTCTGGGAGAAAATGTATTAGGAAACCTTGCCTTCCTAGAATTCTACTCAACCTTCAGCTTAGATATCTCGCAGCTAATGATTCTATCATCTTAGTCATTTTATCTTATTTAGGCTCTGAAGATGAAGAATAGGTGGAAGCTTCACCCCTCCGCCTCCTATCAGCATGACCCTTGAGTTTTTCTGCAACCATTATATTATATTCTACCTCTAAGGCCGCATCTTGCATTTCAGCAAGAGTAGCACATCTTCTTTCTCTCAATAGCAGGCAGAAATCAGAGTCAAAAGCATTGGCATAGGTGAGTTTTGCAGAGGTAGGGGTAGGCTTTACTTCAGCTGGTATCTTGCTATACATATGGTTGAATCTCTTATTAAAATTAGGCAATGATTCCCCATTTTCTCTTTTGAGGTTGCCAAACTCAGTATGGTAGTATAGCAAGTCTTTCTTATCTCCCCAATGCTTTAAAAACACATCGTCTAATGCTTCAATGTCTACTATGGACCTAGGGGTCAGCTCTCTGAACCACTTTCTAGCCTCTCCATCAAGGCCTTGGACAAACACTCTCATCCACACATCATCCTCACTGATATCTAGGTTGTCAGCTTAACTATAAAAAGACTCAAGTTGCTCTTTAGCTGTTACTCCCTCTGTATCAATGAATTTAGGCATGTATTTATGATATTCTCCTGCAAGCATGGCATTCAAAGGAACAGGTAGGACCAGGGGTCCATACCTAGCGGCTATGATTCTTTCCATCTTAGTAGGAGCTTGTGGGCCTGCCATGATTGGGGTAGGTGGAAGGATACTTGTAGTTTGTAAGGTAGGGAGTTGTGAAATAACTGACAAGGATAAGGGAATACGATGGACAGTAGGGGAGATTTTCTTTAGACTGAGATCCAAAGGGGAAATTATTGAACATGGAGCTTTATGAATCTTTGAGGGTATTTCTTCACTGACAATGCTAGGCTCTATATCTTCAAAATGTACATGCTCAGTTACAAGCCTCTCTTGAAGAGATACATAAGATTTTTTAGGCTTACCTGATCCTGATGCTCCTTTTTGAATGATATTTATTTGCTTGAAAAGCTTCTCAGGGTCAGGCACTAGGTCAGCTGGTGATTTCTGAGGATTTCTCCGGGTATGCCTCACAAACTGAGCCAGAACTGTAATGTGGAGTCACCAAAGGCTAGTCCTCTAGTAGAGTCGCTAGATAGATTATTACAACCAGAAATGTGTCCATGCTTTGTCTATCATCAAAGTTGGATCTGTGTCATTCTCCCAGGGAAGCTGAGCTTCAATCTCCTCTCCCCGGCAATGACGCCAATTATGTTAGGATTCCAAGAAACTCTCCTAGATTGTAGCTCGGAGATGCCTGGTAACATATAAATTCAACTTATTGTTGCAATGGATGAATGGAAGGAATGATGCTTCTCCAATCCAGATAACCACTTCTACTTTGTTTCACTTCAGACATGCATGAACACCCCCAGACTACAAGGATTTAGACCACCAACTACTCACATTTTAGAGATAAGGTGAATATGGAGAATACTGACCACACTAGAAGATGCATAAGACCATGTGATGGCCGACTGCAACCAGTAAAGAAGTTTGCAAATATGATATACTAATGCACAGACAGGATGACAGCTCTCTGGCACTAGATGAAGAGAAACCTGAATAACTTATTCAATGATGCATACAAGATCTTAACATAGAGATAGGATGACAACGATTCTAATGCTAAACATCAGGAGCTTAAGGATACAACATATCAGGCACAGCTTGGAACAGAGGAGAAATGGAAAGTGAGCAGTTAACAAAAAAAGAAGCTTGTATTAGCTGAAAATGAAGACGAGATGTTGCAAGTGTCAAAATATCTACAGTCTACAGAAGTTGAACCTTACATCAAAATGCCAACCATCAACCCTAATTACATCTTTTTTCTAGGTATTTATAGATTTACATTATAGGGCACTTGGGCCATTTAGGTATGGAGGGGTCATAATTGACCACCAATTGCATTTAACTGCTTGATGGAGTCTTTGATTGTGTTGGCTTGCTTCAGTGGATGAAATAGATCTTTGCAGGTGACGTGCTGTCCTCTCAAGCAGTTGGAGTTCTCATACTAGTGAAATCCCATAACTGATAAATGAAGCTGCAGGGTCGTGCTCTGTCCTTCACTCCCTTGGCCATGCTATTTGTTAATTATGGTTGTTGAGGAGCAACTATGACTAGTACTGGTAAGCTGGTCACCTTCGTCCTTCAAGCAAACAGAGTGGTCAAGGGACATGGACTGCATGGGTGAGTGGACAAGTTGGATGAGGAGGAAGATTGGTCGTCAAATCGGGATAATAGACGGTGGAGATGGCTCAGCAGAGGATATCAGGCGAGGTGGGAGTGAGATGAATGTGGGCCGTTAGATCTTGGGCGGAGAGATTTAACGGTGATTGGGCGATGAAGTTGTGTGGGAGTTTAACGGGTAGGCGAATAGGTGAGGTCGTAAATGGTATTGATCACACCGCCCTTAGACATAAAGCGGTAAAAGGAAATGACCACGCAACTCCACTCAACACTTGACACGTAGCGGCGGATGAGAGAGAAAACCGCTCTCATCGTGTGCTAACATTCCATCACTTTGTGGGCGCGATAAGTGTGAATTCCATCTGATCTCTTCGGAGGTGATCAGACGGTGGGGATTTGATTGTGCAGGTTGCTTTATCGGGCGCAACAGGAGCCATTGGATCAACGGGAGGAAATCAACGACGGGGAAATGGGGAAAGGCCTTTGGCGAGTGTGCGAGGGCGTATGGAATGGTTTTATGAGGGTTTGGCTTTGATGCCATGTAGAAAATCTGATGGTAGGTTAACTCGATAATGCAATATAAATCAAAGCAGAATACTATAACCTACTTCTACTATCAATTTGCGGAAGCTTAAAGATCGAGCTAAACAATATAACCAGAAGAAGAAGAATCAATGGCATAATACACATGAAAATACTTTGGGGAAAGCCTCAGCTAAAAACCCCACACTATTGTATTATCATACATGGTGGAAATACATAGGAATTATTCAAAGCCTTAGCTCTCACAGCTAGCCAGCTCTCAGTACAATCCTCACAGATTCTCACAGGCAATCTTGGCTTCTCTCCAACCTTCCTCTCTACCCTCCAAGCTCCTATTTCCTTGTGTTTTTTCTTGTGGATGATTAGCCTATTACCAAGTGGAAAACCCTTCCTCCAAAATTGCACAATCCTCAAAGATGAATCCTTGACTGCATGCATGAGTTTTCTCCATGAGAAAACACATGCAACTGATAGTACACTGTTCTTGAACATTAATCTCAACTAGGTCTTTCTCAGAATAGACATGCATGAGTTTCTGATGAGGGAATCTTCAGTTAACTGGAGTAGCACTAGTTGAGTGCATTAATGCATCAACTGACTGTTAACTCACTATTAGTTCTCAAATAGTTTGGAACTAATTTAACTGGACTTAACTTAGTAAAATGAGTTAACTAATTACAACTCAAATATAACTCAATCTTATCTCCTTAATTTAAGGGATAACTCTTGCATGACTTCAGAAAGACTTCTAACTTGAATTTATCCAACTAATTAATTTAAAATAAATTAATTAATTATTTCCAAGTAGCTGTTAAAACTAAATTCAATTTTAATTCACAATTTAATTCAAGGACAAATTAAATTGGAATATTCTTGTTGCCATATTTCAACAAATTCACTTGAAATTCTTTTGCTAGGTATTTTCTAATGTTGATGTAGAATTCAGACTTGGCCACATAATTGAAGGTCGATTGTAGAATGACATAAATTCTGTTGTTGCTTATAATTTCTTGAATTTTGCTTTTTTTAATCAGGAGAAGACACTTTATTGCTTCTTCTACTTTTGGTGGTTAGTGAAAAGAATGGTTGTTATAAGTACTTCTTGCCACCTGCAATTTGTTAGAAAAAGAAGGGTATAAAGAAATAGGGATAAGAGAGAGGGAATTATGAAAATATAAACCGCCAAGAAATCTTAGTTTTTAGTTAATATTTTCTATATAAACATGCCAACATAATTCGTTTTCATGTTTATACTTTTATTATTATTTATTTATTTATTAAATTTTATATTTTTTTATTGGAAAAATTAAAATGAAGTTGGAGAATGAGGAGAAGAGTCTCCTTTCTTGACCAACTTGAATTAAGAATTCTCTTGCAAATATTTGACAAATTCTTCCTTTGTTAGTGGTTTATGATACAACCTTAATCTATGACCATTAACAAGCAAAGTAACTTGTTCATCATCAATGGTTTTGATTTCGACTGCTCCATTATAAAAATCAATAACAATCTCATAAGGACCAAGCCAATGAGTTTAAAATTTCCCTTGAAAATCTTTGAACTTGTAATAAAAAAGAAGAGCACAATCACCTTGCTTGAACTTTTTAGCTTTGATAAATTTCTCATTCCACTTTTATCTTTGTTGTTGAACTATGATGGATCTTTGAATAACATCTTGTTTTCTCTAATCTAGCCCATTCAATTGTGGTAGCCTCTGTTTTTGAGCTTCTGATAGATCAAGGCCCAATTTAGCTACTGCTTTGAAGGTCTCCACTTGGAACTCAATTTGAAGAAAAAATTTCTTTCCATAGACAAGCTCATAAGGAGTGTGTCCAATTGTGTTCCTCCATATAGTTTGATATTCCCATAGTGCTTTTGGAAGATTTCTGCCCAATCCTTCCTATGCAAACACACAGTCTTGGTGAGAATTTCTTAAAGTACTTTGTCGATGGATTCCACTTGTCCATTGGCTTGTGGATGATATGGATTAGAATTTCAATGCTTGACCTTATATTGCTCCATGATATTTTGCACCAACTTGGATGTGAATTGAGTACCTTGATTTGTTACAATTTCTCTTGGAACACCAACATGAGTAAAATTATCCTCAAAAATAAATGTAACTACAACATTTTCAGTTGCAAATAAAAGAGGTTTAGCTTCTACCCATTCTGTAACATAATCTATACAAGTAAGTATGTACCTTTTCTATTTAGATGGAGGATTTATTGGTTCAAAAAAATCTAGAGCCCATTTTTCAAAAGGCTCTACAAGTACCTGTGGTTGTAGATGCATTTCATCATATGGAATGGGCTTACCCATTCTCTAACAACTATCACATCTTTTTACATATTCTTTTACATCCTTGAAAATGGATGGCCAATGATATCCCAAAAGAAGTATTTTGCAAGTATTTATTTTGTCAGCAAAGTGTCCTCCACATGGCTCATCATGGAAAGCTTTCAATATTTCAGGTAGTTCATCTTCTCGGACACATCTTCGAATGATCAAATCAGGTCCAGTTTTGTACAATTCTCCATCTACCCAAGAATAAGGTGCGCTAGTTTTTATCACTTTTTTCTTTTTTTTGTGGCTAATAGTTGTGTAGGTAACTTCCCTATAGCCAAATAATTAGCAATATTTGAAAACTAAGGTGTTTAAGTAGATACTAAAAAAATATATTCATGAAAAATGTTATCTTTTACAAGAGCATCATCATTATTATTCTGTATTCTAGAAAGAAAATCAACAATTATATTTTCTTTTCCTGGTCTATCAAGAATTGTGATGTTGAATCTTGTAACAATAAACTCTACCATTAGTAATTGGCTTGTTCATTATATATCTAATAGTAGAATGATCTGTATGAATAAAAATTTCATAACCAGTGATATAATGACAAAACTTATTAATGGGATGCACAACAACTAGAATCTCCTTTTCTATTACAATATAATTTAACTCTGTTGGAGTCAAATTTTTGGCTGTATATTAGATAACATAAGGATTTAAATATTTTTGTCCCAAAACAACTGACAGATATGTATTTTAAGCATGAGTATAAATGTGGAAAGGAAGAGACCAATTAGGTCCCCTTAAAATTGGTGCTTCAATAATCTTTTGTTTCAATGTCTCAAATTCTTTTTGATAGTCAGAATTCCAAACAAATTGACAATCTTTTGTAAGAAGTTTGAAAAGTGGAGAGGCTATATTTGTGAAATTTTCTATGAATCTTCTATAATAACCAGTAAATCCAAGAAAAATTCTAACATTTCTTTGACAAACATGAATTGAAATTTTAGAGATTATTTCTACTTTAGATGTATCCAGTTTAATTCCATCACTTGAAATATGGTGGCCTAAAAAAATCCCTTCATTGAACATCATTTTTTTTAATGAAAGGTTTGCCTCTTTACATCTAATAAGAACTTTTTCCAAATTTTCAATAGCTTCCTCAAAAGCATTGCCATACACAGTGAAATCATCCATGTATACTTCCACATGATCATGAATTATATAAGAAAAGATACCTAAAGCTACTCTTTGAAATGTGGCAAGTGCATTGCATAATCTGAAGGGAAGTACCCTATAGGCATATGTTCCCCATGGACATGTAAAATTAGTTCTATATTGATCTTCTGGTGCTAGTTGGATTTGGTTATGTCCACTAAAACCATCTAAGAATGAAAAATACTTCTTTCCTGCCAAGGTATCTAATACTTGATCTATAAAGGGTAGTGGAAAATTATCTTTCAATGTAGAATTGTTTAATTCCCTATAGTAAATACACACTCTCCATTTTCAATTTTTCTTAGGAACAATCACTAAAGGTGACACCCATTGACTATCTGATATTCGATAAATGAAATTTACATTAAGTAAATTTTGTAACTCCTTAAAAATTTCTCTCAGATTAGGATTTTGTAACTGGTTTGGCATTTTCTTGAATATAAATATGATGCATACAAGTTTTAGTATCAATCCATTTCATATCAGTGTAGTCCCATGATCCAGGTGTTAGCGCTCAAATCTGCCTCAGGCTGAGGAAGGCAAAACTCAAGGCCACATCAAACCAAGCTCAGCCTCGTAGCTAGCCCTACGAGGACAGGAGAGAGCTCTCTCCGGGTCTATCTCGGCAAAAGGTCTTCAAAGGGGCTGATATGACTCAAAATTAATACTGATTTTAGGCTAGTAAAGAGATAGGAAAGTTTGATTTAGATTTTTGAGTTTTTTGTTGGAGAAATGGGAAAACCAATTTTGGGTCCGGGGATTAAGGTCAGATCTTTGCAGAATTCGAGTTGGGGCAAGTTAGGCAGTAGTCTTGATGCTTTTAATCAGGTGTATGGTTGGATCAGAATGACAAGGAGCTGAAGAGGGCAAAGGAGAACATGAATCCTATCCAAACTGGCGAAAACATGTAAAACTAAACAAATTTAAAGGAAGAGCACTGCAAACAATGAATTCAACCTCATTTACTCATTCATTTAGTTTCAGAAGCATAAGAAGGGAATGACATACATTTAAACATGAATAAACTTACAATAAACTAAGAGATAACACCATCAAGGACTGAAAGCCACAAGAATCCCAACAGGTGCTACAAAACCTCTGATCTTTCCTTAGCCAAAATATGAAAATATGTACAATAGTGTGCCAAAATCTTCCCAAGAGTCCGACCCTTGCTACTGACTGAAAATTTACATATATAGATCAAGCCAACCCATTCCCTAACCTCTAGGGGTTGAGCTCCTCCTTCTAGGAGCAGTTTCAACAAATTCTAAACATGGAGCAAGAATCTAGGTGACCAAAACAACCTGCCTCTAAAAAGAAGGAAACTGATTCATTACATTAAAGTTTTTCCATTTTGTGAATGAATCATCTAGAATAAGGTAAATAAGTGCCATTTTACCTCATACACATCAAATTACATCATGCTAGGTCAAAAATCACATCAAGAAGTGAAACTGGTGAAAACTGGTTGAATTCCTGAGCTGGAGGATGAAAATTTGACCAAAAACCTCTATGCGTAGCGCACCTTTTAGCCTGTTTTTGGGGCACTTCCCGACATCAGAATCAAGCTCACAATAGCTGGTTAGAAAGCTCTAGATGTTTGCTATCCAGCCCAAGTAGAATTTCCCAATTTGGAGCTCATTTCCCCCCTCAAAATTGCATTCTCCCAGAAGTACTTCCTGCTGTTGCAAAAGGTGGAGGTAGTTTTCATGGTGTTTTTAGACCTTTTGATCATCCAGAACTGTTGGCATTATGATTCTGGTATGGCTCTATGATTCATGTGTTGTACTTGATGGCAACTCATACAGGTGGCAAAACTCTGATCAAGCTCACAAATAATTTAGAAAACAAGAGGTACGCAGGTACACCGTACAAAAGCTGCGGACCCGCAGGCATGTCATAGATAAAGTGCGTACATACCCGCAGGTACACCATGTAAAAGCTGCGGACCCCAGTTCACTCACTTCAAGGCAGAGAAGCGCGCTCACGTGGGGTTTCTTATGTTTGGCACGTGGTATTTAGCCCGCCGTTCTTGATTCTATGGTTTTGGCCCGTGGTATAGGATCTAATTTAGCCCCAGTTTGGATCCCTTGTATTTGTTATTGATGGTTTTGCCCCATGGTGTGAATAAAAGCTTGACTATAAATAGGGAAGGAGATCACTTGGCTAAAGTATCTTTTGCAAATTGAATATCTTAAGATCTGAAATATTGGGTTATCGGTTTAAAAGCTTGATCTATATAAAAGTGAAGTTGAAAGTGAATCTATGAAGTGTGATCTCTTGGGTGCATGATCAGATCTAGGCATCTGACTATCTGTGGCACACTGGTGGACTGCCAATTCGGCCCTAATCAGAGGTACCCAGGTGATTAACGGAGCAAGTGCGAGGGTACGCAGAGCAGAAGAAGGCGCAGTGCGTGGGTACGCAGAGCAGAGGAAGGCGCAGTGCATGAGTACGCACAGTAGAAGAAGGCGCAGTGCGTGGGTACGCAGCGCGATAGAAGGTTCAGGTGCGGAGGCACAGTAAAGATACGCAGTGCGACAGAAGCTGCAGGTGCGGAGCTATAGTAGAGGTACGCGGCGCGATAGAAGCCGCAGGTGCAGAGCTACAGTATATGTACGCGGCGCGACAGAAGGTGCAGGTGCGTAGATACGCAGTGCAACAGAAGGCTCTCTGTGGGTATACGCAGGGGAGCAGAAGGTGGAGTGCGGAGCCACGCAGGCCAGATAAAGAAAAACTGTAGATCTGTCTTAAAAAAAACATTTGTTGATTATCTTTTATCTATTGCTGCAGAGTTCTGGGTTTATATTTCTGGTACTGTCTTTCTGTTTACAGCATTCTGAGAAGTTGGGTGACTCTTGGTTGATTGTATAAGGAGTTTGGGTAATTTGCATGTACTTGATGATTATTTGATATTCTTGGATCCAATTTTAAAATTTATGAAAAGTGGTCCTTGAAAGAAAAGAAGCAGGGGGTTATAGCTCCCTTCCAGGAGAGACTGGAAAACGAGAGAGAGTTGTAGCTCTCTGCAGGTTGCAGCCTGCGTATTGGTAAAGGATTGCACCAGTACAAAACCATTGTAAAAGTAGTTTCTAATTTGAAAGAAGATAGAGACATATTGCAGCAGGTGGCTTTCACCCACATTGGGTTTCCACCTTATATTTGGTGTTCTTTGGTGTGACTATCTATTTTTCTTGTTCATGCTCATTATTTTATGGTACTGACATGCAAAAATAATTCAAAGTATAAATAAGGAAGATTTATTAAAAGAACTTGAGAATACTGATTCACCCCCCCTCTCAGTATTCTTTCCAACAAGAACTTGATGAAATGCTTCGGCAATAACTGAGCATTCATAACTTACCATGAAAAACCCAAAAATACAAAGTTTTCCTCCAAGTGTCCCAATCAAAAGCGAGTGCGTCGACGCGCTACTCGTATAGCTAAAAAAACTGTTTTTGGGACCAAAAATTTCAAAATGACAAAATTTTCTTCAAATTTGCTCAAATTCGGAGCGAAGACCCTCCATCATGTATCATGTTCAGCTAGCGAAACCTCGGCCAAAACTCGAAGTGGATCTAGCCTCTTTCGCCATTTTAGTGCTTTGCTCAACCTCCTTTTCAAAATCTTCGTTTTTTCTTTGCCGACATGCATGCGAGCCCAATAATGATGTTTCATGTGACGGAGCATGTCTTTTTCTCTATTGGCCTTCGCCAACAACTCCTCCAGATTTCGATTGACTTTCTCAAGCCAAAATTGCCGCTCAATAGGTGTCAAATCGCCAGGCCTTTTTTGGGCCAACCTTCGGTCTTCACGAATTTGTCGCAGCTCTATAAGTGTATGCTCATCCTCTAGCTGCTTATTGCGATGCTCCAAATATTTGATCAGACATTCTGCCTTCAGTAACTTCTCATTCAAGATGTCAATCTCGACCTTCTACTCTTGGATGATCTCTTTCAGCTTCGAGCTAGGAGGGCTCCTATCCACATCACTCAATGCAACATCAACATCATGACCAGCTGAATGGCCCTCCTCATATATTGACCTCTTGCCCCTGTCTTGAACCTGTACCTGTACTGAAGAAGAAGGCGAGACCCCTTCCACACCATGTGGAGATAGTACTCGTCATGTGGCTGCAAATAAGGCCCTGTGGCCTCGCTCATATGTCACATATACCGGAGCATTGACATGCTCGGTCTCAGGAATGCAAACTGATGTGAAGGCTCTCCCTCATCATGAACTATCTCTCGAGGTGGCTGTGGCGCTGTGAAAAAGTCACGAGAAATAAAATCCTCCCAAGTAATGCCCTGCTGTGCCAACTGATGAACCAGTACGATCTTGATCAGCGCATAATGATAAATACTTCTATGCTTCTGTGCTGGGGTCTTCTTTTGTACAAGAAACACCATCCTCTCTATGTTGCGATACATGAAGTATGGAATGTTCATCATACGTACCCTTGTAAAATGCATCAACAAACGGACATGGTATGCATAAAGACGTGAGAATCTGCCCTCACAACTGAAATACCGAATGATGAGTTTCATCAAAGGTGCAAACTCATCACTCAGGTATTGGAAAGGAAAAACCCTGCTCAGGTGCCTCATATACCTAGGTTTGATGTATGGCTCATAGTAGGATTTCTCTAACTGCTGACGCTTATTCCATTTCTCTCCAATATTTGGTATCCCAGTGGCCTCTGCAATAGTCTCTGGTGACAAAATGAAATCAACTCTGGCAAGGTTTACAAGCCATCATGTAAATGTAGAACAAACAAACGAGCTAGTTCACGATGATGCTGGATTTGTGAAATTAGCTCACAATAGTGATAGCATGACTGATAGCGAAAACAATCCATTGCAAGCGGGTAAGCCTGCAATTGAACCAAAGAAGTAGGCTCTTCCCTGAGATGCTTACCACCTTTGCCACCTCTGCAAGGCCTCCGTGGCACATTACCCTCTGTTGTGGAATCACTGTCATACTCCTGCTCATAAACTGAATCTGTGTTTGACATGGCTTTGAAAACAAGATGTCTGCAATATGTATTGTTGATATAGGTGTGGTGAAATCAAAATTTCAAAGCATACTCAAAACCCAAATATGTTTACCAAAGCATCATAAGAACCAAGCCATAATGGTAATAACTCTGCTTCAGTGGATTGTCATAAAACAGTCACTGTTTTGATCACAAGGAAAGTTTTGACAAATGAACAAAAGCGTAATGTGCACCCTTTGTGATGTTAGCTAAAACTTGACAAATGAGTATGGGACTGTATTTCACCAATGGAGAATGGGAAAATCTTCACAAAGCCACCCACATGTCTTTAAAAACCCTAAGGAATGATTTTGGTATGAGCATAGGGTTTCACTTTTCTACACCCAACACAACAAATTTCCCACCTTAAACACACAACAAACATTTTAAAATTGACTGAGCAGCCATCGAAAACCTACTTGCAAGCTTTGGAGTCGATTTGGCAAGATCTGGTCGCATTAGCAAAAATTTCTTGGTGTTGTAACTATGTGCGTAGCGCACGAACCCAACGCGTAGTGCACACTGTGTGCGTAGCGACTGTGGTTTTTTACACTGGCCGGTGAGGCTCAGTGCGTAGCGCACACTATGTGCATAGCGCACACCTTGTATGGGTAGCGCACGCCTCCAAACGCTGTCCACGGGTATGAAACACGGCTTTGGCCTTCCAAAAGCTCAAACACGATTTTTGCCTTGGGATTTTTGAACAAATGAACTTGTTTGCCCCTTTTATATGTGAAGAAAATATCTCATCAAATCTGATTTGATTTAAATTTGTTTAATAACCCACTTTATAATGTTTCAGCTTTCTCTTGCTTTTTCTGAGGTTTGGACTAATAATACTTTTTTGATTTTTGAGAAAATTTTGACTAACCCTGCAGGGACAAGCATGAGGAAACACAAGACAACCAGACCCCCTCGTTAGTCAATGGCATGCCCCTAACGAAATGCAATGAAGTGGAATGAGCGAGACACCTAAAATGATATGCAAAAGCGAAAAGATCTCTGACGGAGGGCTGTAAGGACCGACTCTAAAACCAGGTATCTTTTTCTTATAGATGTATGAAAAGAATAACATGTGAAAATTGCAGCTTGACACAAAAGTTTAATGTGCACACAAGAAAGAAGAAGAAAAACACATAAAGGCATGAAAAGAAGACACCAAGACTTGATAATGGAGTTCGTCCAACTTGGACTACGTCTCTGGGCCCTGCTCAATCAATGGGGAGGCCTTCATTCATTAAATGGCATGAAAAGAAGAGAATACAATCATCAGTTTACATAAAAAGGAGTCTTATACCTCCATTCTCGAAAATGGATGAGTAAAGAAGAACTCAAATGGAGAAATGGACAGCACCACTACGTTTGTGGCATTGAGAGGGGATGAAAACATATAAGATTTATCTAATTCAGACAAAATGCATTATCGACGACCTTCTTTTTGCCATAACTTCATCATTCGAACTCGGATTGGAGTGTCGTTCACACCATTGGAATCAGGGTGACAAGCACTTTGATCTGATGTCAAGATACTTTCTTTTCTTCCACTTTGAATTTTGAGCTTTTCCATGCCATTGTATTTGAAGATCCACTTGGATCAATCCTCCCCATTGAGGAGCTTTTGGATCGCCAAAAGCTTTCATTAGTCAATTGGCAAGTGAGGGAATTGTTCCCTCACCTTTTCCTTCTCTAGCCATTTGGCTTTGCTGGGGTGCATTCCCTTGAAACCAACTCGAAGGTATTCCACATCTCTTCACCATGAAGTCCTCGTTCTCCGGTCAAGGATGATGTCTTCAGGTAACTCATCGAGATATTCTTGCACAAAATCATCAATTGTAGGAACTGTGGCCACCTCATTGGTGTCCATGATCAATGGAGGTTCATACAGCTTTAAGTTCTCTACATTCACTACTGAGTACATCTACATATATATCAACAAATCAAGATGAAAGGCATTGTTTCCAATATTCTCTAGAATGGTGAATGGACCATACTAGATTGGTCGCAACTTCTTCCCTTCTCCCTTCATCCTGTCCTTGCTGATGTGGAACCACACTTTGTTGCCCACTTGGAATTGATGGTCAACTCGGTGTTTGTCATGTCGAACCTTGTAACAGGCTTGACTTTTCTTCAACTGATCTTGTACTGCTTGGAGAATCAATTGGATTCGTTGAATGAACTACTGAGCTTTGTCCCTATCATTACATCCATTGGAGCCATCTTCCCTTCCAAAGACCATAACAAAAGGGTCCTTTGGTAGGTAACCAAAACATGTCTCAAATGGTGAACGATGCATAGATGAATGCACTACTTGATTGTAGGATTGTTGTACATATGGGAGATGCTCAAACCACAACTTAGGATGTTTCCCACAATAGCCTCGTAACAAGTGTACAATGGTACAGTTGACAACCTCTGTTTGTCCATCAGTCTGTGGATGAAATTTCGTTCTTCTTTTAAATTTGGTGTCCATCATCTTCCACAAGCTGGTCCAAAACTCTCCGAGAAAAAGAGAGTCCTGATCTGACACAATCAATGTGGGCAATCCAAAATGGACCCAAACATGCTAAAAGAAAAGAGAAGCATTCTCCTCTGCAGTGATCTTCTTTTTACAAGGAATTAGAATACACATCTTGCTAAAATGGTCAACGACAACATACAAATAGTCGTCACTCTTTCTGGAAAAAGGCAAACCTCCTACAAAGTCCATTGACACGCTTTCCCATGGACGAATCAGAATCAGGAGTGGTGTGTAGAGCCTGAGCTTTCTATTAGAGGGCTTTGAAATAGAACACATCACACAACCCTTTACATAGTGAGTCACAATGTTTTTCATATGACACCAAAAACAAAATCTTTGTACATGACATAAAGTCTCTTCGACACCAAAGTGTCCAGACACAAGAGAGGTGTGGGCCTCGCGAATTACATGTACTCTTTCCCCTGTGGGAATACACAATTTACCAAGGTGATACAACAGTTTCCCCTGCAAGTGATAATTGTCCACCTGTGAACCATGGGTTAGTTTTGCATAAATCTCCTTAAAGTCATCATCATTAGCATATAGTTCAACATAACTTTCAAAAGACAATGAAGCATTATGAAAAATAATAGAAGTAGAAATAGGAGGGCGAGATAGCATATCAACCACTTTATTACTAGTGCCCTTCTTATACTTTATTACCAGATGAAACTGTTGAAGAAAACCCATCCACCTAAAATGACGAGATTGCTGCAACTTGGTTTGTGACTGAAGGTACTGCAAGGGCTGATGATCTGTATGGATGATGGTCTCCTTTCCGATCAGGTAGTGTTTCCACTTTTTCACACTCTGCACCAAGGCATAAAGCTCCTTGTCATAAGTGGGATAGTTTATCACAGCTTGAGAAAAATTCTTAGAATGGTAACAAATCGGCTTCTTTTGCTGCATCAGTACAAATCCCATGGCATAACCACTGGCATCAGTTTCGATCTCAAATGGCTGTTGGAGATCGGGTAAGGCTAAGACTGGCGCGGTGCTGATCTTTTCCTTCAATGTTTCGAAGGACTTCTGCTGTCTTCCTCCCCATTGGAAGACCTGTTTCACACTTGTCAATGTGTGCAAAGGCACTGCAATAACAGAGAAATTAGCAATAAATCTCCTCCAATACTGGACTGCACCTAAAAAGCTATGGACCTCGGTTACACTAGTAGGCTTAGGCCAATTTACAATTGCTTCAACTTTAGAAGGATCAATCTTTAACTAACCATGACCAACAATATGACCTAGGTAACCCAAAGAGGTTTTCCCGAACTCACACTTTGACAATTTTACAAAGAGTTTTTCTTTTTTCAGTACATCAAGCACTTTCTTTACATGACACACATGTTCAACCCAACTTTTACTAAAGACAAGTATATCTTCTAAGTATACAAGAACAAATTCATCAATGAAAGGCCGAAAGAGATCATTCATGAACCTCATAAAAGTGGCTGCAGCGTTGCAAAGTCTAAATGTCATCACCATCCATTCGAACAACCCCTGTTTGGCCTTGAAGGCGGTTTTCCACATGTCCTGTTCTACAATTAGGACCTGGTGGTAACCACTGCGCAAATCCAATTTGGTGAAATAAATAGAATTCTTTAACTGATCTAATAAATCATCTATGCGTGGAAGAGAGTAATGATTTTTCACCGTAATTTTTTTTAGCGCATGGTAATCCACACATATCCTCCATGTGTCGTCTTTCTTTGGGACTAAGACAATCAGTGAGCCACACGGAGAAGTTCTCAGCCAGATGACCCCTTGGTCGAGCAATTCCTGCACTTGTTTCTTGATTTCCTCCATCTCAATGGTCGACATCCTGTACATGAAAATATTTGGTAAAGAAGTGTCATGCTGCAAATGGATTTCATGTTGGATTTCCCTCTTCGGAGGTAATCCCTTCGGTTCCTGAAATAGCTCATCATAATTAGAAATTAATTCAGATAATTCTTGTTTATGTTCCTGATCACAACCCTGGAAAGCGTCAGCCAATTCTGCCTCTTTTTCCCTTACAACCATAAGCATGCAACCCTTACTAGAATTCACCAGCCTTTTCATTTTTCCAGCACTTATAAGGCTAACATTGATTTTATTTTGATGATCCCTTACTATATATTCTACCCATATTTTGTGATTTGGTATTTGTTTTCATGACAGAAAAAGATCGCCTTTCTATCATATAGATACGGACTCCCCAACACCATGCCACAGATATCCAATGGGATTACATCCAGTTCTACTTCATCCACTAGCTTAGAAGCGATCACAAATTTTACTTTACACTGCTTAGTTACATTCAGTTTTGCTTTATCATGTATCCATCCAAGTGGTAAGGTTTCAGGTGTGGTTTTGTTTCTAAACTGAGTTTCTTTACCAAGGATTCTGCAATTAAGTTTGCTTGGGATTCGGTATCAAACAGAGTTTCTACTTTAGTATGATTTACAACAAGTCTGATATGAAACAGTTCAATTCTCTTTCGATCATTAGGAATGGACTCATTCACAGAACTAGTGCCTTCATGCGATTCAGAATTAACATGAGGTGTAAGAGTACCTTTTGTTCCCACTGCTATGATCAACGCTTCATATTCAGAAGCTGATCCAAGGTCTTGCTACACATTTGCCACTGTCTTCTGCTTCCCTTTTCCTCCATACTTCTTTGGACACTTTTCTGGGTGCTGTTTCCAATAGTGATAATCATCGTGGCCTTCCTTTTTGCAGTGATTGCAATACGATCTTTCTCCATCTTTGGCTGTTGCCGTTTTCTTCTCCTTTCCTTTCCATTTCACTTTAGATTTTCCATTGGGAGGTTTGAACAGTGGTTTTCTGGAATGATCATCTCTTTCATTTTTTTCCCTGTTCTCAATACGAATTGCCTTTACGTTGGCTGAGTCAATAGTGGTTGGTTCAAACAACCACAATGAATGCCTAATGTAGCCATGCAATGAGCCAAAATACTTAGTTACAACTTCAGGTGTATCAAGTGTAATACCCAGATTAAGTGCTTGCTTTCTAAACTCCTCTATGAAACTCTAAACATCTTGACCTTTGCCTTGCCTTAAATACTGCCAATTCATTAAAGCTTTTTTCTTATATCCCAAGGGATAAAACTATTCCTTTAATGCAAAAATAAAATCATGCCATGAGGAAAAGAGGTTACCCACATTCTTACTGCTCTGCAATTTGCTCTCCCACCAAACGAGAGTGGTGCTGCTCAGCCATAGAGAGGCCAACTGAATCTTTTCCTCATCCTCCACGATCTGCTGAATCCTGCAATAGACCTCAATCTGCCTAATCCAATAATTAATCTTCTCTGCGTTACTTTCACCATTAAACATGGGAAGATCAAATTTAACATCTAATTTAAAGAAAGGTTTCTTAGATGCAACCTTTGAATTTCTATGATTATGGTGGTGAGAGGAAGGATAACCTTCACTCGTGGAAGGAGAAGGAGGGGGTTCTTCTCCACCATTCCCATGTGCTGAACCTTGTTCTTCTGCATTTCTCTCTTCTGCTTTCTCTAGCCTTAAAACCAACTTACTGACATTCTTTGCCATTGAATAGAAGGTCTTTCTTAAATTACGCTCCTCTTCAAGATGAGCTTTGTCTTTTATGTTTCTCCTTCAATGTGCACACCCCGCTTCGGGATCGAAAGGCTCTAATTCCCCTTGCCTCTTCAAATTCTGTCTCTTGTTAGCATACAAACATGCAATTCACATCTAAAAAGACCTTCTCTGATACCACTTGATCCAGGGATATTTTTCTTATAGATGTATGAAAATAATCACATGTGAAAATTGTAGCTTAACACATAAATTTAATGTGCACACAAGAAAGAAGAAGAAAAACACATAAAGGCATGAAAATAAGACACCAAGACTTGATAACAAAGTTCTTCCAAGTCGGACTACGTCTCTGGGCCCTGCTCGATCAATGGGGAGGCCTTCATTCATTAAATGGCATGAAAAGAAGAGAATACAATCATCAGTTTACATAAAAAGGAGTTTTATACATCCATTCTAGAAAATGGCTGAGTAAAGGAGAACTCAGATGGAGAAAGGGACAACACCACTATGTCCGTGGCATTGAGAGGGGCTGAAAACATATAAGATTTGTCCAATTCAGACAAAATTCACTATCAGCCCTCTTATAAGCTCTCTTGCCTTGAATTGCGTGCTGAAAATCCCCCTTTTGTGCTTTCTTCATTCATCGGTCTTTATAATTATGGTTTTGTATCAATTCTATTGAAATCAGGGGTTGTCTAATTAGAATAGAAGGCTCTTCTAACGGATGGATAAATCGGGCGCGATGAATCTGCCCTTGCCTCACAAAAACTTTGAAATTGGCCTTTTTCCGTTTAAATGGATAATACACAGGAAACACTAAGAAAACTAAAGCCTCGGACTTCAAATTTCCTTAAATCGGGCTTATAGACCCATCAGGTCCAGCCCCCATATCACAATGGGCACATCGCTCTGTCGATAGTTCCATTAGCGGGAATTTCTGACCGTCGATTGTCGATTGCCGATATCGGCGTCGGCTGATCACATCAACATCCTACTTATACAACGGCCAAGGGTTATAGTTCTGCTGATCATCGATCACGATCAAAAGTCGGCTCTACCCGGTTCAGACCGCTCCATCCCGATATCACTGATTTCTTGCCCTCGATTTTTATTTGCCTTTTAAAGGTTTTAAGTCCATTTTTAAGGAAAAAACCTCATTTTCCAAAGGAACAGGGCGACATTCTTTCTGCCATAACTTCATCATCCGAACTTGGATTGGAGTGTTGTTTACACCGTTGGAATCAGGGTGACGAGCACTTCAATCTGATGTTAGGATATTTGCTTTTGTGCCACTTTGAATTTTGAGCTTTTCCATGCCATTGTATCTGAAGATCCACCTAGATCACCCATGCATAAGCAAAACAATGTTTTTGTAGCATTTGTATCAATTTCCTCTTTTGAAATTGTTCCAAATTATTACTAATATTTAATTTTTTATCTGGAAAAATATCTACTTGAGAATTTCCAAACTTTTCCATAGAATGTAAAGCAATTTGATGATATGATATATTCAATATTGCCTTTCTCTTGAAAACTTTAATCTTGCTCATAGTATGAAGAATAATCATTATTATTCATTAAATTTATCAATTGATCTTCTTCATCTAATTGTGAAAGAGTATAAACTAGTTGCATATCATCAAAGTATTCATTATCATCATCTATCCAAATTTCACTTTCTACTTCAGTTATTGTTTTTGCAGGAGGATACAATGTAAATTTATTAGTGGAACTCCCATAAGAGATATACATATCACCATATCTACAAATTATGAATGCATCAATTGTAGCTAGCCAAGGTCTACCAAGGATCAATGGATGGCCTCCTAAATTATTCTTGGGAGTTAAAATCATGAAATCTACAGGATATTCCCAAGAATATAGAGAAACAGACACATCTTCTAATACTCCATCTAGTTTGATAACATATCTATCTAGTAATTGTAATAATGTAGGGTTATATTGAAGATTATGAAGCTTAAGTTGCTCCATTTTCTGTTTACTCATGATATTGATGGATGCTCCTAGATCAATTAAGGTGTTTGCAATTTCAACACCATTGATATGATTTTTCACAATGGGACTACTAGGATCTAGATATTTTTGAACAATAGGCTTCCCCATCATGATATCAACAATTTGTCCTACCAATTGGATTTTTTTAACGTCTTTTCGCTTTCTTCCTGGTTTTCTAATTGTTGTTGGGAAAAGTATCCAATTCGGAATGCCCCTATCCCACTCTAAGAGGTGACAGTGCCTTAGCAACAAATAAGGAAACTTATTCGAGTATTCTTCTTTATGAAATGTAAATGAGGAAGAAGGATCTAACTAACCTGTGTCTCCCGCTAGTTTGTCGATCCAAATCACTCCTCTCTTCAGTAGCTCCCAGCTTCTTGCTCCTTCACCGGCTCAGCTTCCCCGAATTCCTGCAAGATCACAAGAGAGAGAAACTACACAAAGATACAGATATACATTCAAAAAAAGCTCAAGATCAGATTAAGCTAAACATGTAAGCATAACAAAACATCATTGGTATACAACATGTAGGAGAAACTCAAATAGTTTATTGATATGATAATAAAGTCCAAGAGGAGATACAACCAAGTGAGTTCTGATCCAACATCTACCTCCCAGCAAAGGAATCCCTTCCTCTCCTCCAACAAAGCATAAATCACCCAATGTACTAATCTCAATCTCAAACCAACAACAATTCTCTGCAAAGTACAAAATTCCAGCCTCCTGAACCTCTGGGTGAGAGATCCATATATAGATGTAAGCAGAGAGGATGAGTCAGCTTATGTTTTGACTTGTGGCTTCTCTCTGTCAGTTCTTGCTTCCACTTGGAGGTTGAGAACCTCTTACTCATCACTAGTCAAATTCATTGATGCAAGTGTCATTGGAGAAGATTCTGGAAGCTTCCAGGGTCTTTCCACCTCGTTGAATGAGTTTGCCATTTGTCATTTCCCGCTCAGCGCACCCTGGTAGTGCTTCCACCTGCGTTGCAGTGCACCTAGCCAGTGTAGACTCTGCATTTCAACGCAGGCAGCTAGTGGAGCCTCTGAATTGATCCTGAATTGACTGTTTCTGAGTGGTTTTTTGGTGGAGAACTTCTGGGAGAAGCTGTCATTGGTTGACCTTGTTCCTTTAGGAGCTGTAACAACATCTTTAGGGACTTTGGATCCCTTGAATTATGGACATTTCATGCTTATAGCTGTAAGGCACAAAAATGTCTATAACAGTTGCCCCCTAAAGTATGAGGCCGTTTATCGGGTGAAATGCTTTATTAGGAGGATCCGAAGTTCATTCAATGCTGGGAGGAGACCTGTAATAAGATACAATACAATACATTATTTTTCATACTGTTTTCATGATCTTAGCTGAGGCGGGCATTCCCATGCTCAGCTTTATAAATTCATTTTTATGTACATAGGACAGACAATTGTCTGATGATAGACTGATGATCCTGCTAAAATCATCATCCTTTGGTAGGATGATTGTCTGTGCTGCAATGCTGTACATGTCAATGTCTTTATTTTTCCTGAATATATATCGCAGCCCGGATGGATGAAACTAGATCCGGGGTCTTCAAACTCGTTCGATCTTCACTCTAAGTACAAGTCGATCCATGTGAGAAATGTTTTGAAGTCGAACATGGAAAGACGTCGCTTGATTACCGGTCAATGATGTAAACCGTTAACAAGTGCGAGAGGAATCACCGATAATGATAATGACCCTCAAGGTACTGCAGTACAATTCACGTGGTGTGAATAAAGGACTTGGTGTCGAACACCACGCAAAATCTTTCGGTCGAAGGTCATTGATGTATACCTGTCTCCGGAAGTGAGAAACTTGCCATTGAGGCATGCAAGCTTCAAAGTACTGAAGGGGTTGTTCCTAGATCAACTTCTTGGATAATGAGCTGATGTCGACAAGAAGCGATCCGTCAAAGGAGGGCCTTAATGTATCCCACATCAGTGACATGGAACGGAGCAAATGATTTTGATGGAGGTGAAAACGATCTGATGATATATGGTTCAGGGTGGCGGTCACGAAAGAATGAAGGATAATGTATGTTAGTGGATGGAACACGGTTGACTTCTCTGGATGACTTCTCTTGAACATATCGGCGACACTTGTGTGATGGATTGGTAGCATTTACCCCAAAGGTGGATGGTATGGCGAGACCATGGCGATGTGACCGGTGAATGAAGCAACCCAACCCGACTCAGGCACGGAGTGGAAGTGTCATGTTCAAGAGCGACTTGCTACCAATAAAGTTCTTTGAGTTTCTTCTCGATTTTTCCCCAGTTATTGCTGACCAGTACCTCTTTATTTTTGTCAAGCTTGAGGAGGATAACATATGCTTGTTCTATAATTTGCCCTTCAGGCAAACCAATCGCTATGTTTTAACGAGCCTAGAGATAGTGAAACTCGTTCTCGTCTAAAGACAAGTTTGTCGCTATTTAATGTTTTTAACGAGTCTAACGACAAAGATAACTCGGTCCTTTTCATTTTTAGAGAGTCTAAAAAGGTACATAAAGTCAACTCCGAAAGTCCTTTTTCGTCATCTAATCCCTTAAGTCCGAAAAAGTATAAAACAATACAGAAGGGATGAATTTTCGATAGTTTTTACGAGCCGAACAAAACAAGCGCTCGATCCTTTTGTGCAATAATCCCTCAGGTCCAAAAAGATTAAAATCTAGAGGAGGGATAGCACTTCCGGTCGCTTTAACAAGCTGGAAGGCCAAAACTCGGCAATATTTTCATATTTTACGAGTCAGATGAAAAGAGCTTAAAGAAGACTCATCTTTTGAGGAACGAGTGATAAAATGGGTTAGCAGCTGATTCCAGGTAAGGGTTGGAATTTTCCAATCACGGCAGTGTCACAAGGATGGCTAGTGAAATCACTCTTCGCAGCTGTTCCTCAAAATGGGTAAACAATCATATGGAGGTGAACGATCGGCCAATGGAAAAGTGGAGGTGACGGTGCAAACACGACCAAGGCTTTAATGGCTGATAATGTTACGTTCACGGTGGTTATTTACCAGAGGGTAGTTCATTTTTTAACGAGCTTAAATGCAGAAAAACACTGCTTGGTCTTATGTTTATTTTTTAACGAGCATGAACTATGTGCTAAAACTGCTCAATCTTATGTTTATTTTTTAACGAGCATGAACTATGTGCTAAAACTGCTCGATTTTCTAGTCATATGATAAGAATGTCTCATGTAAGATCCCATTTTTTATGGAGCTTGTGCCTCACAAAGCTATGCTCTTGGAATCCTTTCTTTATGCAAGTTCGGAAACGACTAATCCTACGAGTTTAAAGGGTTAGACCTACAGGTTTAAAGGGAGGACCTAAAAATTTAAAAAAATAAATAGCCGTCCCTTGCTTGCACTCCAAAAGGGTTGCATGCCCCCAGGTGTAAAACAGAGTTTCAAGGTTATCCCTACTTTAGTCCGATAAAACATTTGTTTCAGCGAGAGAGGCCTACCTCTTACAGGTCACCCAAAGATTGTTCTATTAATCTTTCAAACAAAACACTTCTTCGGCAATGTCTACCGAGATAGAAAAAGGTGATTGACTCAGTTCTGTCAACTCACATAACTTTGACAAAAGAATCTTATTCTAGAATAACCCCACTTCCAAGACGGACGGGGTACAGACTAGTCATATTCTCCCGCGGAAACCTACCCTATACCCAAAGTTTTCCTGCCGAAGCAGGCCAGAACGCATGCCCCCTGGGTTCTAGTCATATCCCTCCGAATTACTCGCGCTAATCGGGAGGACGGACCATGGGTTGAGACATTTCTTGCGTGAAGAGACCATTTAGGGATGGTATATGACTATTTGCAATGCGTGATCCGGGAAATGAAAGCTGGTCCACGAGCTTGACCGCTCTTCCTTCGTGTGGAAAATAAATTACTCTAAAGAGTGAGGAGACGATGGCTCCCATGCAATATATATAGTCTCATCCAAGGAGTAGGTTATAATCCAAGGGTCCTTGAACGACCATCACGTTCATTTGAACGGTCTTCCTTTTCAATGTTATGGGCACATTGGGGAGGATCCCTAAAGGTCGACTGGTTCCTTTATCAAAGCCTGTCAGATTTCTCATTTCAGGCAAAAGCGCTGGCGAACCAAGCGCTTTCCAAGCAATAGAGGAAAGGATACTCACAAATGCCCCCTCATCAATGATGGTGCCAGCCATGACCATTCTGTATATTTGGACGATAATTCTGAATGGTATGCTTGCTGGCAAACGGGGTCTGCCTAGTTGGTTCCAGTCGAAGGAGACAACTAGGTTGCTTGGTGGTGGGACCGAGTAAACGGTCGGGTATCGCTCTGACGAACTTCCTTCCTGCGATAAAGGAATGGGGGGAGTGCCCCCATGCTCGTCGGAGTCTGTGTTGATGAAGAGAATTTGGATGGTGTCATCTTTATCCTCTTCAGTGACTGTATCATTCGAAGATAAATCCTCTGAAGGCAAGACCGGGTCAACTGCCGCCTCGACCTTTTGACTTTCGTCGGGTATGGATTCAACTAGTTCATCTTCAATGACCGGCGCTTCAGCTGACCACTTGAGCGGGCCAGCTGGATTTTCAACTAACGAAGGACTCGGCAAGAGTTTTTTATATCCAGGAGGGAGTCGTAATGGTGAAACCGGACGATCATCCAAAACTCTCTTCGCTTCGTCTAAGAAAGGACAATGGTGGATGGCGTGATCGCCTTCACACAGTCTACAGGGAGATCTAGCTCTCCCTTTTTGTCCAAGGACTTCACTTTCGCTAGTTGACGGTATGCATTCAACATGGCTATCAGAGGTTGATGCCACCGGATTGTGCAAACGGGGAGACCAGTCCCTTAGTATCCGAGGGATGCAGGGACAATCTTTGTGGAAGTGGTCTCCCTTGCATATGGCACATGGCGATTTAGGCCTAGTCAATGCTATGTGTGGATTTTTGTTAGACGACACTTGTTTGCCCCCAGTCGCTTTTGGCTCCTTCTTCCTCTTCTCTTTCTTCTTATTTTCCTTCTTCTCCTTAGGAACTTGGTTTTTTGTTTTACCAGTTCCGTCAAGCGAAGAGGAAGGAGGAGAGGAAGAATTAGAGGAAGTAGAAGGCTAGTGTGCAACTCTGGACTGGTCTAACTGTTGATTCGACTGTTCAGGAATAATGGTGTTCTGAACGACATTGGTTGAAAAGAGCCAGACCGGCAAGCCAATTGTCAGTCCTGGAAGCGACAATGTGGCCATATGGGGCGCACCAACATCTCCCCAAGAGGAGAAAGGACTAGGATTTCCACCAAGGGGAATTCCTTGGTTGGTAGGCTCCATTTTCTCAACCTAAAGATCAACGCAGGAAAAAGGGGTGATTGTTCCGTTTAAAATAAATTTTAACGACGCTTTAGACACAACTTGCTTTTTCAGTTTTAAAGAGTCGAGAAAAAGCTAAAGATGACTCTAGTCTCCTTCGATGTTTTAACGAGCCCGAAGTGACAAATGCTCGGATGGACTTTTTCCGTTATAGAGTCTGAAAATGGCCAAAAGGAACTGCTCTGGAGTTCTAGGTAGAGGGTGTGCCAAACTTTTCGCAAAACCGCAGAATACTTTTTAAGGTACGGGCGGTCAATCTTCCCGAATGCTATGTTCAGTGCATTGCGATCAGTAGGGCGGCCGACACGACTTCCTAAGGATAAAGGTTTTATGCCTATAGGGGTCTCCCAATATATACTCGACGGTACGTGGGAGCACAATCAGTACTGGCACTATCGTCTCTCAGGAGGAATCACCCAACCATCAGCGAGATCGACAGTCACCAGGTTTTACGACGCCAGAACACGTCTCTAGCCTAGACCTCTATGTTGTGCGTTAAGTTACAAAGCGTTGTTAAGTTCATTCAATTTATTTTAGGTTGATCTTTCTTAGAAGTTTGCCTTTTTGGATGACCACGAGATGTATGATACAATTCCTAAATGCAGTCTAAAGATGATAAGAAAGCTTTTATATCTTTTCAACAATGAAAATCCTAGCTTCAAGGGGAAAAGAAAGACACAATCTTTTCTCAAAGAGCATCGAGCACACTGTAATGCACTTTTCCCTAAATCAAAGCATGCAAACTATCAAAATGAAAATGCACAAATGCATGTATTTGTTTTCGCTTTCTTAATATTGATGCCTAAAAAGAAAGCTTTTGTACAAATTTGAATTCGATTTCAAGTGAAAACATAAACAAGTTCCTTTTTCAAAATCAAAAAGACGATTACGACACTTTATGATTTACTTGTTTCGACACTAGAAATGCATAAATTCAAACCAAATGACAAAAGTAAAAGCTCAATCAACTGTGAACAGCAAACAAACTCACCAGGGAAAATTTTAAGAACCCCCCTAAATTTATAAATATAATAAATGGGCGAATCTCCATGGTATATAGGAAAAATGGAAGGCGATTTTATCAATAATATAATATGTATATATAATTTTTTGGCGAATCTCTCACCAGGCATGGCGAATATTTTACTCAATTATAAAATCTTGTAAGATCTTGGCGAGTCTTTCACTAAATAATAAAACTGTGTAAAGTCCTAGTGAATCTTAGCATAGGCTACATGTTGGTTTAATTCCCCCATTTAAATAGGCTACATTCTAGGTGAATACCATGGGTCAATACCATGTGCCATTTTGGTGAATACCATGGGTCAATACCATGTGCCATTTTTATTTTTATTAATTCTAATATTAGGGTTAATAATGGTTTTTTTCATGGTATTAATAACAATCTAGTCCATGGTATTTGTCCCATAGTATTTTGGCCATAGGTTTCACCTAAATATAACCCATTTTTTGAGTGTTCGTAAATATAAGGTGACTTATGGAGTAAATATAAAAAAATGTTTTATTTGTTTACCATACCTCTCGTTTATTTATATTTTTATTAATTTACCATACCTCTTTTACAAATATGGTATTTGGCCCATAGGATTCACTTAAATAAAACCTCTTTCTTGAGCCTTCATAAATAGAACGAGGGTTATGGACTAAATATAAAAAGAGGTTTTATTTATTTACGCTACGTCTAGTTTATTTATATTTTTATTTATTTACCATACCTTTTGAGTAAGTATAAGAAGAAGTTTTATTTATTTATCATACCTCCACTTTACTTATATTTTTATTTGTTTACACCCTTACATGTATATAAGGTGACTTATGGAGTAAATATAAAAAATGTTTTATTTATTTACCATACCTCTCATTTATTTATATTTTTATTAATTTACCATACCTCTTTTATAAATATGGTATTTGGCCCATAGGATTCACTTAAATAAAACCTATTCTTGAAAATGGGCGAATGGATTCACTTAAATAAAACCTATTCTTGAAAATGGGCGAATGGAAGGTTGTAAGTCCTAATTTCAAGGGCTAAATTTACCTTTTTTACCCTCTCCCTTAAAATAAGGTGGGCTATTTGAGGTGATTTGTAAAAATGTACTATGATACAAAATATTCGCCCACTAAAAATTTAAAACCCCTTAATTTCGCCAAAGGGCGAACATTCGCCCCTAAAATTATCCTTGAAACTCACTCCTAAGATCAAAACGACACTTACGACAGGTCTAGATCTAAGGGTGACAGTATGACTAGTTTACTTTTGTAATGGGAAACCGTAAATGATGTAACAAATACACAAAGAACAAATACAGTTTCTTTATACAACTGAGGCAGAATTGAGGCAAAGAAAAGGGGTTTCAGATAGGTACACTGACTGATAACAGGCTGCAAAAATCAAAGATGAAACTGAGCAAAAGGAAGCAGGGAACCACAGCTGCACAAGGCAAGGGCTGATTAGCGCACCCTCAGCATAGAGAAACTGAACTTCAGCGCAGGTATCCTTCACGAGACCTGTGTTGAAATGCAGAACCTCTTCACAGAGTCTGCGCTGAAGCAGAAACGAGAATTGTTTCTGGGTTCTGGGTCACGGTTTGCAGTTAAATATACAGTTTTTGGCCGGATCAAAGCTATCAATTAGGTACAATTAGGAGGATGGTTTAAAGGAGGACTAAGATCTATCACAAAGGGCTGTTAGAGCACTTGTGGGTCAGTTTGTTCAGATCATAAAAACAGGCCCAGTGAGTGGACTAGAGTGGCAGATCTCTACTTTGCATTTGAAAATGGCAAATGCATTTCGATTTGGCACTCTTAAGTTTATGAGAAGAACAACAATAGAAACACAAATAAACTAACAAGATACTTTCCCCAGCGGAGTCGCCAATTTGTTGTTGGAAAAAGTATCCAATTCGGAATGCCCCTATCCCACTCTAAGAGGTGATAGTGCCTTAGCAACAAACAAGGAAACTTATTCGAGTATTCTTCTTTATGAAATGTAAATGAGGAAGAAGGATCTAACTAACCTGTGTCTTCCGCTAATTTGTCGATCCAAATCACTCCTCTCTTCAGTAGCTCCCAGCTTCTTGTTCCTTCACCGGCCCAGCTTCACCGAATTCCTGCAAGATCACAAGAGAGAGAAACTACACAAAGATACAGATATACATTCATAAAAATCTCAAGATCAGATTAAGCTAAACATGTAAGCATAACAAAACATCATTGGTATACAACATGTAGGAGAAACTCAAATAGTTTATTGATATGATAATAAAGTCCAATAGGAGATACAACCAAGTGAGTTCTGATCCAGCATCTACCTCCCAGCAAAGGAATCCCTTCCTCTCCTCCAACAAAGCATAAATCACCCAATGTACTAATCTCAATCTCAAACCAACAACAATTCTCTGCAAAGTACAAAATTCCAGCCTCCTGAACCTCTGGGTGAGAGATCCATATATAGATGTAAGCAGAGAGGATGAGTCAGCTTATGTTTGACTTGTGGCTTCTCTCTGTCAGTTCTTGCTTCCACTTGGAGGTTGAGAACCTCTTACTCATCACTAGTCGAATTCATTGATGCAAGTGTCATTGGAGAAGATTCTGGAAGCTTCCAAGGTCTTTCCACCTCGTTGAATGAGTTTGCCATTTGTCATTTCCCGCTCAGCACACCCTGGTAGTGCTTCCACCTGCGTTGCAGTGCACCTAGCCAGTGTAGACTCTGCATTTCAACGCAGGCAGCTAGTGGAGCCTCTGAATTGATCCTGAATTGACTGTTTCTGTGTGGTTTTTTGGTGGAGAACTTCTGGGAGAAGCTGTCATTGGTTGACCTTGTTCCTTTAGGAGCTGTAACAACATCTTTAGGGACTTTGGATCCCTTGAATTATGGAAATTTCATGCTTATAGCTGTAAGGCACAAAAATGTCTATAACACTAATGCATAGCTCCTTAATAGTTTTTCAAATATTAGTATTTCCTTTATAGCTTGGAGTAAAGGAATTTTGATGCAAATATTCTTAAGTTCATCTAGAATATCATAGTATGGTAAAACAATTTTCCTTTCTATTCCTTTATGAATTTTGAGCCTTTCAGGAAAAGGTGGATCCTACAAAGAAATAGAAGGTTGTTCTTCTAGAGGAACCATCATAGCTTTCTTTATTTTCTCATCCTTTGATTGTATAGGAACATCTTTCGTTAGAGGAATATTTTCTTGATCAAGATTTGCATCTTTTTCATGAGCTTTATCCTCTTTATATTTTTGGAAGGCAATTGTTGGTGACTTATTTTGTAAAACCCTACCAGATCTAAGTTGAGCATCATTTATACCTAGTGGGGTAATCATACAAGTTTGAAATTTTTTCCTTAAACATTATAAATAGCTTGTTGATTCTTATTGTTTATATTTGGAAGAGGTTGAGTGGGTAGATTATTTGGTTTTTGAGGAAATGGTAATGAAATTTGTTGATTTTGATTTTAAAATTGAGGAGGTTGGGTTGGTTGTGGAGGATAATATTGTGGTGGAAAATAAGGATAAGGTTGTTGGAATTGAGGATATTGAGGATATTTTACATAAGGATTTTTCCAACCTTGTGCCCAAGATGGATTTTGAGATTGTGGGGGCCAAGATTTCCATGGCATGGGTACATTCCAATTTTTCTGTGGTTGTGCATATGACTGAGTATTGAAACCTTGAGTCATATTTGATTGTTGATTTTGCCATTGTATTTTATCAATAAAACAAAGAGATTCAACTTGGCTTGTTCCAACTTCATCATGAAAAACAACTTTAA
Source organism: Pinus tabuliformis (assembly GCA_031772625.1). NCBI lineage: Eukaryota > Viridiplantae > Streptophyta > Pinopsida > Pinales > Pinaceae > Pinus > Pinus tabuliformis. Next base: position 97,241,303 of record CM062809.1, read on the forward strand.
GACTAGGAATCGAAGAACATTCCTTTGTATTATGATTTTCAACACATAAGACACAAATTTCTATACTATCAAGGGGACATTCTCTTAAGGCATGTTTCTTCCTAAACTTGGGATAAAAAATAGATAATGCAACATTCTCGTCTTTTTGCTTGTTTAGTATCTTAAGGGTATCCAGTTGTTCACTAAGACTCCCTAGGATATATGTTTTTAAATTGTCAAGCAAATTGCCTATTTAAACTCTACTTGCTATTCTAATTGCAAACTTATTAATTCTGGACATCACAGGATCTCTTGAGTTTTTCCCAGTTCTAGCCTTTCCCCTTGAAATATGCTTACACAAATCACAAATTTCTCCAAATGAAAGTTTTGAAACATCTCCCTTGTCCATTAAATTAAGAAGGTCAATCCATTCATCTCTAATGGATTTTAACAAAATTTATTTTAATGTTTCATCATCTAAATGATGCATCTTAGCCCTTTTAATGTTGTAATCAAATCTTTCAACTAGTTCTTCAAGGATTTCATCCTCTTTTTGCATCATCTTAAAGACTTCATCCTTAAGGTTAGGGGACATGCAATAATTCTTATATTTTTCGAAGAACACATTTTTCATTTCTCCCCATGTTATAATAGTATGTGTTCCTAATCCCATGAACCATTTAAGTGCTCCATCTTTAAGAGTAGCTGGAAATAATTTCAATTTTTGAGGATCAAGTAAGTAGTCATAAGTTCTACATAAAATTTCATTCTAAAAAATAATCGTTTCAGGGTCCTCATTTCTCAAACCATGGAAATCAGGAAGGATGGAGGGTGAGATGTTATTCATCGTCGCTGTGGTATCCTCATAAAAAATGGGAAATCCTTAATGATTTAGTTCTTCCCTACCACCTCCACCTCCTCCTCTATTTCTTCCTCTGCCTCTTCCACCTCCAATCCTAAGTTCACCATTTGCATTTTGTACTTCTCCTTCTCCTTACCTTGCCATTATAGACTCCTCATAGCTAATATAAGGTTCTATGATAGGATTGTCTAGCTCTTATCCTGGTTTCTCTACTAATGGTATATTATAATAATTTTCTTCTTCTTCCTCTTCACTAGGAACCTCTAGTTCTTTTCCTAGAAGTTTCTCTCTTGTTGAAGAGAATAGAATACTCCTTCTGTTGGGGATGTAGGTTCTTCAACTACAACTTTGGTAGAGGAAGTTGGTGAATATTTTGTTGGATTTCAGATCTATGCGCCTCAGGAAATCTATGTATACCTGTCAGTGATGGAATGTGAGTATGAGTGGATGGTGTGGCACTACCAAGTCTAGCGAGGGTGAGTGGTGATGTTGGAATTTAACTTCTACCTCTAATTACAAATATACCCCTAGAATCCCTTTCTCTATACATAAATGATTTTTATCATGCTCTATTTATGCATCTACAAAATTGAATGCAAATAAAATGATAGGAAAACCAAAAATGGAATCCTATATACATCTCCCCTGCTATGACGCCAAAATTTTGGGTAATTTAATTGTTTTTAAATTACTTCATCAATTGTAAACCAAGGTTTGTGTACTTGTGAGATGTATATGCACTATATATGCTAGTAATTCTATCTATGGACTGAATTATTCTAAGTATGGACAAATATTTGAATGCGATTTAAAGAGTGAGCACGCACAAGTTCTTTCTATTAAAAATTACATCAAAACCAAATTACTTGATTGAATTGAAATCTATTTCTTGTAGAATTGAAAGTCCAATTTAATTGTAGAATTCAAAACTTACTTCTGCTTGCAAAAAAAGGAAATGATAATACTAAATTGCAGGAAAAATATTCTAATGCTACTTACAGAATTGAAAACACTGCAACACTAATTTTCCGAAAGGAACTTCTATACTAATTGCATAAAATGAAATTACATAAGAAAAACTAATTGTAGAAATAAACTATTGACAGGAATAAAAATCAAATGAGAAATTATAACTCTAAATGATTACTTGTGCGTGATTAACTCTAAAAGACATTTCTATTGCCATCTATGAAATTAATTGAGTAATGAAACCTGAAAGAAAACGCGTATGAAAGTTAAATATTTTTGGTAATTTTCCTTTTATAAGTGCTCTGAGACTATAAATAAAAAATGATCAAATCATAACTATAATGAAACTATTCTAAGAGAAAATAAACATCAGAAGACTATCACACTATGAGAAAATGAAAACATAAACAAAACTAAATATCCTTACAAATCGACAGGGGGCTCTCCCATGAGCGTAAGTCTACTTTAGATTAGATGATTTCTTAGTCATGCATTGAAAACAGAGGATTGTATTAACTTGAAACAGCGTATCACAAATTACAGAAATGAAACACCATAAACTTAATAATCGAACTATGTTTTGGGTCACTCCTTATTAATTTTATACAAGTTTTCATTAAATACAAAATTATGAGAGATTCTTCTCGGATCATATCCTCATGGTCGAACAAGTATTTTGCATGCTTTCCTGATGTCATTTTGATTTCTTGTTTCCTTCACTTGACTGTTGCACCATCATACTCAGAGTTTGACTTTGAGTTTGCCTCTTAGATCTCCTAATCTTTATAGTCTACCAAGTCATGCTGATAGGTGGTCGTCCATGTGTTAGAAATATGTCATCTTCAGATACTCTTCATCCCTTTATTGATGCACTGCAACCTCTCTAACCATGAATATTTCTGCGAAATTCAACATTAGCTGCGAAATATTCATAATTATGTTATTGTAGGAATTTTTTCATTATAATTCATAAAGAAACTTAAATTCTCATCATGGATGATAAATACCTTTCGATAAGTTGAATTGAGCTTGAGTATGCTGAGAATACTACAAAAAAGGGGATAAAAAGGTAAAGGATATGGAAAAAGGTAGTAAAAAAGGAAACAATTTTAGACTTCAACAAGCCTCAACTTGAAGATTCTACTTCTGGCACACTCATGCAACTCAGTAGGTCTACCATCTTGTCCCTCTTATCTCTTGGCCATGGTATGATTTTTGTGAGATATACCATGATTGGAAGACATGTTAGATCCACGAGAGCACTAGGGATATAGTTTTTTGTAAGAGGCCTTACCCTACTGTGACTATTCATGGTTGGGTTGATGAAGAAGATGTTATCGATGTCGAAACAAGAAGAACTAATAAAGCTCGCATTGATAAAGAACAATATTCTAAATAGAAAACTAATAAAAAGTCCTAAGGTCCCTCTTACAATCATTCATCTATAAATACTTCCTCCTCTAACCAAACTATATATTCATGTCCTTCCTCTTCTTCAGCCTCGTTTCTCGGATTCAACATCTTGACTAAAATGGCCAATATTAAGGTTGGAGTTTCATTGTTTGATATGACCATAATTATTAAGAAATAAAAGCAACTAAAAGGATTCCTTGAAGGTAAAGTTCTTGCTCCAATCAATTACCTTGAATTTCAACCTGAAGAACCCTATCAAGAGACAAATTTCACTATTGATAATCCTTCCATCCCTTTTAGAACATCTCCATTCTATGTGTCTATGAAAATCCATGATAAAATTTCACATTGGTTCCTTGTAGATGGAGGGTTTGGACCTAATGTTATGCCTAAGATCATCATGGAAGAACTCGGTCTTCAATGTACTGATGATACTCCCTGAAAAATAGTTGGCTTCAACAATTCACTGCAAGAATATATCGGTATAATCAAAGATATCACACTAGTTGTCTGTGCTCACATGGAAATAAAAACTACATGTAACATAGAGGTGATGGACATGTTAGTCTCCAATTATTTTATCATAGGTTCACACGGGAGGGTACTTATCTTTTGATGGAACACACATGACCATTTCCAAAAATGTTGAAGATATTATCGTCTGTAGGGGAGGTCGGATCACTCCTTTTATCAAAGGTTTACCTCAGCGTAATGTAAATTATGCTGAGGAAGAAATGTGTCTTTACTCCCTCTTTACAGAATAATATATTCCTCCACCATATGAACCTCATTTCAAAAATCAACTTTGGTATCCATATTTTGAAGGTGCTTCATCCCACGAGGGAAATGGTGTTCGTATTCTTTTATATTCACCTCAAGGTAAACTACACCAATACGTATTTTGACCTGAGTTTGATTTTTCCAATAACATTGCCGAATTTGAATCCATTATTATAGAATTGAACACACTCTTACGCTATGATGAAGATATCTAACTGCTTATGGAGATTCTAAATAGATTGTCAATATTGTTAAGAAAATTTAATTTTCCAATAATAGGTTAATTAAGCATTATACTCAGTTGACTTGGGAGAAAATATCTGTTGAATTCTTTCAATATTACTCATGTTTGTAGTGAATTTAATGCTTTAGCTAATCGATTAACTACTTATGCTTGAAGTTTCTCTTGTCAAACCCTGCCCAATAGGCCTGATTGTATGTTTTAATATTTGTATAGAATTCATCTTCCTAATAATGAAGAAGACTGGAAAGTATTCCAAGATGACGAGAGTATATATTCTTTTAGTCAAAATTAGCCAATCAATGTCAGTCAAATCATATCTCTAAAAGACAAAAGTATCCATCCAACCTCTCTCCATTGGAAAGTTTTTTTTCCCCAGTGATGTCCCAACTTCATCAAAGAATAATCATGTAGAGGAGTCTAAGAGGAAAATTGGTGAAACCATCTCAATCAACATTAAAAACCCTGATGATTCGAAGCTCTTACAAAGATAGCATTAAAGACAATTTTCCCTTACCTAATATGGGTTAGATTTTTGCAATAGATTATAGGATCATAGATGATGTCACTTTTGGATGACTTCTTTGGTTATAACCATATATGCTTGAAGAAAGCTGATAAGTTTAAAACCACTTTCACTACTCGCTAGGGCACCTTTTCTTATGAACGTATGCCATTCAGATTAATTAGTGCATGTGCCACATTTCAGAGAGCCATGTAGTTGGATTTTGATGATCTCAACAGGAAGATTATCCAAATCTATCTCAATGATATGACTATTTATTCTAAGTGTTGTGCTAACCACATTAATCATCTCAATCACATACTACTTCGTTGTAAGTGATTCAATATCTCTCTCAATCCCAAGAAATCAATTTTTAGTGTTACGGTTGGTAAACTATTGGGACATATCATTTCAGAAGCAGGTATTCGTATCGATCCCGAACAAGTCACTGCAATCTCGGATCTTCCACCCTCGAATTCCAATAAAGAAATTCAATCTCTTATGGGTAAGATCAATTTCATTTGAAATTTTATAAATGATTTTGCTAAAATTGTCAAACCTATCCATAATATAACAAAGAAATATTGTGAATTTAAGTGGAATGATTCTTCCCAATAGGCTTTTATTACCATCAAGCAAGAAATTTCCTTTGCGCATATTTTAGCTAAACCTGACTTTGCTAAATATTTCATTATCTACACTAATGCAACCAAATATGCTATTTTAGGCATCCTCATGCAAAAAGATGATCAAGGGAAAGAGAATCTAATCACTAAATTCATGAGTTAGCTTATCAAATGAAGAGTTTATGTACTCTTTGATTGAAAAGCATGTTTTTTCCTAGTTAAAGTGATCGAGAAAATCAGGCACTACTTTCTTAGAAAGAAAATAGAGCTAAAACTACCATTACTTGTCATCAAGTTTTTGCTATCTCAGAGTTTGTTTTAAGGGAAACTTGCACATAGGCTTTCCAAGATGCAAGAACATGATTTTAGAATTACCACTTTGAAAACTATAAATGGGTGTGACTTGGCATTACATCTAGCCCAACATCTAGATCCAAGTGATTCAAAAGATGATGATGGGTCTTTGTCTACCTTGTTGTTAATCAATGAGAAATTAATTGATTTTTTTGATCATCGATGGTACAAAGATTTTATCTTTTACCTTCAGAATATAAATTTCCCTGAATACTTGGACAAATTTCAATGCAGACATTTACGTCTGGAATCTTCCAAGTATCTCATCTTGAATACTATGTTGTACCATAGGTCTTATGATGATTTACTGTTGAGATGTGTTTATGATCGATATGTTGCGAGTCTTTTATTATTTTCTCATGGTTCTACCTTGGGAGAGGTTTCAGTTTTGGAGTACACTTTGCAGCAAAATAAACTACACACAAAATTTTAAGATTTGATTTTTACTCGCCTACTATTTTTACAGATTTATATAAATATGTGATAATTTGTGAAGAGTGTCAACAAGCATTTGAAAGGGAGAAATTTCATGGAATTCCTCTCTTCCCTATGATCCCTAAATTTCCTTTTACTAAATGGGGTTTAGATTTTATTGGACCTATCAATCCTCCTTCATTAGTTGGTCACATTTTCATACTTACCGCTACTAATTATTTCACTAGGTGGGCTAAAGTTTTTCCCTTAACTAATGCTTGTGATGAGAAGGTAATTGAATTTTTAGAAAACAATGTTTTCTCATGCTTTGGACAACCCTTAGAATTGATTTCAAATAATTGACCTGCTTTCATATCTTCTCACTTTACTCAATTCTGTAATTAGTACAACATTAAACATTCCACTTCATCAACTTATTACCCACAAGGAAATGGGCTAGTTGAGTCTATTATTAAAAATCTCATTAGAATATTGAAAAATAGCATTAACAACAAACCTTGCATGTGGCATGCTCTATTGAAATTTTCACTATGGGCAGATTGCACTACTATCAAATCCAGTACACTTCACCCTTTCAATTTGTATATGGACAAGAAGCTATATTGCCTACTGAGTTAGAACTATTGTTACTTCGTCTAACTATACAAGATGTATAAATTTCCTCAAGCAATGTTCCTTAGAAGTCTTTAGCACTGCTAGCTCTCGAAGAAAAACAAAACCATTCCCTAGAAAATCTTTAGCGCAAGATCAAAATTGTAAAAAAGTGTTTCGATAAAAAGTCCAAAAATGTTAGTTTCACTCTTAATTGAGAGGTTATTCTCTAAGACTTGGCTCATGCTAAAAAGGGTAAACATCATAAATTTCAAAAAATGTGGATTGGCCCTTTTCAAATCTCTACTATCGTCAGACCAAGTACCTATCTACTTAAAGAAAAGGATGATCGTGTTCTGCCATACACCACTAATGGTTCACATTTGAAGCCATTTGTGGAGGCAAATTCTAGTTGAATCATCATTATTTCACTCAAATTGTCTATATGTAATCTTTTCCTTTTTGTTTATTACATTTGTTGTTGCTTCCCTCTTGTTTCTTTTTCTATTTTTCTCTTATTTTCAGACATTTATGTATCCCTTTCTATATGCTTTGACATTGTTGTTTTCTATTATTGATTACTACTGGTTTATTTATGCAAAAGCAAGGGAACATTGACAACATATTCTTTTGTAGGTATAAAATCTTAAGAATGTTGCTTTTCTGGACATTATAAGCTAACAATTATAAATTTCTACAAAATAATCATTATTAAGAGGTCACAAATCTGTGATCTTCACCTTTAAATGGGTCATTTTGGTTCTTTTTAAACTTTATTATTAACTGCATAAATACACCTTAATGTATTCCATTTGCATCCTGCCATACGGCAATCCCTACTTCTTGTCCTCATGACAACCTACATCCTACTCTTCTTCAGTTGAAATTAGATTTATTTCAACCAGAGATATGATGTTCAAACTTTCCTCTAGCAAGTATCCCTGTGGAGTCTCTAATGTTGACATCTCTCAACAATAAATAAAATTTGCAAGCCATTGCAGTGATTTGCAATAAATTCTCATCTATTTACGTCCAAAATTACAATAAATATGACATTGTAGGTGGGACCCTCAAATGATAAAATCTTCCGATTATGGCTTGACATGCACCTTGTAGTTAATAACTAGGAAGTTCTAATAAGTTATTGCTGCAAAATATGTTTATCCATTATGATTCAAAGTTGGTGGGTCATGACTCAAATCACACAAATAGCCCCTCTCTATATATATATAATTTGATTATACACATGTATATTATAATATATATAATTTCATTATACACCTGTATACTATAATGTTTGGCACCATTACAATAAACGTCAAATACAAAAATATGTTGCAATTGTGTAAAATATGTTTCAAATAGGTATTAGTCATGTGAAGTGTTAACAATGGCTTCTGAACTTATATATTGTATAACACAATTTTTCATATGTTTTTGAGAGTGTCAAGAGTATATATTACGGTCTCAAGATTTGCACTAAGGGTTTATGTATGACACACATGGAAAACGAAATAATTGTTTGTATTATTATTTGTGACATGATCCTGTACAATGTTTTGATATAAGATACAAGACTTGATATTTTGAAGTTATAATGTTTTATATGGGACGATAATATGGATTGCATATGGTGCATGCATATATATTTACGACTATGATAAAACTTTGACGTGATGAGCTGTATATAAAAAATTGTATAAAATTCAATGGTTTGAGTTTTAAGGTTGGTTTGTTGCCGAGAAAGATAAAAATCAAACTTTGAATTAAAAAGAAGGAGTTGCAGCTCACAGGTGTGTACTGCACCTGAGAGACTGCACTCAAAACAAAGAGGAGACTCTCACTCTCGTTCACTCTACATTACATCAAATGAATATTACAATATTAAATACATCACTGAAAAATAGGTAGTTGTAAACAACCTCCTAAACTCTAGGAACTAATCCTAAACTAAGGAGATACGTTACAACCATATAACCATTTCTCCATTATTTTTAACTCCCCCCCTTAATGGAGAAAGGGTTATTCTGCACTCCTAACATCCCTCTAAATAATTCAAACTTTACTCACCCTAGAGGCTTAGTAAAAATATCAGCTAAATTATCACAAGTATTACAATACTCCACACATATTTCTTTTGACTGTATCTTTTCTCGAACAAAATTAAACTGAGTGTCAATATGTTTAGTATTTTTATGGAAAATTGGATTGTATGCAAGCTTTATTGTGCTATGGTTGTTAGTTTTGATGCTGGTTGCTTCTTTCTGTCCTTCGCCTGCATCACTAAGCAATCTCCTCAACCAGATAGCTTCGCATGTAGTTGCACACAAGGCCTGGTACTCAGCTTCACATGATGATAATGCTACAGTACTTTGCCTTTTGCTACTCCACGAAATGACCTCGGATCCAATACTAAATGCGTTACCTGTGATTGACCTTCGATCATCTAGGTTACCTGCCCAATCAAAATCTGAATAACCTGCTAAAGTAACATCAGAAATGTCAGTGTATAAAATACCATAATTACAAGTACCACTAGGGTACCTCAACACACATTTTGCTGCAATCCAATGAATTTCAAGTGGTTTGGACATAAACTGGCTCAGCACACTAACGGAGTATGCCAGATCAGGTCTATTTGTCATGAGATATATCAAACTTCCCACTAGCTATCTATACAAAGTTGCATCCACCTGTTTTGTGCCATCATCACTGCTTAACTTGAGATTCTGCTGCAATGGTGTTGCTACTGTTTTACACTGTTCCATTCGGAATCTTTCCAATAGGGTTCTAACATACTTTCCTTGAGTTAGAAAAGTTTGACCAGAATCTTTCCATACCTCCAAACCTAGGCAATAATGAAGATCTCCAAGGTCTTTCATTTCAAATACGTGTGAAATTTGCTACTTGATTTCTTTGATCAAATTATTTGCATTTCCTGTTATAATCATGTCATCCACATACAAAGAAATCAAAATGATTTGCATCTGTTTATTTATCTTGGTATACAGGTTTGGGTCGTTGAGGCTCCTATGAAAACCATGTTGTATAAAAATGAATCAATTTTCTCATACCATGACCTGGGTGCTTGTTTCAAACCATAAAGTGCCTTATGCAATTTACACACTAAATGCTCCTGCCCCTTTTTCACAAAACCAGGAGGTTGTACTAAATAAATTTCTTCCTTTAATTCTCCATTCAGAAATGCAGACTTAACATCTAGCTCATGTAGCTTCCATTTATGTTTTGTTGCTAAAGAGATTAGCATTCTAATTGTATTTAGTTTAGCTACAAGGGCAAAGGTGTCATCGAAATCTATGCCTTCTTGCTGTGAATAACCCTTTGCTACCAGTCTAGCTTTGAATTTTTCTACACTCCCATCTGTATTTATCTTAGGTTTATACAGCCACTTACAACCTATAGGGGTTTTTCCTTCAGGAAACTCAACTAAATCCCAAGTATGATTTCTATATATTGATTCAATTTCCTCATGCATTGCAACCCTCCATTCCTCTTATTTACTTGCTTCTTCATAATTTGAAGGTTCTACAATGTTTAAAATTTTGGACATTAAAGCATAGCCTTTCAATCTTTCAGGTGGTCTAGTCTTCCTACCTGATCTTCTAGGTAGAGGACTTACCTCAACTCTATCTGTTTCAGCACTTTCTGGGCCTGCATCATCACTTATTACACTATCTGCTGCTACTTCTTCCTGTTTCTGCTACTGCTCCTGCTCTTCATCTTCGTTACTGCTCATCTCTATCAACAATGGAATGTGGTTGTCATTGCTAGAGTCTTCCTTTCCATCTTCAATCTGTTCATGAAAAACAACATCTCTGATTGCAAAAACTTTATGAGTCACAAGATTATATAACTTGTATGCCTTATATTCTCTGCCATATCCTACAAATATACATTTCAAGGCTTTGGGGTCTAACTTCTTTCTATCTGCTTTTGGTATATGAGCATAAGCTTTAGATCCAAATATTCTTAGATGACTAACTGCTGGTTTGAGTCCAAACAATGCTTCAAAGGGGATTTTGAAGCCTAGACATTTAGTAGGACTCCTATTCTTTAAATAAACAATAGTATTAATGGCTTCTGCCCAAAGACCATTTGATATACCTTTACCTTGAAGCATACTTCTGGTGCACTCCACAAGAGTTATGTTCTTGCGTTTTGCTACTCCATTCTGCTGTGGAGTGTGTGGCACTGTGAATTGCTGCATAATCCCATGCTGCTTGCAGAAGTTCATGAACTCTCCTAACCTGTATTCTCCCCCTTGGTTCGAGCGGAGAATCTTTATCCTCTTTCCTGTCTGGTTCTCTATCATAGATTTGAACTCCTTAAAGTACCGAAAGGCTTGACTCTTTTTACTTAAAAAATACACCCATGAAAACCTAATGCAGTCATCTGTAAACAGCAGAAAATAATATGCACCTCCTAAGGACCTAGTTTGCATAGGTCCACAAATATCTGTATGCACTAGTTCTAGGATGTCTATTTCCTTTCTGTTGACATGCAAAGGGAACTATTCTCTATGCATTTTCCCTAATGCACATCCATCACATTCCAACTTGACATTGTGAAAAACAGGGAGTCCATCGACCATACCTTTCTTTTGAAGTAAGATGAGGTCTTGCAAATTGAGATGTCCAAATATCTAATGCCAGAGATTTTCGACTATTGATCCAGCTGCAACCATTTCTTGTCGTGGCATACTCTTTGCATCCAATCTGTACAAATTCCCCAGGCGCACTCCTGTTGCAACTGTTTCCATCTGGCTATCCTTAATGACACAACCATTATTAAAGAATTTCACCTGCATGTCCTGGTCTGTAATCATTGAGATAGAGATCAAGTTTTTCTTAATTCCTGGAACATATAATACATTTTTAAGATGTTTAATGTCGCCACTAGGTAGCTTCACAGGAATATCTCCACATCCTTTGATCTCATACCCACTGTCATCTCCTAGATAAATTTTTGATCCACATGCAGATTCTTCAAGAAATTCAAAACAGTGCTTCTTACCGGTCATGTGTGAGGATGCGCCAGAGTCAACATACCATATGTCGTCCTCATCTCCCTTTGATGCTGAAAGAGCACAATTGACTGTGAATAGTCGAAGATCATGGTTGTGGTCCTCTTCTTCTCCCGCAAAATAGCCCTGATGTTTCCTCTGTTTGCCTTTTCTTTAATCTGATGACCAGGTTTCCCATAATAAAAACATCTCTTAACATAATTATCAGTCATACCTCTGAATGGTCTCTTTTAAAAAGAGCTAGCCCCCTTCTGCTACTGCCGCTGCGGTTGCTAGTGCTGATGTTGGTGCTGGTGCTGCTTTCCTCTGTATTGTCGCCTCTTCGCCATCAGAGCTAGGTCATTGCTCTGAGTTTTTAGATTCTGTCTTCGCTCCTCCTCCTGGAACAGAATCGTTGTCAACTCATCAAATGAAAGGGATTTCTCCCTCGCTGACAGTCCTATGATGAATGTCTGATATTCATCAGTCATTCTATTCAATGTGAGTGTAACTAGATCTGAGTCAGACACCTTTTCTCCAATAGCTCCCAGTTTTTCTCTCAAATCCTTGACTCTGGCCATGAATCCACCAACGAACTCATTCTCGTCCATCTTCAATGCAAACAACTTTCCCTTAAGTGCCAGAACACGATTTGTATTCTGAGTCTCATACAGGCTCTTGATCGTTGTCCATATATCAGCGGCTGACTTGGAATCTCTGATATGTGGGATAATATTGTCCTTAACAGACATCTTCAGTATAACTTTTGCTTTCGTTTCTCGTTTATCCCAGTCTTGTTCTTGAGTCGCTGTTCCAGATTTCGGCTCATTTCCCTCAACGATCGCCCATGCATTTACGCTCTCCAGCAAAGTTTACATTTTGAATTTCCAGTTGGAGAAATTCGTTCCATCGAGTTTGCCAGACTCGTGGAGGTATGATTCTATACTGTTGTTCATTTTCGCCCAACTGAACACTCTAATCGGCCACCACTGGGCAAGTCCGATCTGCTACCACCGAACAGATCAGGAACTTCACTGTGCCACCTCCCGGCAAGTCCGATCTGCTGCCACCGAACACATCAGGGACTTCATTGTGCCACCACCAGGCAAAACCGATCTGCTACCACCGAACAGATCAATAAGCAAGCTCTAACACGCCACCACCGGGCAAAGGCGATCTGCTTCCACCGAACAGATCAAGGAGCTGCACTGCGCCACCACCGGGAAAAAACTGATCTGCTTCCACCGAGCAGATCACAGAGCTCTGATTCGCCACCACCGGGCAGGTCCGATCTGCTACCTCTGAGCGGATCACGGACCCCAATTCGCCACCACCGGGCAAGTCTGATCCGAGCGGATCAAGAAACCTCAATTCGCCACCACCGGGCAAATCAAATCTGCTACCACCGAGCAGAAATCTCCATGTGCCACCACTGGGAAACTCCGATCTTCAACAAAAATTGCAGATTTCCAGAGAGAAAGAGGTTGGCTCTATGGCGCTCTGAACAGCTACAAATCTGCGCCAATTGCAGAAAAGAAAAATTCACTGTGTCCACGGAAATTGGCGTGCTTAACAGCCACGGATCCATGCCAATTTAGTTATAATTTCGTTGGCGCGCTTATCAGCCCCAAACCCGCGCCAATGGGCGCTTCTGTTCTTTAAAAAATCGCGCCTTTCTGTTTTGTTCTAGATTAGTGTGACTGTCTTCAAAAAATCTGTGCCAATTGCTCAACCCTTTCTTCGGCTCAGAGATGATCAGTCATATGAGACCCTTTGCTCCAGGTGTTACTGCAGTTCCACCTGATCACACACACACATTTACATGCACTCCTACCACTACAGAAATGTAACTAATGATACATCTGCGCCAATTGCTCAACCCTTTCTTCGGCTCAGAGATGATCAGTCATCTGAGACCCTTCGCTCCAGGTGTTACTGCAGTTCCACCTGATCACACAGACACATTTACATGCACTCCTACCACTAAAGAAATGTAACTAATGATACATCCCTAAAAAAAATGAGGCTATCTCTACCCTAAGCTCTGATACCAAGATAAAAATCAAACTTTGAATTAAAAAGGAGTTGCAGCTCACAGGTGTGTATTGCACCTGGGAGACTGCACTCAAAACAAAGAGGAGACTCTCACTCTCATTCTGACTCTACATTACATCAAATGAATATCACAACATTAAATATATCACTGAAAAATAGGTAGTTGTAAACAACCTCCTAAACTCTAGGAACTAATCCTAAACTAAGGAGATACGTTACAACCATATAACCATTTCTCCATTATTTTTAACTGAGAATGACCTATCAGTTGCTAGAGAATGAATGTCATTGTTTTGCTTATGGATCTACACATTACAATCACAACATGATTATTTAATATCTGAAGATTGTCGTAAGATTCGACACATTATTTTATACATTGCATTCATTATCGACGATGATTGTTGATAAAGTCAGTTGAAATGCCAGTGCAGCTCTGGCTGTGAATGTGGCCACCCCTCGAAACTCTTATTGGTCGGTTCACGACATCTGTGATGAATCATCTTCCACATATGATAAGTAGGTTAGGTAATGGAGGCTGTGGTTTCTTGTTGGCATTGTATCATTGGTTTGTGTCATACTCAACGAATAATTTGGTAAAATCAGAAAGTTTACGCTAATGGTTAACACATTTGCCCCACCATTTACGACTCCACTATGTTCCATCCTCAATATTATACTTTCATTTTCAATCTTCCCCATGGGTTCTTGGAAGAAAACTCGATTAGCCTGTATGGTTACCTGCTTTGGAGGAAAAGAAAAGGGTCGTTGAGGACCGATAAAGAAGGACTAACGTGATTTTTTTGGGTTGCAGAGTAAGTTATTTGAGACCTTAGCTCGTTCATTTCACAGGTTTGATTAAACTAAACAATGCTTATTTACTTAATGAGTTTGGTTATTGTCTTATGTCTGCTATATTATTCTTTTTACCTTTCGGTTCTTGTCTACTTGGTATTGTATTGACTAGTTAACTAGCATTTTATGTTGGGGATTTTTCTGGTAAAATCCCAAAAACAACATAAACTGGACACAGAGACAATGCTCTGTTTCAAACACACAGGATCTTAACACAACGGAAACAAAAAAAAAATTATTTGCAGCAGACAGAGTTTTTACACACCACACATTTCTATTCATTAATAAAAGCAACTGCTGTTACAAATTTCTTCCTCTCTCTCAAAGGGATTCACCAGGAACATTTGGGTTCCACACAAAAAACTACTCTGTCTCTCCTGAGAAATACTCTGTCTCAGTTTTTTAAATTGACACACTGCTGTGAAGAATTACATACATTGATTTTTCTCACGCTGCTGCGTGTTCCTTTTTTTTCATATTCATAACTATACATGTGCACTGCTGTGCATTACAATTCTCTTACATGGGCGCTGCTGCGTCTCCCCTCTTCACTCTCATCAACCCAACAAAAAAAAACGAAACATTACATATATGTATCAACAATAAGAACTTACTTCACATTTTCACTTCCCATGCTTCCGTAAAAGAAAAAATAAAAATTAAATGCTTTTACCAACTATTACTTGAGGCCATACTCCCGCTGAAATAAAATTAAAAAATTCACCAAAACTTACCAACCCACAGTAAATAGCATTTACTGTTTTACTGACATTTACTGGCAGTAAGTAAAAACTTTTACTTCACGTAAAATTTCATTTAATGCTGGCCTATACTTCACCCATTGACTTCATTTAAATCGCATCGCAGAATCCCATTTGGTCGGAACACAAAATTGGGGCACACACATATGATGTGATCTGCGATATGCGATCGGATCGCATCGCACCATCGCAATCGCCAGAAAACACAACACATATCGGAGGGTGACAAGGTGAGTTGTGATTTGCGATATGCGATGGATCACATCGCAAATAAAATAAAGCTGCAGTTGAAATTATATTTCAACACTCCCCTTTAATTTCAATTGTTGGGTTATCAATCATACCCAGACATTTCCTCAAAAATTCAAAGCTTTTCTGGTCCAATGGCTTTGTCAGAATGTCTGCAACTTGTTCCTGAGTCCTGCAATGTTGTAAAACAATTTCTCCATTGTTCACCAATTCTCTGATGTAGTGAAACCTTGTGTCAATGTGTTTCGTTCTCTTATGAAACACTGAATTCTTGGACAACGCAATAGCTGAACTATTGTCACAAAAAATCACTGTTGCTGTTGCCTGCTCTTGGCATAAGCTCCTTAACATTCTCCTATCCACACTGCTTGACATGCTGCTGCTGTAGCTGCCACGTACTCTGCTTCTGCTGTAGACAACGCCACGATTGGCTATTTCTTGGAAGCCCATGAAATTGCTCCTGAACCCATGTGAAAGACATAACCGGATGTGCTTTTCTGATCATCCACACTTCCAACCCAATCGCTATCAGTATATCCAACTAAATCTGAACTTTCTGAAGAAGTATACAAAATGCCAAATCCTTTTGTGCCTTTGACATACCTCAGAATTCTTTTTGCTGCTTGCCAATGTGCCTCTTTTGGCCTCTCCATGAATCTAGAAATCAAACTAACAGCAAACATTATGTCAGGCCTAGTTGCAGTCAAATACATAAGGCTGCCAACTATGCTCTTATACAAGCTAGGATCAAAATCCTTGCTGTTGTCCTCTTTGCTGAGTTTTAATCCCATTACTGTGGGAGTGATTGCTGCTTTGCACTCTTGCATATTAAACCTGCTCAACACTTCATTTACATATCTTGCTTGAGAGATAAAAATTCCATTTTCATTTTGATCTACTTCTATTCCTAAGAAGTATCTCAGCAAACCCATGTCAATCATCTCAAATTCTTCTTTCATGACTGATTTGAAGTTTTCAATGAGGTAGTCATCATTACCTGTAAAAATCACATCATCAACATATAAGACAACAATTAAAATTTTGCCATTCTTTTCTTTGATGTAGACGGTGGGTTCTCCCTCACATTTTTCAAATTCATTTTCCAGTAGATAGGAATCTATCCTACTGTACCATGCTCTTGGCGCTTGCTTCAGCCCATAAAGAGCTTTCTTCAATCTGCACACTTTGTTCTCTTGGCCTTTCTTCTCATAGCCTAGAGGTTGTTCAATGTAAACCTCTTCCTTTAACACTCCATTTAGGAATGTCGACTTCACATCCATCTGGTAAACTTTCCATTTGTTTTGTGCTGCTATGGACAACACTGCTCTCACGGTTTCCATTCTTGCAACCGGTGCGAAAGTTTCCTCATAATCTCTCCCATATTGTTGCTTGTATCCCTTGACAACAAGCCTTTCCTTGTGTCTTTCAATTTTGCCTTCAGCATTGCACTTGGTCTTATAGACCCATTTAACTCCAATGACTTCTTTACCTTTTGGTAGCTTAACCAAATCCCATGTCTTGTTTCTCTCTATGGCATTCATCTCCTTATCCATAGCTTCTATCCATTTCTTATCTTTAATAGCATCTTCGAAATGAATAGGATCATCAACATGACAATACAAGGAAAATAAGGAATTCATTCCTTCATTATAAATGTCACTTAAGTTTCTGAACTTCTTACCTCTTTCACTTGGTGTGCAAGTGCTTGAAGACGCACTTGAATTTCCTCCTTGTGGTGTGCTTGGAGAAGCACTCTCATTTCTCCTCAAGGGTGTTCCTTGCTGTCCTTGTGTTGGCGCTGCTATTTAGGGATGTATGTCTACCATCTCCTCATCATCTTCATCATGAGACAAACAATTTTTAACATTCACTGTTTTCTCTATGCTTCCATCCCAAGCTTCCTCTTCAATGAACTGAACATCTCTGCTCACAAAGAATTTCTTGGTGGATGGGATATACAGCCTGTAAGCTTTGGATTCCTCACTGTATCCAATGAAGATACATTTCTCCCCTTTGCTGTCCAACATCCTCCTTAGCTGATCGGGAATGTGTGCATAGGCCACACATCCAAAAAATTTCATGTGGGTGACTCCTTGCTTTCTCCCACTCCATGCTTCTTCAGGCACTTTGTTCATCACAGCTTTTGTAGGACACCTATTCAAGATATATACTGCACAGTTTATGGCTTCAGCCCAATAATCATTTGGCAAATGCTTTGCCTTCAACATGCTCCTCGCCATATCCATAATGGTTCTGTTCTTCCTTTCAGCAACTCCATTTTGCTGTGGGGTGTACCTTGCTGTAAATTGTTTGTGAATTCCATTTTCTCTACAAAATCGTAGGAATTCCTTGGAGATATACTCACCTCCTCTGTCTGTTCTCAAGACTTTAATACGCAGCCCACTTTGATTTTCCACAAGTGCTTTGAAATTTCGGAATTTTTCAAACACTTCACTTTTATTCTTCAAGAAATAAACCCAAGTCTTTCTTGTAAAATCATCAATAAATGTTAGAAAATATTGGCTACCTGCTAAAGATTGATTTTGCATCGGTCCACATAAATCTGAGTGGACAATCTCTAAGGGTGCTTTTGCCCTTATGCTTTTCCCGCTTGGAAAACTTTCTCTGTGTTGTTTTCCCAATATGCAGCCTTCACAAAGGCTGTCCGGTTTCTCTATCAATGGTAATGCTCTTACCATTCCTTTTTTGCTCAACAGGTTAAGACCTCCAAAGTTGAGATGTCCAAATCTCAAGTGCCACAACCAATTTTCATCCTTTGGCACACTTTGGAGAGCCTCTTGGGTAACAGCTACCATTGCATCTTTGTTTTTCAAATTTGCCCTTATTCTTAGAGGGAACATTCTGTTCCTCGTCATCCTCACTTCAGCAATGCATCTTTTGCTGGGTGGAATATCCATGATGGTGCATACATCATTCTCAAAGAAAACATTGTAACCCTTTTGAACAAGCTGTCCAATACTCAAGAGGTTACATCTCATTCCAGGAACATAATAGACATCTGCTATGGTTTTCTTTTCACCTTGCTTTGTAAATATTTTAACTTCACCTTTACCCATAACAGAAATTTTGCTATCAGTCCCAAGTGTGACTTGTGACTTCACACTTTGATCTAAAGCAGAAAACAAAGCTATGTTTCCTGTCATATGGTTGCTGCAACCGGAGTCTAGAAACCATATGTCTTCACTATTTGTTTCAGCCATGTTACAAGCTAACAATACATTATCTTGGCTGACATTTTCTCTAGTAATATTTGCACTAGAGCTATTACTCACATCATGCTGCTTCTTTCTACATTCACTGGCATAATGCCCATATTTTTTACAATAATAACATTGGACATTGGGTTTTTCATACCTTTGTCCTTGAGCATGATGCTGTCCACTTTGTTCGTTGTTGCCTTGGCCTTGGTTCTGATTTGGATTGCTGCCTCTTCCTTGAGCATTTGCTGGACTGTTCCTTCCACCTCTGTTCTGGCTTCTGCCTCTTCCTCTCTTGTTTCCTCTGCCTTGACCTCTTCCTCTTCCAAAGGAAATCTGGGTCTTGAAGGCTTGCTCTAGAGATGAATTTTCATTTCTACTCAACCTCTGCTCATGTGTGATCAGTGATGCATGAAGCTCATCAACTGAAAAGTTTGAGAGATCCTTTGTCTCTTCTATGGTGGTGACAATTACATGGAAACTTGAGGGTAGGCACCTCAATAGTTTCTCCACAATCCTCCTTTCTTCAAGTATCTCTCCATGAGATCTTATTTGTGTGACCAGGCCAATTACTTGAGTGAAGAATGAGTCAATATTGTTTGACTCCTTCATGCACAGGTTCTCAAAATCTTTCCTCAGCAACTGTAGTTTTGCTATCTTCACTTTCTCCATGCCTTGATAGGATGTCTTGAGGGTTTGCCATGCTTCTTTGGATGTCTTAGCTGCTGCTAACCTTGGAAAAACACTTCCATGCACTGCCTGATACAAGAAGAAGAGGGCTTTTGAGTCCTTCTTCTTGTGGCTCTTTAACAGATCCTTCTCTCCCTGAGTTAATGCATTAAATTCATTTTCATCTGCTGGTTGTTCAAAACCATCCTCAACTATTTCCCATAAGTCTTGGGAAGCAAACAAGGCTTTCATTGTTATTGCCCAATAGTCATAGTTTTTACCATCAAATAATGGGAGCTGCATACCCATGCTATTGCTGGTGCTGGTGCCAGCCATTTTTGCACTACTTGACTATGCTTCAAAATACAGTCAAGTATTTAAGAGAAATACCTGAATCCTTTTGCTTGAGACTTCACTCTGCTGGAGAAGATTTCCTGCTGCAATAAAAGGAACCTTCCTTCAGCTTCTTTGAACCCTTCAAAGAGCCTAGACTAGCTCTGATACCACTGTTGGGGATTTTTCTGGTAAAATCCCAAAAACAACATAAACTGGACACAGAGACAATGCTCTGTTTCAAACACACAGGATCTTAACACAGTGGAAACAAAAAAAAAATTATTTGCAGCAGACAGAGTTTTTACACACCACACATTTCTATTCATTAATAAAAGCAATTGTTGTTACAAATTTCTTCCTCTCTCTCAGAGGGATTCACCAGGAACATTTGAGTTCCACACAAAAAACTACTCTGTCTCTCCTGAGAAATACTCCGTCTCAGTTTTTTAAATTGACACACTGCTGTGAAGAATTACATACATTGATTTTTCTCACGCTGCTGCGTGTTCCTTTTTTTTCATATTCATAACTATACATGTGCACTGCTGTGCATTACAATTCTCTTACATGGGCGCTGCTGCGTCTCCCCTCTTCACTCTCATCAACCCAACAAAAAAAAACGAAACATTACATATATGTATCAACAATAAGAACTTACTTCACATTTTCACTTCCCATGCTTCCGTAAAAGAAAAAATAAAAATTAAATGCTTTTACCAACTATTACTTGAGGCCATACTCCCGCTGAAATAAAATTAAAAACTTCACCAAAACTTACCAACCCACAGTAAATAGCATTTACTGTTTTACTGACATTTACTGGCGGTAAGTAAAAAATTTTACTTCACGTAAAATTTCATTTAATGCTGGCCTATACTTCACCCATTGACTTCATTTAAATCGCATCGCAGAATCCCATTTGGTCGGAACACAAAATTGGGGCACACACATATGATGCGATCTGCGATATGCGATCGGATCGCATCGCACCATCGCAATCACCAGAAAACACAACACATATCGGAGGGTGACAAGGTGAGTTGCGATTTGCGATATGCGATGGACCGCATCGCAAATAAAATAAAGCTGCAGTTGAAATTATATTTCAACATTTTAACAGGCTTGCATTTTAGTTATTGAGACATTTCTATTACAGGTTTTGTAGTTATTTTCTGCCGTTTCTCTACAATTAAAGTAAAAACCATGAGTTGGTTAAAGTAATCATGTTCTTTCATTTTTTCTTCATATTGTCGCCTATGCACTAGAAGGTCATGACCCTGGAGGGTTTCCCTAAGGAAAATAGACTTGGCATGCCATTTAGTTATCATGATATTGGCCCAAGATTGCGCTATACTTTCACAAATATTTTTGTTGTTGTTGTCATATTCGAGCCATATCATGGAATTATATATTGATCCCCGCTTATATATTAGTATTTTTTCTAATCCCTCGTTTCAATTACTTAATTACATTGTTACAGACTCGTCATTTTTAGTGATTTAACCCTTGGTACTTAATCATTAAATGATTACATTAAACCATGAAGTTTTAACTAATTTGTGGGAATCTTTGAGGTAGCTGATCTCATGCAAAAAACCACAGTAAATTGTGGGAACTTTTGAGGTAGCTGATCTCATGCAAAAAACCACAGTATTGATGTCAGTGCATGGAATTGACTGTGTCACTAAAAAAACCCCTAATAACTCTCTATACGATATTCTTTTGCGACTAATCTTATTGACTGCATTCATTCTATTTTCATTAATAAATTCACAGAGAAACTTTGTCTGTGACGCCAACTCTCATGTTCAGTAGAAGATAAATTCAGTGTGTTTCTATTCGAAGCAGTCCAAAACATAATAGGAGATTAATCTTATCGACTGCATTCATTCTAGTTCCATTAATAAATTCACAGACAAACTTTGTCTGTGACACCAACTCTCATGTTCAGCAGAAGATAAATTCAGTGTGTTCCTATTCGAAGCAGTCCAAAACATAATAGGAGATATCGTGTAGAAAGGATTTATTATCAAAATTCTAACTTAAATGATAGTCTCCTTTCACTATTATGATTCTCAAATCTATATTGTCTATTTAGTATTACTCTCATCGATAAAGACATTTCTCTTCGACAATATGATTGACGCTTTGACATCCCCCACACACACATATGGATTAGATTATGCATATCAATGTCTTCTGTAAATAATTATATTTATAAAAAAAAAAGGAGGTTCTGATGTCTACATGCGTAGGATAATCATGTCAATATATCAAGCAGTAATTCCCCTCCCTTTCCATTTATTGCCTCTATTTGTTACTTGACAAAGCGATTAATCAATTCATTAAATAAAAGTACCTAATATTTTATAACTTGTGGAATTAATTATTATCAGTTCAGTATTTCCAGAATGAGCTTCTTCACTAGGAACATAGGTACGGGCATAGGTAGGGGAGGAGGAAATAGAGATCAACATTTGGGTGTAAGAAGAGATAGGAGACCAAGGGTCTCAATCCATTTGGTTGCTGATTCAAAAGAATTAAGGCAACTGCTCCGCACTATGTGGTCAATCTGTTAGGTCAGCCAGAGCCTCAACCTGTGGTGAGACCTCAACCACAATAGGCCCCTATTCCACATCAACTAAGTATAGTATTTTTGTCCCACCACATGCTTTTGCCCCTCTTGTTGTCCCAAATAGTGAAGGTTGGAAAGTTTCCATCCCTGTGTAACCACTTCGTTCAATCCAAGGTTGGCCTATAGTCTCTTTACCACCTCCTCCTCCTGAGGCACATATTTCTCATTTGCAATTTGTTGCTTCTTGTATGGTCCATTCCTCTCATGCAACACCATAGTTTTCTGCTCTTGCCAATCAAAACCCTCACTCTGCTCATCAAACCTCTAAGAAACCTACTGTGCTCGCCAGTCCCATTGTCCAGTCATCCAAATAAGTAGTCAACGCACAACCTGTTGTCAGTTATCAAAGACAAAAATCACAGGTCACGCTCTTGACTCATCACATGTCCCATCACGTTCTGTTACATCTCATACCCGCCAAGAAGAAGAAGCAAGATCTTCTCCTTCTCACAGGCATGGACATTATTTTATGGTGTTTGCAACATGTTTTTAGTATGGTTTCCAATATTATTCAGGTTTTGATGGTGATATATTGATTCATGATGATGTTGCTTCAGTTCTTGAGTATATATATATATAGATGATGATTCATTTTTTGGTATGGTCTCTATTTGAAAAGAAAATTCATGATTATCAAGATCTACTCATATACGCATCTAGTTTATCATGGTGGCATGTATGATATGCATAAATTATTTAAATGGAGAAAGAAGGGATGATGGGAGGCACAAGGTTCTGGTTTACTTGATTTTACTTGATGATAATCTGATATAGAAATAGTTTTGGTTATGTGGCACATGTTTCTACTACCTAGGATGATTATACTCTTTATATAATGTGTTTTATTATTATTAGCCACTATGGGAAGTTATATGGAGAAAATAATTTGCTGTTACATAATTTATGTACAAGAAGACAAATAAAATACAATCAACTAGTAAAGAGGGTTCTACCTACTAGAGTCAAAATTAAAAAGGAGATTTAATGAATTAGTTTATTAAAAATTCAAAATTAAAAAGGAGATTTAATGAATTAGTTTATTAAAAATTCAAAATTAAAAAGGAGATTTAATAAATTAGTTTATTAATCTCCCTTTAAAACATCCATCTCCTTATTTTCTAATCAACTAGATTAGACATCAAACTCAATATAATATTTTAATCAAAGGAGCTTCCCAAAAAATTTTGGAGCTCGTTACAGGGAGGAAGGATCTATGAAGGCAGAGAGAGAGAACTATGAAGAGAGGTATGATATAGAATTTATGGTTGTCAATTTTTTATTTTATTTTATTTTCTTTAATTTATTTATTTTTTTAATTTCTTTAAAGTTATAAGATAATCCTGCTGGTGACAACATTCCTATTTCACTGAGGGGTGACAAACTAGGTGACTCCATTACAGGTATCTTGTGTCTTTCTAATTTATTTACTATTGTTTGAAGGCCTGATTATCTCTTATCAGTGCTAATAAATATCCATTTTGTAGAAATAAATCTGCCCATATTCACACTTGCATGAAGAATTTTAATTTTTTGTCATTCTAGCTTGTTCTCGAGCTATTATGTATGATTAGTTTTCAATTGCAGTATTTTGTGATAAGACTAGTTATAGAATTTCATAGAAGCTTTCCTTTAGGATTTGGTTGTACTCTTTATCATTAATAAAATCAACCATTATTTATTATAGATATATTTCTTTGCATATATTTGTTTTATTATTTATTTTTGAACCATTTCTCTTTACGCTTGACTATATACCACAACTTATGCTCTACAGGAATTAAGGCCTCAAAGTCCAAATTATAACTAGCTCGCTGATTCACTTAAATATGATTTATATTTTGAGTTTCTTTTCCTGATTGTTTATCATGTTTCAACTGTAAATGATGTATTTTTCATGTATCTATTTTTATTTTATTTTTCGATGTAATTTTCCTTTGTTTATTTCTAAACCATAAATACAAAAGAAAGGCACAAAACACAAACCTTTAGTTGTAAATTTTGAGCAAACTATATCACTATCTTGTTGTGATAACGAGATTTGAGGAGTTGGTTTGTTAAAGTTTGATAAATTTAGACAATCATCAACATCTTTTGGCGACCATACTGAGGAATGATTCATTTCTTCAGTTTCCTTGAAATCTTAATTAATCTGACTATTCAATCATCAGAACAACCCAATCTTGTCTTTTGGATTCGTGACCAAATGAACATTGCCCATTCTTTATTAGATTTCATTCTTCAAAAATTAGCCTCCAACGAGGAGTGTTCAAACAAGTGGGCCATTATTTCCCGAGATATTGGATTGAAAGAAAGAAGGGAAGCTCTGTGAAAGATTCATCAATGTGAGCATCTGAATCATTTATTATACATTATCTCATTAATACCTTAATTTGTTTCAATTCATGATACAATTCGATCTAATCTGCAACCCAATATAATTTCTCAATTGAATAATCAATGGAACATTTCTAGTTCCCTGTTTGATTTTATGTTGAATAACTCTTCTAATATTCAACAATTGAATCATGATTGGTTTGTTATAGACTGCAATATTGTTAGAGATGAAAAACGTGAGGCCTTGCTTAGCCAACAACATGAATTTGAATGCCAATGAGTACACGATCCCCATCATTGAATTTGCATGAGTAGTGAGCCTCAGTCTTCCTGACGCCTTAGAGGTGACGATCCTGAATATAGTCCCATCAATGAAATCCAATGTCGTAGGATTGTTTTAGAAGTCAAAGCTCACTATAATTTCTTACAAATTCTCACAAGTTCTTATTGAACCACCTCACCTACTAAGCTATTGATGTCTAGAATGAAGTGTCAACATTCAAGTGGGACTCGAGGTTCCACTTCCTTTGGATCCTCTTCATCTGGTTCGAGTTCTATCACCACTCCAGTGATTTTTATTGGATCTATTTACTCATATTTCAATCCTCAACCATCCAATGCTAATCCAACCAAGGTCATTAAAAAATTTGGATTATTTCAGTTTGCAGAAGATGATAATACGACCCCTTGTCATATCTAATCCCTGTTGAACCTTACTCCTCCAAATGATCCTCTCCCTAAGTTTAGAGATCATCTACCCAAATTTTTTCGGATGGAACTATTACTGGAAACAAACACTTCATTGCCTTTTTGAATGTTTCCCACAATACTGGGGCAAATGATAATGATCCATGCATGCGGTTGTTCATTAATTCTTTTTCTGACAAGTCCGTTGCTTGATTTCTTTGAGTTTCCTTTGAAAGCCTTTAGTACTTGGGATGGAATTTTCTATTGGTACAAATCTACATATGGTGAACCTTTCAATATGATTGATATGTTGCATGATTAAAATAATGTTTCTTTCTCGAAAGGGGAGAACATTAAGAATTTCAATCTTCATTTTACCAAGATTTATAATTAGATTCCCGAGATTATTCATCAGCAAAACCAACCAACAATGATACATTATTACAGTGCATTACCTCCTCCTTATTGTCAGTGTTGAAATGTAATTCCAATTGCAGTGCCAAAACCGTCATGGGATTTGTTAGCTTTTTTTTTGCGATGCGATCTTATCGCTATCACAAATTGCATCCACACCCTGTTGCCTTTGTTACGCCCTGTGTTTTCTGCCGATTGCGATTCTGCGATGCGATGCGATCACAAATCGCAAATCACACCCATATGTTAGTGCTCCACTTTTTCTTCTTCCGCCGACGCAACGTTGTGATGTGATCCGATCGAAAATCGCATATCTCACCTTCTTCAAACCAATCTCAGTCGTCCGATTAAATCAACGGTTGATGTACAGGCTTGCAACAATTTATGTGACGTGAATTAGAAGTTTCATTGACCTCCAATTTTGTCAGTGAAACAATAAATGAAAAATTTACTACGATTGGTAAACGTAGGTAAAAGCCTTTAATTTTATTGTTTTTTTTATTTTTCACGGGAGTATGGCATAGTAAAAAATGTAATGTCCTGTTTTATTGTTTATTGAACTTGAAATGATGCGTAGACGCAACAACGTGAAAGGGAAAAAATTGTATGCACAGCAGTGCGAATGTAAGGTGTGAAGAAAAGGAAATTGACACACAGTAGTGTTAATGTTAAAACAGAGACAAAGTTCTCCTTCTGTAATGCACAATAGTGTTTTTATTTTCTAGCAGAGACAGAGTAATTTTTTTTGGGACTACCTCTGAAGCAGGCTTGGTGAAATCCGTCTGTGAGAGGAAGATATTTTTTGTAATAGAAATATTATAAATGAATGCAAAGTTCTTTTGTGTGTAAAACTCTGTGCTCTGGAAACAAATTTTTAGTTGCACTGTGGTAAAAACAGAGCATTATTATTTGTTCAGTTAATTTTTGTTTGGGATTATCAGAAATTCCCAACATTGGTATTAGAGCTTGTCCAGGCTCTTTGAAGGTGTCAAAGAAGCTGAAGGAAGGATTTCTTGCTACAGCAGCTTCTCCAGCAGAGTGAAGGCTCAGTCAAGAAAGAATCCAAGGTATTTCTCAACTTAGTTTTCTGTGTTACTGTTGAGGACAGTAAGTTATTTTAAATACACAGTCAAGTATTTTGAAGCATAGTTAAGAGTGTAAGGATGGATGGAGCCAACACTAGCATGGGTATCTGTAATACTCAGCTCCCACAATTTAATGGAAAAAACTATGACTATTGGGCAATAACTATAAAAGCTTTGATTGCTTCCCAAGACTTATGGGAATTTGTTGAGGATGGTTTTGAAGAACCAGCAGATGAAAATGAGTTTAATAACTTAACTTAGGCAGAGAAAGATCTGTTGAAGATCAATAAGAAGAAGGATTCTAAAGCCCTCTACTTTTTGTATCAAGCAGCGCATGAGAGTGTGTTTCCAAGGATAGCAGTAGCCAAGAGATCTAAAGAAGCATGGGAAACTCTCAAGATAGCCTATCAAGGCATGGAGAAAGTGAAGACAACAAAACTACAGTTGCCGAGGAGAGATTTTGAGACTCTCTGCATGAAGGAGTCAGATAATATTGACTCATTCTTCACACATGTGATTGGTCTAGTCACACAGATAAGGTCTCATGGAGAGATTCTTGAAGAATGGAGGATTGTGGAGAAACTATTGAGGATCTTACCCTCATGGTTCAATGTGATTGTCACCACCATAGAAGAGACAAAGGATCTCACAAACTTCTCAGTTGATGAACTACATGCATCACTGATAACACATGAGCAGAGATTGAGTAGGAATGAAAAATCATCTCTAGAGCATGCCTTTAAGACCCAGATGTTCTTTGGAAGAGGAAGAGGTCAAGGCAGAGGAAACAAGAGAGGAAGAGGCAGAAGCCAAAACAGAGGTGGAAGAAAAAGTCCAGCAAATGCTCAAGGAAGATGCAGCAATCCAAACCAGAACCAAGGCCAAGGCAGCAGCCAACAAAATGGACAACATCATGCTCAAGGACAAAGGTATGATAAATCCAATGTCCAATGTCACTATTGTAAAAAATATGGGCATTATGTAAATGAATGTAGGAAGAAGCAGCATGATATGAGTAATAGAACTAGTGCAAATTTCACTAGAGAAAATATCAGCCAAAATAATTTGTTTTTAGCTTGTAATATGGTTGAAGAAAAGAGTGAAGATGTATGGTTTCTAGACTCCGATTGCAGCAACCATATGACAGGAAACATAGCCCTGTTTTCTATGTTAGATCAGAGTGTGAAGTCACAAGTCACACTAGGGACTGATAATAAAGTTTTTGTTATGGGAAAATGAGAAGTAAATGTCTTAACAAAGAAAGGTGAAAAGAAAACCATAGCAGATGTTTATTATGTTCCTGGAATGAAATGTAACCTCTTAAGTATTGGACAACATGTGCAAAAGGTTACAATGTTTTCTTTGTGAATGATGTATGCACCATCATGGATAAAGCACCCAGCAAACGATGTATTACTGAAGTGAAGATGACAAGGAACAGGATGTTCCCTCTCAGAATGAAAGCAAACTTAAAAAATGGAGGAGAAATAGTAGTAGTGACTCAAGAGGCTTTCCAAAGTGAACCAAAGGATGAAAACTGGTTGTGGCACTTGAGATTTGGACATCTCAACTTTGGAGGTCTTAACTTGTTGAATAGAAAAGGAATGGTAAGAGGATTACCATTGATAGAGAAACCAGATATCCTTTGTGAAGGTTGTATCTTGGGGAAACAACACAGAGAAAGTTTTCCATTTGGGAAAAGCATAAGGGCATAAGCACCCTTAGATATTGTCCACTCAGATTTATGTGGACTGATGCAAACTCCATCACTTGCAGGCAACCACTATATACTAACATTCATTGATGATTTTACTAGAAAAACTTGGGTTTATTTCTCGAAGAACAGAAGTGAAGTGTTTGAAAGATTTTGCAATTTCAAAGCACTTGTAGAAAACCAAAGCGGGCTGCATATCAAAGTTCTAAGAACTGATAGAGGAGGTGAGTATATCTCCAAATAATTTCTATGTTTTTGTAGAGAAAATGGAATTCATAAGCAGTTTACCACTAGGTACACTCCGCAGCAAAATGGAGTTGCCGAAAGGAAGAATAGGACAATCATGGATATGGCGAGGAGCATGTTAAAGGCAAAGCATTTTCCAAATGATTATTGGGTTGAAGCTGTACATTGTGCAGCGTACATTTTGAATAGATGCCCTACAAAAGCAGTCATGAACAGAGTGTCGGAAGAAGCATGGAGTGGGACAAAGCAAGGAGTCACCCACATGAAAGTTTTTGGATGTGTGGCTTATGCACACATTCCAGATTAGCTAAGGAAGAAGTTGGACAACGAAGGGGAGAAAAGTATTTTCATTGGATACAGTGAGGAATCCAAAGCTTACAGGTTGTATAACCCATCCACCAAGAAGCTTATTGTAAGTAGAGATGTTCAGTTCATTGAGGAGGAAGCTTGGGATGGAAGCATAGAGAAAACAGTGAATGTTAAAAACTCTTTTTCTCATGATGAAGATGATGAGGAGATGGCTGAAATACATCCCCAAACAGCAGCACCAACACAAGGGGAGCAAGAGACACCCTTGAGGAGAAATGAAAGTGCTTCTCCAAGCACATCACAAGGAGGAAATTCAAGTGCTTCTTCAAGCACTTGTACAACAAATGAAAGAGGTAAGAAGTTCAGAAATTTAAGTGATATTTATGAGCAAGAGGTAACAAATGAAGGTATGAATTCTTTGTTTGCTTTATATTTTCATGTTGATGACCCTGTTCATTTCGAAGAAACAATTAAGGATAGGAAATGGATAGAAGCTATGGATGAGATCAATGCCATAGAAAGAAACAAGACATGGGATTTAGTTGAACTACCAAAAGAAAAGAAAATCATTGGAGTTAAATGGGTCTACAAGACCAAGAGTAATGCTGAAGGAAAAATAGAAAGACATAAGGCAAGACTGGTTGTCAAAGGATATAAGCAGCTGTATGGGAGAGACTATGAAGAAACTTTTGCATCAGTTGCTAGAATGGAAATTGTGAGAGTAGTGCTGTCCATAGTAGCACAAAACAAGTGGAAAGTTTACCAAATGGACGTGAAGTCAGCATTATTAAATGGAGTGTTAATGGAAGAGGTTTACATTGAGCAACCTCTAGGCTATGAAAAGAAAGGCCAAGAGCACAAAGTATGCAGATTGAAGAAAGCTCTTTATGGGCTGAAGCAAGCACCAAGAGAGTGGTACAGTAGGATAGATTCCTATCTACTGGAAAATGGATTTGAAAAATGTGAGGGAGAACCCACCCTCTACATCAAAGAAAAGGATGGTAAATTACTAATTGTTGTGTTATATGTTGATGATGTTATTTTCACAAGTAATGATGATTATCTTATTGAAAATTTCAAAACAGTCATGAAAGAAGAATTTGAAATGACTGACATGGGTTTGCTGAGATACTTCTTAGGAATAGAAGTAGAACAAAATGGAAATGGGATTTTTATCTCACAAGCAAAATATGTTAATGAAGTGTTGGAAAGATTTAATATGTAAGAGAGCAAAGCAGCAATCACTCCCACAGTGATGGGATTAAAACTCAGCAAAGAGGACAATAGCAAGGGTTTTGATCCTAGTTTGTACAAAAGCATAGTTGGCAGCCTCATGTATTTCACTACAACTAGGCCGAATATAATTCATGCTGTTAGTTTAATTTCCAGATTCATGGAGAGGCCAAAAGAAGCACATTGGCAGGCAGCAAAAAGGATTCTGAAGTATGTTTAAGGTACTAAAAGGTTTGGCATTTTATATACTATTTCAGAATGTCTAGATTTAATTGGATACATTGATAGTGATTGGGCTGGAAGTGTAGATGATCGGAAAAGCACATCCGGTTATGTTTTTCACGTGGGTTCAGGAGCCATTTCATGGGCTTCTAAAAAACAACCTATTGTAGCATTGTTTACAGCAGAAACAGAATATGTGGCAGCTACAGCAGCAGCGTGTCAAGCAGTTTGGATGAGGAGGATGCTAAGGAGTTGATGCCAAGAGCAAGAAAAATCAACTATGATTTTTTGTGACAATAGCTCAGCTATTGCATTATCCAAGAATTCTATGTTTCATAAGAGAACAAAACACATTGACACAAAGTTTCATTACATCAGGGAATTGGTAAACAATGGTGAAATTGTTTTACAACACTGCAGAACTCAGGAGCAGGTTGCAGACATTCTGACCAAACCATTGGGGCAGAAAAGCTTTGAGTTTTTGAGGAAATGTCTGGGTATGACTGATAACCCAGCAGTTGAAATTAAAGGGGAGTGTTGAAATGTAATTCCAACTGTAGCGCCAAAACCGTCATGGGATTTGTTAGCTTTTTTTTGCAATGCGATCTTATCACTATCGCAAATCGCATCCACGCCCTGTTGCCTTTGTTACGCCCTGTGTTTTCTGCCGATTGCGATTCTGCGATGCGATCCGATCACAAATCGCAAATCGCACCCATATGTTAGTGCTCCACTTTTTCTTCTTCCGCCGACGCGACGTTGCGATGCGATCCGATCGCAAATCGCATATCTCACCTTCTTCAAACCGATCTCAGTCGTCCGATTAAATCAACGGTTGATGTACAGGCTTGCAGCAAATTACGTGACGTGAATTAGAAGTTTCATTGACCGCCAGTTTTGTCAGTGAAACAATAAATGAAAAATTTACTACGGTTGGTAAACGTAGGTAAAAGCCTTTAATTTTATTGTTTTTTTTTATTTTTCACGGGAGTATGGCACAGTAAAAAATGTAATGTCCTGTTTTATTGTTTATTGAACATGAAATGATGCGTAGATGCAATAGCTCGAAAGGGAAAAAAAATTATGCACAATAGTGCGAATGTAAGGTGTGAAGAAAAGGAAATTGACACACAACAGTGTTAATGTTAAAACAGAGACAAAGTTCTCCTTTTGTAATGCACAACAACGTTTTTATTTTCTAGCAGAGACAGAGTAATTTTTTTTGGGACTGCCTCTGAAGCAGGCTTGGTGAAATCCCTCTGTGAGAGGAAGATATTTTTTGTAACAGCAATATTATAAATGAATGCAAAGTTCTTTTGTGTGTAAACCTCTGTGCTCTGGAAACAAATTTTTAGTTCCGCTGTGGTAAAAACAGAGCATTATTCTCTGTTCAGTTAATTTTTGTTTAGAATTATCAGAAATTCCCAACAGTGAGTGGCTTGAAGAAAAGAATGCTACTAGCCTCAAATATGCTTTACAAATCTGCCTAGAATACAAAGAGCAACTTAGGAGAACATGTATCTCTTGAAAATCAAACTAATCAAACAAATATGACCTTGATCTTACAACTCATGCAAGACATGAATAACAAGTTGATTTCATATGAAAGAAGGGTTAACCCTCAACTTGAAGCTTCCACATCTGGGCACACTTATGCAGCTCAATGGTATGTCAACCTATCCGTCTTCTCTCTCACCCATGGTGTGATTTTTGTGAGGAATACCATGATGGGAAGACGTGTCATATTCACAAGAGTGTCAGGGTTATAATTTTCGGTAAGAGGCCTGACCATATGGTGGCTATTCTTGATTGGATGATGAAGAAAATGTTGTAGCTATCAAAACAAGAAGTGCTCATAAAGCTAACGATGCTAAAGAACAATCTTCTAAACATAAATCCAATAAAAGTCCTCATATCTCGCTTACAACCATTCATATGTAAATACCTCTACCTCTACCCAAACTATGCATTCCTCTCATTCCTCTTCTGCAACCTCATTGCCTAGATTCAACATCTTGACTAAAATGGTCAATATTAAGGTTGGCGTTCATTTCTTGATATGGCCACAATTCCCAAGCAACAAAAGTAGCTAAAAGGATTCCTTGAAGGGAAAGTTCTTGCTCCAATCAATTACCTAGAATTTCAACCTAAAGAACGCTATCAAGAGACAACTTTCATTGCTAATAATCCTTCTTGCCCTTTTATAACTTCTCCATTCTACATGTCTATCGAAATCCATGATAAAACATAACATTGTTGCCTAGTAGATGGAGGGTTTGGACCTAATGTTTTACCTAAGATCATCATGGAAGAACTTGGTCTTCAATGTGCTGATGATATTCCCTGGAAAATAGTTGGTTTCAACAATTCACTACAAGAATCTATCGGTATAATCGAAGAGGGCACACTAGTTGTCTATGCTCACCAAGAAATCAGAACTACATGCAAGAAATCAGAACTACATGTTACATAGAGGTGATGGACATGTCAGTCTCCAAATATTCTATCATATTAGGAAGAGACTGGTAGGTTCACATAGGAGGGTATTTATCTTTTGATGGAACACACATGACCATTCCCAAAAATGCTAAAAACATTATCGTCTATAGGGAAGGTTGGATTACTCCTTTTATCAAAAACAAAAGTGCTCTTTGATTCTTCGTGCCTGCAAAGTCTCACCCGTGTTTATGGATTCGAATCCCCTCCTGTAAAGCCTGCAAGCCCTTTAAATAGACTGGGCCTTATCTCTGTTATCGAATTTCTTCAACCGATACAACCATCTCCATTGAAAAATTAGAAGTCAATTCCCATTAAATTTGCAAATCTGTTCTTTAAACTGCGTTGCTGCGTGCAATTGAAAGGATTTAATCCAGGATTTTGTGGTGCAATTATTTGCTGACAAGCGAACATGGGGTCTCTCTGTTTCTTTGGTCTGCTTTTCAATTCATGATTTCGTTGCTCTTTTTTGATTGGGTCGATTTGGCAGGACTTCATGGTGCAATGAATTGCTGCCAGACCCTGTTGCCCTCCTCCCGATTTGTGTGTTCGTGGAAATGGGAAGATCCTATATCCTTTGTGCCAAATCTTGCTTGTATTGTCACAGGCACAATTAAAATGAAACATACACTTCTGCTGATAGGAAAATACCGTATCTTCTGCTAGTTTTATTTAATAAATAAAACACTTGTTTCCTTCTAGGACAATAAAAGTTTATGGAATCTGAGATAGTGAACAATATTATATAATTATATTTTTATAGCTGCCATTCTTAATGTTACAACAATGATTAAGAAGTATCACTTGTTAGCGGGACAATTGTGTTGTGTTAGCGGGGCAGGTACGCTGATTTATTATTGTGTATAAACGGAAAAAACATTGTATCCCATATTCATACATAGAAACGTTCTAACGCAGCTTATAGACACCCTTGGATTCCACGAAACATTGGTAAGGCAATA
Source organism: Pinus tabuliformis (assembly GCA_031772625.1). Lineage (NCBI taxonomy): Eukaryota > Viridiplantae > Streptophyta > Pinopsida > Pinales > Pinaceae > Pinus > Pinus tabuliformis. The sequence continues at coordinate 97,275,561 of CM062809.1, forward strand.
GTCTATGGACATTGGTTGTGAGTTAGCTATTTTTAAAAAATTTCACTAACTTTTCTTATTCTTTTTAAGAAAAGATTTGTATTAATTTTTTTTTTCTTTTATTTTATTTTAGTTTTATATTTATTTGAAATTTTGTGTTATATATCTAATATTATATTAACAAGAAAATACCTGAAATAGAGGGTTCCCATATTTGTATGGACATTGGTTGTGAGTTAGCTATTTTTTAAAAAAATTTACTAACTTTTCTTATTCTTTTTTACGAAAAGATTTGTATTATTTTTTTGTTTTTTCTTTTCTTTTATTTTAGTTTTATATTTATTTGAAATTTTGTGTTATATACCTAATATTATATTAACAAGAAAATACCTGAAATAGAGGGTTCCCATATTTTGTGCGAAAATGGGTGTTGTGGCCACAAGAAGGCCTTATCTTTCTAGTAATGAAGAACACTGAAAAGTCTTCCAAGATGACGAGATCATATGTGCTTTTATTCAAATCAACTAATCCATGATAAACAAATTATATCTCTACAAGGAAACAAGTATCCATTCGGCCTCTATCCATTGGAAAGCTCTTTTTTCTCTCAATGATGTCCCTTCATCAAAGAATAATCATGTAGAGGAGTCTAAGAGGAAAATTGGTGAAACTATCTCAACCAACTTTGGAACCACCGATGATCCCAAGCTTTTACGAATTGGGGCCCAACACACCGATCAAGAAAAGGAGAAATTCATTGCCCTTTTAAGGAATTCTATGATGTATTTACTTGGTCGTACAAGGATCTTCGTGGTTTACATTATACAACATGCTATTCACTGATTCAGATTAAACAAGATGCCAAACCCATGAGGCAAAGGAAAAGACCTGTCAATCCTGCACTTGAATCTACCATTCGAAAAGAAATAGAGAAAATGTTCAATGCTCACATAATTTTTCCCGTAAAGTATTTAGAATGGGTAGCGAACCTAGTCCTAGCTAGGAAGAAAAATGGGGATATTCATTTGTGCGTTGATTATCGATCTTTGAACAAAGCTAACATTAAAGACAATTTTCCCTTACCCAATATGGAATAGATTTTACAACAAGCTGTAGGATTAGAACTGATTTCACTTTTGGATGGCTTCTTTGGTTACAACTAGATATACTTGAAGAAAGATGATAAGTTTAAAACAACTTTCACTACTAGCTAGGGAACCTTTTCTTATGAACATATTCCATTCGACTTAAGTAATGTCGGTGCTATCTTTCAGAGAGCCATGCAGTTGGCTTTTGAAAATCTCACCGGGAAGATGATTTAGATCTATCTCGATGATATAACGGTTTATTCTAAGTGTCATGCTAACCATTTTGATCATCTTAGGCATGTCCTTCTTCGATTGAATTGATTCGGTGTCTCTCTCAATCCCAAGAAATTTGTTTCAGTGTTATGGATGGTAAACTATTGAAACATATCAGTTCAGAGGTAGGTATCAATCTTGATCCTAATCAAGTCACTGCAATAAAAAATCTACCGCCCCCTAATTATAAGAAAGAAATTCAATCACTTATGGGGAAGATCAATTTTTTTCTTAATTTTATAAATGACTTTTCTAAAATCCTCAAACCTATCCACAATCTAACAAAGCAAGATCGTGAATTTAAGTAGAATGATTCTTCCCAACATGTTTTTTCTTTTACCATCAAGCAAGCAATTGCCTTTGCGCCTGTTTTAACTAAACCTAACTTCACTAAAGATTTCATTATCTACACTAACACAAACAAAGAGGCTATTTCAGGCATCCTCATACAAAAAGATGATGTAATGTACCTCCTCTACATTCATTTTTTTTCTAATATGTATAAATATATACACACATAAGTTACAGTTGAGTTTAAACTCGTTCTTGAATATTATATTTGGAAAATAAAATTCTTCCACAATCTAACAAAGCAAGATCGTGAATTTAAGTAGAATGATTCTTCCCAACATGTTGTTATTACCATCAAGCAAGCAATTGCATTTGCACATATTTTAACTAAATCTAACTTCACTAAAGTTTTCATTATCTACACTAACGCAAACAAAGAGGCTATTTCAGGCATCCTTATACAAAAAGATGATGTAATGTACCTCTCCTACATTCATTTTTTTTTAATATGTAGAAATATATACACAAATAACACATAAGTGACAGTTGAGTTTAAACTCGTTCTTGAATATTATATTTGGAAAATAAAATTCTTCCTTAATTGTCATATTCTCAATAAACATCTCTTACAACGATTTTAAACCAATATCACTCCAGTGTACTTCCTATTTATCTCTCGCCTACATAAATTTAAACTTATGATTAGTCTTGGCATATTCGATACTGCCTACATAAGTTTAAACTTATGATTAATCTTAGCATATTCTATACCTACCTTTAGCATGTTTATATTAATGGCATACTTTTTTATTTGTGCTCCTATTTAGTTCACATAACTATAATGGTTATTGTCATTATTATTTCCTATTTGGTGAACACCTTTCACAAATTTATAACGATTACACAATCCTATATATAATGAATCTCTTCATCAAATAAACAACCTTACTTTATAGGATTTATACAAGATCCACCACGACTAACATTTATGCTATTCATATGATTTATGGTCTCGACATGGCACATATACATACCGAACTCACTCTACCTTATGTGATGCATTATATTTATAAGGCCCGTCTTTGAGATTTCTTGTTATCAATGCGACATAATGTTTATAAGTTTGGACGTTGGTTCAACACCATTCATAATATACATTACATATACGTGTCTCCACAATTTTCTATACATCTACATGTCAGTTCGTAGTACTTCCACAATAGTTCAATCACTTACCAAATCAATGGTTATTATGTAGCTTTGGTTAAATTAACAACATCCATCATTCATAGGGTTTTCCTCCCAAAGTCCTAGATTTATTCTAACAATACCATATATATTTATTGTTGAAACCCTTCTGAGGTATACATATTTAATTTTTATGCTTCCATGTAGGTCTTTCTGACCTACTAGATCAATAATGTTTATGCGATAGTATCAGATCAACGGTGATAATAGATATTAGGGGTCTAGTAGTGAGATAATGATTACTATCACCTTCGCTCTATGTGTTGTTTCATATCTCATTTTGTGTTATGTTGTTTTAGTTCTACAACTCTACAATTTAGCTCTATTTACATGATTTTACTTTATTGTTAATGTTCTATGGCTTGTGAATGTATCTATTGATTATTATCCATCTTGCATTCTCAATGGTGATAATTCCTTCACTAATATGGTGTATTAAACTGAGTAACCCAAGAATTCTTACTATTATTTTATGTTTCCTATAACTATCAAGTTATTTATAGTTAACTATGGTACTCGTTTATTTCTCTGAGTTCATAAGATAAAGCATTGATTTTTTTTTCAATATTTTAGGGTTAGCTCTTATTACTCCCTTCAGGGTTAGTTATTTCCACTAATTTGAACTAATGGCATTGTTCTGTCTACTATGAATGATTCTTCTACGAGGCTTGATAATGTCTTCTTCGTTGATGGCTTGTTTCAACACAATATAGTCAACGACTAATGGGATTACATCTACATTTAGCTTTGATTACGTTGGCAACACTGTTTCTCTTATACGCCGACAACTTAGGTAACCATTCTTTCTCTCTCAAATTAAAATGATTTCCAATATGGTTTCCATACTTCCCCATTTGTGTTTTCGATTGAAAGTGTTTTGTAACCAAATTTTTCCTATAGTTCATTGTTTCTATGATGGGATTATTTCCTTTTATTAATAGGTAGAGGATTACAAAGGTTATGAAACCTTTATCTCTTATACTTTTGATTAATTTTTTTCTTATATCTGTGAATTCGACTTCCAAAGGTTTCGTAAATTTGTCACTATAGGTGGAAAGGGTTTTGTAGCCCTTAATGTTTATCTTATGTATTATTATTTGTTTGTTTTGAAACCCATTTTGGTTTTTGTCAGATAATGCTATATGAAGAAGGTTATTTTTATTTTCTTCTAATTTTTAATAGGATTCTTGAGTTTATTTGCAACCCAAGTTTTTCAATTTATTAATTATAAATTTATTTTGGATTTCATAGTTCCCAAAAAAATATAGTAATGTGAGGGTGATCGTGATTGCGTTTTCTATCTTTATTTTAATAGTTAATGTGTTAGGGTTTATACTCTTTTTAGCTTTATTAACAATATGGTGGGTTTTGGTGACGTTAAAATGCTTGTCGTGTTCTTATATTCAATATAAAAATTGTGTGTTTCTTTACAATTTCTTATATAAAAAAAGCCAAGGATTAAATTTAGTTTAGTTTTCGGTATAGGTAGGAAGACCAAAAAGAGAGTCCAAACCTTTCCAAGGTAATATTTTTTTTTATAAAAAACCTTTTGCATTTATATTCTAAATTCCTACTTTATTCCTCTTTCTATATGAAATCTAATTCATGATTATTTGTTGTGTATTCTTGTCCCAGGTAATAAATTCATGCTTATTGAACAAGGAAATTTTCTTTCGATGTTTCTAGAATCAACACATCTCTAATTCGACTCAATCAACCTTCTACGAGGTCAGTGAATTCCAAATCTTAGTTCCATACTCTTCCTGGGCGTGGTTGTTGTGCTTGAAAGTGATCTTTCCATAACTGTTTAGCTCTAATATTATCCATAAATATTTATTTGATATGCAATTTTTATTTGAATATTTTTCTTCCTGAAACTAGAAGAAATTTTAGTAAGGCTACAAGCCTTTGTTGTAATTTTAGTTCTTGTCGAAACATAGTTTCTATGTTTTCTGTACATTCATACTTGGTTGCCCAACTATTTACATGTACATTTCCTTAGGGTTATTCTTAACCCTTAACATAACAATATTTTTGTATGAAATATGGTTCTTTAGCTCTACACATCCCCGAAGTGTTTTTAAATATATATTTAAAGGATTGCTATTTTGTTTTAATTATTTTCTCAGTACCTATTTATGAAAAATCTCTATGTTTATCACTTTGTCAACGAAACTTATATAAATTGTTGCAATTTTAATTATGGTTTAATTGTTTTTCATTACATTCAAATTAGAGTTACCCATAGAATAACATATTCTATAATTTATATATAGCCTATTATTTCCATTATCCTCTATGTTTTTAGTTTATATATATATATATATATATATATATATATATATATATATATAGTTACCCATAGAATAACATATTCTATAATTTATATATAGCCTGTTATTTCCATTATCCTATATATAAATTATAGAATATGTTATTCTATGGGTAACTATATATATATATATATCTGTGTGTGTGTGTGTATGTATTGACATATTCATTAATATATAAGTACATATATTTTCATATAAATCTATATTTTTATTAAACTTCTCTTTTTGTTTGATAAAATCATTTCTATATAATTTCAAAGTAGAATTCCTTTTTCTAAAACTTAATACTTTGCTTTGCATACTAATTTCATTCGTTCTTTTTCATATTCATGTTCAAACTTTTCAAATAAATACATAAGCTATGCATTATCATTATGAGAAAACATATTTTTTCCACCTGCTTGTCTTGGAACAAAATACATAAATAAAATGTAAAAATTAAACTTACAACAAATATTCTTTTCTTCTCTTTTCATTGTATAAAAACTTGAAGTAAAACATAACCAATTTCCTTTTTCGAAACAAATAGATGTTGTAGTTAGAAATATTGACTTGAAATAACTATTTGGAAGATTAATAGTCAAGTACTTGGATCCTTCCAACCTTGACACTCTAAAACAACCAACATCCCCTTGAGCATAATAGGCCTACAAAATTCATTCTATCTCTATTTTCTTGCTTCTCTTTACTCTCTTATGTTCTAAGAATGAAACAAAAGAAGTAGACAATTTTTTTTATCCAAATCCCATCTACCACCCTTTTGGTGGTTAATAACTGCCTCCACCTCACCAACAGGTGGCAAGTAGTTATCACCTCATTAATGAGCTCCTGCTTCCCACTCCTAAAGACAACTACATGTCATATAGGCAACAATTAATTGTCCAATATCATAATTCTCGAATTAAATATAATCATCCAGATTAGATTCTTAGGACTTATTGATGGGTAATAAATATTCCAAAATAATTTGTAGCCTCATCTCTTTAAGCCATTTGTACTCAAAAACCAAATTTCCAGATTTTCTTTATTTATAAAAATAAAACATCATAATTACAAGTTTACATCATTGATAAATTACTGATAATTAAAATTTTTAATTGTCTTTCAGACTAACATACTTAACTAGAAACACACTTATGCACATTTAATTAGATATAATATCAAGCCAGGGGATATCACAGATGACCAAGGGAAAGAATCCACGTGTCGATGATAAGGGTAGAGTGTAAAAATATGATCCACATGTCAATGATATGTTGAAACGTTTGTTTTAACCATATGTGATACATGTTACATAATTTGATACATTGTAATCTATTTATTATTGATCCAGTCCATGTTTCAATAGCCACACACCAAATATCAAATGAATGTCAACGCCACGTTTCATAAATAATTTTTTAATAACTTACAACTACAACCATGTTTCACAAATTATTTTTTAATAAATTAAAGAGAGGAGCAAACTTAAGAAACTAAAAAGCGATTGGAAAACCTTTCATATTTTCCATTGGATCATGTATTAGACGAAGAATATTTGCTTGGCTTGAGATCTCAACCATTCATTTTATTGAAAATATAAATTCCTCAAGCCTAATTCCAATATAAATTATTCCTATGGCGTAATTATGCAAAAATAATACCACGACTATGAGGAGATAGCATGTTAGGTTACTGTTGTAGTGGCTACAACCACCCTCCAAATTTTTTCCCATGCTTCGATTTTGGAGCCTTCCTTCTTATCTACAGGAGCTCATCTTGCACTGATCCAAGTATTAATGCTTTGAATGAGACTTATCTTTTCATTTGTGCTTGTGATTTCCTAATTTCACACTTAGTTGATATTTCTAAGTCACAAGTTGATCTCCCATCTTGGTCTCACAACAGTTCTAGGCTTGCCTCTAGAAACTGCACAATTGCATAGTTCTGACTGACAGTCAGCCTTGATATGAGAAAATGCGCAATCATGGAAGAAAACCTGACATTGAGCTGAGAAACTGTGTAGTCATGCAATACAACCCGAAGTTGAGCCCAGAAATTGTGCAATCCATCACTGAGCTCAGAAACCGCACAATGCACTGAGCTGAAAATTTGCCCAATTCCTTGGAACTCTATAGTCTTTCTTGACAGTGTGCATGGAAAGCCTCCCCCGAAAAAAATAAAAAATAAAAAAGCATCCCAAAATATAGGGATCTATTTTTAGTATCCAAAAGGAGGCACTTTTGCTATTTTTAGAAACTTTTGTCGAGTGTCACTTTCTCCTTGATTTTAGGCATGCATGTCATAAAACTTAATTCACTCAAATCTATTTAATCGATGCTCCTAGAGCTCATTTTCACATTCCACATGGGAGCTCTAGCATTCTTGAGGATATCAAGGAACCTTTGGTATGGTCGTCGTCACTTTTCTAGGTGAGTTTCTCTTTTGTAATCTTTTGCTGCTTTTTCTATCGCTTTTTGTCATTTCTCTTGTGTGAGTGTTGTTTTACTTATTTATTTTCATAGTTTATGATGTTTCAACTTGTTTTAACTTGTATAAGTGTTGTTTTAAGTTTTAATTTTCCTTTCAAAAGTGTTGCATTGGTTTTCCTATTTTTGCACCAATGGTCGTCGTTTTGGTGACTCTCCTCACATACTTGATTTTACTTTTGTTTGATTAGTTGTTGCACTTGATCTACATGGATTTAATCATACTTAGCCAATTTTGCACTCAAATTCACATCATCACTCACTTCAGCTCGTTTTTCACACTTCCACTGGGCAGATCTGCACTTGCATTGGTCAAATTTTGCCTCGCCAGCCGGGCACTGCACAATCCTAAGGCTAAAGCCACAATATTGGCCTCTAGAACTACGTAGTGTGTAGTACATGCTAGCTCCAACTACGCAATACACAATTCCAGGAGCCAGCTTGTCACCTTGGCCACTGAGACTGCGCAATGCGCAGTCTCTCCCAGACCACTACCCAGGCTGAACTGCACATTACATATTGACAAGCCACAAGCTTCAACCCTGGATGCTAGGAATGCATAGTGCACAATTCCCATAGACAACCAGCCCCTATTGTCAATGTGAATTGTGCAATCCTCCCCATCAGATGCCTGGTTTGTTGCTTGAACATGCCTTGGAAGTAGATTTGCTAAAGATTGATTTTTCCTTTCCATGGGTGTCTTTTCTGTCCCACAGGTACAAAATTTGTTAAGAACCTCTCCATCATTCACTGCTACCATGGCACCTAAGAGAGATTCTTCAAAAGAAACCACTGAAAGTAGTACTAGGGAAGTAGTTGAGCAAGTGATAGTAGACATGCCAGTGTATGCAGACACTCAACTATTTATAGAAATGGGATTGTTAGGTCCCTATAATACTAGTGATTCCCCCATTAATATTGTCATTGTAGCCCTTATTATTATTGTTGTGCCCTTATATTATTATTTTTATGTCAACTTTGATTATATTGTGACCCCTTAGAATCTTATATATAGAAAGGAGGTTTTGTCATTTGTATCATCCAAGAATTGTTCATTTGTGTAATGTAAAGGAGACTTCCCCCTCAAAGATGCTTATTTTGAAGTTGTTGATCTATCTTTTCTTCTATTTTGTGAGCTTGTTGCATAACAATTGGTATCAGAGCCTTGGATTCTAGGGTTTCACTGATTCAAAGAGGTCATCATGAAATTTTCGCTATAAAGTTTTTTATAAGATGTTTCAGAATCTAAAATTAAAGCCCATTTGAGCCAAAATCTTGATGAACCTATGGTACGGATTTCAAATCTTGTCTCGCTATATTTTCGGAGATATGATCCAAGGAAGTTAGGGTTTTTGTAGGCTCCCGAATTATATCTCAAACAAGTGACCTGGGGAAAATCGTCATAACTTTCTCTTTGAGAATCAGATTGAAATTTCATAGCAAGTTACAGAAAGAGGACAGCCTGTAGAATTTTTTGTAATGGTTCAAGGACCTAAGGTCGAAACAATGACATGTGGAAATTCAAACAAGTTCGTTATACTTAACTAGTCTATAATCAGGCCATCGTGGGAGATTTGGCATAACACTTCCTTGGAGAATCCAATATTGATCAGACTTTACGGTTGGAAATAGGAATCATAGGTATATCGTAGGATGAAATTTCAGATCTTGGAGATCCGCAATTACAGAGATACACCAGGTTCAACATCGAGCTCCTACAACATGAAAAAAAGTGTGTAGTTTTTTTTTAAATTTTGCATAAGTTTGGTGTGAAAAATTAGTTTGAAGGAATTCAAAGGGCATAGTGAAGCATAATTATCATTAATTGATGCCCCAAAGAAATAAAATGGAATCACCTAGTAAGCAACTTGAAATATCTACCATGACTCATGAAGAAGAGGAAGAAATGCAACATGATATATCAAAATCACGAGACCAAGTGCAACAAAATTCACTTTCACAAAAAGTAACAGAAGCTAAGATGGATGGTTTAAAGAAAGGCATGGAAGCTAAGATGTATGGTTTAGAAGTAAAAGTTGAAGATTTGAAGAAAGACATGGAAGGTTTGAAAGGAGGTTTGGAAAAGTTGCTATAAGAAATGCTTCCTAATGGCGAAAAGTTAGTAGAGGAAACTCATAATGATAACAAAAGAAATGTTAACCATGATTTCATAGACTCTAACATTGGATTGAAGGCCCACCATGTTCCAAAGATCAATATGAGGAAGTTTTATTGCAAGGATTCCGTAACATGGATACTATAGATGGAGCAATATTTCGATCTCCATAATGTGCAAAACAAACAAAAGGTACACATTGCAACTTTATATTTGGAACCAAATCAATTTGTATGGTATCGATGGCTTTTCTCTCGTAAATAAATTGTCACTTACGTAATTTTTATGGAAGAAATGATAACACATTATGAGGATACAAAAAGAAACACTTTTTTTTAGCCAATTGATAAACTCAAACAAAAGGGTTCAATGATGGAGCACGTTGAGGACTTCCAAAAATTGACTATAAGGGTAAAAGATATTCCAGAGGAGAATAGGATTGATGTGTTCATAGGGACTTTAAAGGATAACATCCAACTTGAGGTTCACCTTTGGAAACCTGATTCATTAGAGAAGGCATTCAGGTTGGCAAGAAAAATGGAAAGCAAAATTATGGAAATAAGGAAGCCTACCATTCACACCTATAAATATGTAAGTGTTATTTCCCTTAGCCTTCCACAACCTACAAGGTTGACACCACAAAAATTGGAAGAAAATAAAGCAAAAGGGCTTTGTTATAGTTGTGATAGAAAATACACTAAAGGTCATAAGTGTTTCGAGAAGAGATTATTTTACATATATTGTGAAGAGGAGGAAGAAAAGGAACAAGAAAAATCAAAAGTAGAGGATATACACTGGGAACAAACCCTAGAGAAAGAATAAATGAATTCGACCATATCTTGTAATGCATTGGATAGAATTACCACTCCTCAAACTATCAAGATAGAAGGACATATCAAGAAGAACAAGGTAATATTGTTGATTGATTCAGGCAGTACCCATAATTTTATTCATTGTAAGATAGCCAAGGAATTGAATTGCTTCCTATATCCAGCACCAGAGTGTCAAGTAATGGTTTCAAGTGGAGGAACCATAAATTTCTCTAGAAAGTGCCATAATATCAAGCTATACATGGGAGAATATGTATTGAATAGCCCAATGCTTTCCATTCCAATGGGAGGTGCTGATGTTATACTAGGAGTCCAATGGCTACAATATTTGGGTATGATAGCTTTTAATTTTCAAGAAATTTTGATGAATATTTTTTCGGAAGGAATGGAAGTTGAATTAAGGGGTATCGCAAGGAAACCATGTTGAAAATAGCAACAAGAAATGCTAAAAATAGCACTGCTATAAATAACACTTCGGGACAGATTCCAATTTTAGTTAGTCCCTAAACTAAAATTGAGAATTAAAATTTGAATTTGATCTTAGCAGCTGTTTGTAAAATAATTAATTAATTCATATTGAGTTAATTAGTTGTAGAAAATCAAACATTATGTGAAGACATGCAACAATTTCTCCATTGATTGAGGAAGTTATCCCTTGATTAAAGGAGATCAGGATGAGTTGGACTTTGAGTTTTAATTGGTTACCTCAATTAACTAAGTTAAGTCCAGTTAGATTAATTCAAATAGTTTGTTGAACTAATTGTGAGTTCAGTTAGTTAATGCATGCATGCATGTAACTGTTGCATTTCAGATAACTGAATATTCTCTCATAAATAACTCATGCATGTCAATTCAGTCAGAGACCCAGTTGAGATTAGATGATGGGATAGTGTACTATCAGTTGCAGGAATATTCCATTGAGGATATCTCTTACATGCAGAAGGAATTCATTCCTTGGAGATTGCACAGTTACTTTTGAGTTTGATGAGTGTGTGATGAGGCCAATTCACATAGGTGGTAGCGTTGGACCCCAAGAGAAACTACGCAAGGAAATACGAGGCTTGGAGGGCTAAGGGAAGGCATATGTTGTGTCTATTCAATCTGTGAGCTGTATTGTTGGATTGTACTACACATATTTCCACTTGTATGATAATACAAAGATCGGGGTTTTTAGCTGAGGCTTTCCCTAGAGTATTATTTTGTGTTCATGTGTGATTTCGTTCTTATTCTTAGTTATATGTGTTCTATTTGTTCTTGCTCATAATCCATTAAGCTTCCACAAGTTTGTTGTAGAAGTAGATCTTGTATTTTTCTTTAGCATATTGCATAATATGTTGATCTACAGTGGGAATTTCTACATGGTATCGAAGCAAAGGTGATCAAAGCGAAGAACAATATACAAAGAAGGGAGAAATTTGAAGTTTCAAGCTCCTGATTATAAAATTCAAATTCTTATCACATCTCAAATTTCACCAATGGCGTTCAACAGTTTAAGACTCGAGTATGCCCTTGATGGCAGCTCGAATTATATAGCCTATAAGGATCGCATGGAAGCAATATTAGAGGACAATGGTCTAAAGGACTTCATTGATCAAGAAGTCCCCATGCCAGCAGTAGCTAATGCTACAGAATTGGCGGAATGGAAGAAATGTGTGGCCAGAGCGAGGAGAACCCTCCTGAAGGGAGTTCAAGACCACATTGTCTCGAGCCTCCATGGGAAGGAGACACCGTTTTCAACGTGGAAAACATTGAAAGATCTATATCAGAACAACAACGATTAGAGGAAGCTGGCGCTGAAAGACAAGCTTCGGAAAATCAAGTGTGAAAAGGGTGACATGATCTCTACATATCTGAACAAGCTCACCACCTGTAGGGATGAGCTTGGAAGTGTAGGGATCACGACAGCCGATGATGACATGGTGAGTCTTGCTCTCCTCGGTCTTCCTAAGAGCTAGCATAACTACCAAGACTCGGTAAATGAAAGAGAGAAACTGCCAGATTGGGAATGACTTTGGTTGGATCTAATGCAGGAGGAGATAAGAAGAAGCAATAGAGATGGATCTTCATCGAAGCAAGATGATGAAGAAAATCTAGTCTTAGCGAGTAAGGTGAGGAAAGGGAAAGGGAAGGCGTCCCATCCAAAATCCAGTTCTTCCCATGGTGGGAAGAAGTTTGAAAAATCGAAAGTGTGATGCTTTCATTGTCATGAGGTGGGCCATTATGCTATGAATTGTCCACAGAAGAAATCCAAGAAGGGATCCTCGAAGGGATCAGATGGTGAGGCACTAGCCTCACAGTTTGAATTGGATTTCTCTCTCATCGCATGCATGGTTTCATCCATGGTGGGATGTGTTTGGTACCTAAACAGTGGAGCCTTTTTCCACATGTCTGGTGATAAGAATATTTTCAGTACCCTGGAGGAGAAAGATCTCCAGATGCAGATCAAGATGGGCAATGATGGAAAGTACCATGTTTCAGGTGAAGGTACAGTTGTGTTTTAGAGGGAGCATGGAGCTCCTCTCACCCTGACTGATGTAAAGTACGTACAGGGTCTGAAGAATGATCTTGTGCCTGTCGCTATGCTAGAAGATAAAGGCTATGATGTAGTCTTTAGTAAAGGAAAGGTATTCCTGAGGTATATCGATACTGGATAGACCAAGAGGATTGGGATTCGAGTAAAGAATCTCTACAAGCTGGAGGTAGACGACTGTGCTGCATTGAGTTCCAAAGCAGAGGTGGTGCAAAGCCAAGATATTGGCGAGCTATGACATAGAAGATTGGGCCACTTACACCATGGGGCCTTGAAGATCATGCAACAGATTTCTACTGGACTTCCTAAGGGAAAACTAGAGCATACAGATACATGCAAAGGTTGTACCTTGGGTAAGTATGCAAAATCTTCCTTTTAGGATCGAGATAGTAGAGTTGGATTAATCCTGGAGCGAGTTCACACAGATGTTTGTGGATCATTCTCTACAACCTCCACTGCTAAACAAAGGTACTATGTTATTTTTATTGATGATTTTTCTAGTAGATGCTAGATCTACTTTATGCAAAAGAAGGATTAGAACTTATTGAGGTTTTGTGAGTTTAAAGCCTTGGCAGAGAAAGAATCTGGAAAGAAAATAAAATCCTTGCGTAGTGAAAATGTTTGAGAGTATGTCTCCCAATAGTTTAAAAACTTATGTGCTGCAGAAGTTATTAAATGGGAGTTGACGACACCCCATAACCCACAACAAAATGGGGTGGCCGAAAGGAAGAACATATCGATTGTGGGAGCAGCTCGAGCGATGTTTCATGACCAAAGCCTACCACTTCATTTGTGGCCTGAGGCATGAAATACAACAGTATACTTGTAGAACAGAAGCCCACACTGCATACTGGGAATGAAGACACCTATGGAGGCCTTTTTCGGGAAGCGACCAAATGTGAGTCACTTCAGGATCTTTGGATCATCGGTTTATTTCCATGTGACCAAAGATGCTTGGAAGAAGCTAGATCCAACAATTGAGTTGGGAATACTTGTGGGGTACACTGATACACCCCACAACTATTGGGTGTACCTGCCTACCAATCAGAGGATAGTGATATGCAGAGATCTGAAGTTTGATGAGTAGAAATCCATGCGAGTATCACTTGAGAGGGAGCTAAAGTTGCATGCAGAGGAGGAAATTTTAGTTCCTAAGGAGGAGGAGCCTCAGATTGACGTGGAGCAGCCACATGTAAAGGATCGGGGAGTGGAGATATCCGCTCATGTTGAGTCTTCTAGAGATGGGCATAAACGCTCAAGGGAAGATGACAAGTTGATGTTGGATGCGCAAGAGAATGTGGGACAACTATCTCTCAGCGCAAACAAAGGAGGTCACCCGAGCGGTACACTGGTTACATGGCCCTGGATGGGGAGTGTGTAGTCTGAACCTTCTTCATTCGAGGAAGCAGTGCAGTAACCAGTCTAGGTTGATGCAATGGTAGAGGAGTATGACTCTATCATTCGCAACAGTGCATGGGATTTTGTCCCAAGACCTTAGGACAAGTCAGTGGTGAGTTCCAGATGGATTTACAAGGTAAAGCAGGCATCTGATGGTAGTGTTGAGAAACATAAGGCAAGGTTTGTTGCTCGTGGTTTCTCACAGGTCGAGGGGATCAACTACGATGAGACCTTTGCTCCTGTAGCAAGGTACTCATCTGTCAGTTCGATTTTGGCACTATCAGCTCAGATGGGTTGGAAGATCCATTAGATGGATGTGAAGATAGCGTTCCGCAATGGAAAGATTGAGGAAGAGGTGTACATTGAGCAACCATAATGTTTTGAGACCTTCGATCGTGAGTCACATGTGTGCTGACTAAAGAGGGCTTTGTATGGGCTAAACAAGCACCCCGTGCTTGGTACACCAGGATCAACAACTATTTCACTGGGTTGGGCTTCACTAAGAGTGAAGCAGATGTGAACCTTTACCACATCATGGTAGAAGGTAAGCCATTGATCATTGTTCTTTATGTGGATGACCTGATTTTGATAGGTGATGATCAATTGATCAAGTCTTGCAAGGAGGACCTTGCAAGAGAGTTCGAGATGAAATACATGGGTCTTATACACTACTTTCTAGGCATGGAAGTGTGGTAGAAAGATGGGGAAGTATTTGTGTCTCAAGGAAAGTATGCTAATGAGATACTTAGGCACTTCCACATGGAGAAGTGCAAGCTCATGCAGACTCCTTTAGCTAGGAACTGGAGGAAGGAGGATGCTACTTCAAGTGAGGTAGTAGTTGATACTATTTATTGGCAGCTTGTGGGTTCACTAATGTATCTAGTGAACACATGACCAGACTTATGCTTTGCGGTGAACCAACTGAGTCAAGCTATGGGTCAGCCTACCAAGATGTTTTGGAAGGCTGCGAAGCATGTGCTGAGATACCTCAGAGGCACATCTCAATATGGATTGTGGTACAGACGGATAGAGGGAGTGAAGCTTCAGTGCTTCACAGATGTAGATTGGGCAGGGAGTCCACTAGATCGGAAGAGCACTTCTAGAGGAATCTTCAACCTTGGTTCAACTGCAGTTTCTTGGTACAACAGGAAACAGAGGTCAGTTGCACTTAGCTCAACAAAGGTTGAATACATGGCTGCCAGTCACTCAGCATGTGAGGCCATTTGGATGGAGAAGATTCTAGTGGGATTGTTTGGTCAGAGGATGGATCCAACTGTAATCTATTGCGATAATTAGAGGTGTATCAAACTCTCTAAGAAACCTATTTTTCATGACAGGTCCAAGCACATTGATATTCGGTACCATCATCTTCAAGACTGTGTGGTCAAGAGGATCATGTTGTTGTTGTATGTTTTGACCAAGGAATAAGATGCAAATATTTTGACTAAGGCATTATCAAAATGCAAGTTCGAGTTCCATAGAGATAGGATTGGGGTTATTGATAATCCCTTTCTTGTTGAGAGGGAACGTTGAAAATAGCAACAAGAAATGCTAAAAATAGAAGTGCTAAAAATAGCATTGCTATAAATAGCATTTCGGGATAGATTCCAATTTTAGTTAGTCCCTAAACTAAAATTGAGAAACAAAATTCGAATTTGATCTTAGGAGCTATTTGTAAAATAATTAATTAATTCATCTTGAGTTAATTAGTTGTAGAAAATCAAACATGAAGTCTATGTGAAGACATGCAATAGTTTTTCCATTGATTGAGGAAGTTATCTCTTAATTGAAGGAGATCAGGATGAGTTGTACTTTGAGTTGTAATTAGTTAGCTTAGTTAATTGAGTTAATTCCAGTTAGATTAGTTCAAATAGTTTGTTGAACTAATTGTGAGTTCAGTTAGTTAATGCATGCATGCATGTAGCTGCTACACTTCAGATAACTGAATATTCTCTCATAAATAACTCATTCATGTCAGTTCAATCAGAGACCCAGTTGAGATCAGATGATGGGACAATGTACTATCAGTTGCAAGAATATTCCATTGAGGATATCTCTTGCATGCAGAAGGAATTCATTCCTTGGAGATTGCACAGTTAATTTTGAGTTTGATGAGGGTGTGATGAGGCCAATTCACACAAGTGGTAGCATTGGACCCCAAGAGGAACTGTGCAAGGAAATAGGAGGCTTGGAGGGCCGAGAGAAGGCATATGTTGTGTCTATTTAGTTTGTGAGCTGTATTGTTGGATTGTACTGAGAGCGGGATAGCTTGTGAGCTAATGCTTTGTGTAACTGAACATATTTCCACTTGTATGATAATATAGAGATCGGGGTTTTTAGCTGAGGCTTTCCCTAGAGTATTCTTCTATGTTCAAGTGTGATTTCTTTCTCATTTTCAGTTATATGTGTTCTATTTGATCTTGCTCATAATCGATTAAGCTTCCACAAGTTTGTTGTAGAAGTAGATCTTGTATTTTGCTTTAGTATATTGCATAATCTGTTGATGTACAGTGGGAATTTCTACAACCAGGAAATATAATCAACTCTAACAGAATGATAAAGCTTCTAAAGAACAAGGGGGCATAATTGCACAATTATGTCCACTAGAGGTTCCCATGTCGAAATCATCTATTTCTATAGATATCCAAAAATTATTGGACAATCATTCTAAGGTATTTGAGACTCCCAAAGGCCTCCCACCTATTCATGATCATGATCATGCTATTCATTTGATTCCAGGAAGTGTTCCTCTAAACATCAGGCCTTACAGATATACCTATGCCCAAAAGAGTGAAATTGAATGTATGGTTGCATAAATGCTAGAGGATGGTATAATTCAACCTAGTCAAAGTTACTTCTCTGCTCCTGTAGTATTGGTGCACAGGAAGGATGGATCATGGTGCATATGTCCGGATTATAGTGAGCTCAACAAGCTCATTATTAAAGATAAATTTCCCATTCCTATCATTTATGAATTATTGGATGAATTGCATGGATCAATTTACTTCACCAAGTTGGATATTCGTTTAGGATATCATCAAATCAGAATGAAGAATAAAGACATTCCAAAAACAACATTTAGAACTCATGAGGGTCATTATGATTTTTTTGCATGTCGTTTGGCCTTACCAATGCAACTTCTACATTTCAAGGTTTGATAAATTCCATTTTCAAACCCTTCCTTAGAAAATTAGTGTTAGTATTTTTTGATGATATACTAATATACAACAAGTCTTGGAAGGATCATGTTCAACATGTTGACAGGGTGCTCAAACTATTGGAGGAGAAACAATTATATGCAAAAAACTCCAAATGTTTCTTTGGAGTACAAGAGGTAGAATATCTGGGTCATATTGTATCTCATGAAGGTGTTAAGGTAGACCCTAGAAAAATTAAAGCCATTAAGGAATGGAAAATCCCCACATCCATAAAGCTTATGCGAGGATTTCTTGAGTTTACAGGGCATTATCGCAAGTTTGTTAAGAATTATGGGAGAATAGCAGCACTTCTAACAACATTATTGAAAAAAGATGCATTTTCATGGACTCTAGAAGCAATGAACGCCTTTGAACATCTTAAAGAGGCAATGTGCCAAGCTCTGGTCTTAGCTACGTCGGACTTCATAAAAACCTTTATTGTGGAATGTGATGCCCCAAGAAATAGAATTGGTGTTGCCTTAATGCAAGAAGAAAGACCATTGCTTTCAAAAGTCATCCAATCAAAGGAAAGTCTTTACACAAAGCTATTTATGAGAAGGAAATGTTGGAAATACTACATGCACTTAACAAATGGCGACCCTACCTAATGGGAAGACACTTCAAGGTAAAAAAGGATCATGATAAACTTAAATGCTTTTTAGAACAAATATTATCTTCAGAAGAGAAACAAACAATGGGTCACAAAGATGTTGGGTTATAACTTTGAAATCATCTACAAAAAAGGGAAGAAAAATGTTGTGATAGATGCACTCTCAAGAAAGGATGAGGATGTCGAAGCATTTCTTTGCGCCATTTCTATTATCCAACTAGATTGGATAAATGAAGTAAGGGATGAATGGAAGAATGACGAAGAAGTGTGGGCACTCATTCAAAAGTTACAACAAGATCCCAGTACATCTGATACATTTAGCTGGAAAAATGCTTCGTTATGGTACAAATATCGCTTATACCTATGTAAGAATTCCCAACTCAAACAAAAGATCCTTATGGAATTTCACACCTCTCCCTTAGGAGGGCACTCAAGATTTTTAAAAACTTACCACAGGGTTAAGAAGGAAATTTTTTGGGATGGCCTTAAATATGATATTGAAAAATTTGTGGTGGAATGTTTGGTTTGCCAACAAAATAAAGTTGAAACAATTAAGACCCTAGGTCTATTACAACCTTTATCCATTCCAAGCCAATGTTAGGAGGATGTTTCAATGGATTTCATCACATGTTTACCTGAGTCCAAAGGAAAGAGTGTCATCATGGTGGTAGTTGATAGAATTACCAAGTTTGCACACTTTTGTGCATTATCTCATCCATTTAAAGCCATTACAATTTCTACTGAATTTATGGAAACAATTCAAAAGCTACATGGAAACCCAAAGATTATTGTAAGCGATAGAGATCCTATTTTCACTATAAATTTTTGGACATAATTTTTTTCTTGTCTTGGTACTCAGTTAGCTCATAGCTCATCTTATCATCCTCAATCTGATGGGAGAACTGAGATAATAAACAAACGTTTAGAAGGATATCTTCATTGCTTTGTATCGATAAACATACACAATGGTTCAAATGGTTGCCTATGGCTGAATGGTTGTATAACACTTCCTTCCATATTGTAGCAAAAATGACCCCATTTATGACACTTTATGGATATCATCCACCATCCATCACATCATATTTAAGAGAAAATTATAAGGTTCAAGTAGTGGAAGATCACATCGAGCATCAACAACAAGTTCTCCAACTCTTAAAGGGTAACCTCACTTTGACGTAGAATAGAATGAAACAATAGGCAGATCAACATCACAATGAAATAAGTTTTGGTGTAGGTGACTAGGTATTTCTTCGGCTACAACCATATAAGCAAATATCCCTCAAGCAAGTTAAGAAGGATAATAAATTATCACCAAATTATTATGGTATGTACAAGTTTTTTCATAAGATTGGTACTATGGCATACAAATTGGAGCTTCCTGCAGCGTCTTGAGTGGACCAAGTTTTCCATGTTTCATGATAAGAAGGTTATAAGTGACAAGCTCCCAGTTCAAACAATATTTCCAAAACTTGACGAGGAAGGAAAAATCATATTGGAACCTGAAGAAGTCACAGAAACAAGAACTCGACAACTACAAAATTGATCAATTTCAGAGTATCTCATCAAGTGGAAGAGCTTACCTGCTAAAGATTCCACATGGGAGGATGAGGATTTTATATAGAAGCATCCAAAACTACTCAAGCATTGAGGACAACACTTTTTTGAAGGAGAGGGGCATGTTAGGTCCCTATAATGCTAGTGATTCGCCCATTACTATTGTCATTGTAGCCCTTATTGTTATTGTTGTTTCCCTATTGTCCCCATATTGTTATTATTCTACCCCATGGAAGCCCACTATAGTTATTGTTGTGCCCTTATATTATTATTGTTATGTCAACTTTGATTATATTGTGACCCCTTAGACTCCTATATATATAAAGGAGGTATTGTTAGTTGTATCATCCAAGAATTGTTCATTTGTGTAATGTAAAGGAGGTTACCTCGTTGAAGAGGTTGATTTTGAAGTTTTGGATCTATCTTTTCTTCTAGTTTGTGAGATGGTTGCATAACATGGATCATCACTAACATGGAAACAAGTTGAATATTCTTTTGCAAAATACTTTGAGGCAGACTTAGAGGACCAAAAGGTTTATCTCAGTATCTGGCAGTCAAGACTATACAAGGTTGCATACAAGTATCCAACCTTCCAGTTTGCAGATGTCATCAACTAGATTGTCTCACACATTGATGAGAAGACCATGATATTGAGCAATTCCAGTGGAAATAATCTTTCTACCTTTCAGGCATAAGATTATCAACACATGTATCACTTTCCTAAGCCAGTGAAGCTCATGGACTCACTTTTCTATGCCACCCACAACTATGTGAACAAAAGGGACATTTCTAAAGGCAGGTGAAAGATCCATTGAAGTTTCAACAAACACCCACACATGTATACAAGATAAAGTCCCTCAGGAAGGCCTACCAGCTCTTGGTTATCTTATCTTGTAAGGTCCATGGTCAGTAGAGCAAGGAAACCTTTCCTAAAGGGTGGGAATTCTTATTGGATTAGGTTGTGAACGAGGGGAAGCTCTTCAACTGGTTAGACCAGTTGGCTCGACAATTGAGGGACCATGTAGCACAAGCTCGGAGTCCACCCGATGGTGAGTGAGCAAGGTTATATATATATTCATATTTATTGGATGAAATCTGTGCACAACATCAGTTCCCTGGTATGAACTAGACATAGACACCACGAGAACATGCCGCACATATCTATTGCAAGCTGCTTGCAGATTGCAGTCATAAACGAGTAATGGCACAACTAACTAACCACTTCATCATCTCGCTTTACAAGATTATATTTGAAGAAGATCCACCTTGAATTTCACGAGGAGAAATGGAGGCGATAACAGACATCACAGATTGGTACGCCTCACCAGGTGGCACCTTCCTTAGAGTGTTCGATGGAGAGAAGCCTCCGCATGTTTTACCCAGGTTTGCCATCGACAATCTTGTCATGCAAGAAGTATCATACCATATCACCGCAGGGTTGTCAACATCTTTGTGTAGGAGGAAGAAAGCATCATAGCCCACTCTTCCTTTGAAAATTGGATCATAGGAGATAAAGAACTTGGAAGTCATAGATTTCGAGGGAAAGGAAATAGTCATGTTTGCATTCAGTACTCGTGACTTTAATCTGTATGATCCCCGTGGTATTTGTAAATATCATTGTGTGTGAGTTTACTTTCCATGGATCAACATGATATTCCATTGGCGAGAGGAGGACCCATGGAGGAATTTCTACAATGCCTTTAGACTCCATGAGTTGGTCAATTTAGCATGGAATTCACAAGCTTCTCAACAAATGACAACAATTCTGGAAGAAGCAACAACAGAAGGCAATAATCCCATGCAGGACAAGCGAAAGAGGAATATTTCTGACAATCTAGAAGGAGAACAAAGTTGGAAGATGAAATTAGACCCTATGATCATGAAAGAAACTTTAGCAATAGAAGCAAAGTGGAAGCAAAGGATACAAAGAGCAGAGCGAACGAAGAGAGAAAAGCAGAGGTTGCAGGAAACATAGTAGAAATTGAAGTAAGAATAGGAGTTGAGGAGGAGAGAAAAAGAAGAGAAGTAGAAGAAGGAAGAAGAAAAAAGGTAAGGCATAATGACAAAGGAAACAACACCGATATAGGTTGAAGAGTAGGAACAAAATCAACCAACAACTGAGGAAGGTGAACAAATGTTGGATCAACAGCTTGCTCAACAGATTGAGCACTTGATTGAAGTGATAGCCATGGAGGTGGAATAGGAACTAAAAAATGAAGATGTTGATCTAATGTAGAGCACACCATAGTTCATCACTCACTCTCCACCACCTCTAGTAGAAGAGCCAACCCCGAGCGAGGAAGGGGGTGTTGTTCCCCTTGATGATGATCCAGTAATGAATGTGTACAATATTTCATTCAATGAGTTCCAAAAGAGGATTATACAAGCATAGAGAAATTATTTTCCAAATGATTACACATCACCTGCATTTTTTAGAGAAAGGGTGATAGTGTCATACACCAGGAAGCATCCAAATGCCATTGCCGAAGCCAACTTGGCCTATGCAGGAGCAACGAGATCAAACATTCAATATTGGACGGCTGAGAATGAGAAATTAGCATAGAAATTATAGGATACCAGGTGATCTAGGTGTATATTGGTGGCCACCTACCTATTCCACCTAGACCTCTAGTCAGTTTCATCTTTTTCCTTATTTATTGCAAAATTTACTATTTTTAGCAGTTTTTCAGGTCCTGAACTTCCGGAGCAGTTTTGATCCTCTAAATGGTGTTTTTTTTAGGGTCTATAGTAAAATCATGCATATTTCCTGCCACAAATCCTGTAGTAATTGGAGAGATCTTTCCAACAACGTATCATGCACACCAAACAAAGATAATATGCCCAAATTACGACCCTGGGAAGTTGGCTACCCAAATAACCCCAACGGAGCCCAAAAACGCTTGGTGTTCCATCTCCTAGGGTTAAGGTTTTGGTTTTTGAATAGTTTCCTTTATTGTTCAATAATAAATAGGCCAGTGAGCCTCACTGTAACATAGTTCAGAGGCATGTAGTGCCACATCTCTTCTTAGAGATAAGCTACCATTGCCCGAGCTAGTTTTAGTTCCATTCTGTTTGTAAGCATATTTTAGTATTTGATATTAATCAAATGGAGTGTTATTTCTGTTGCATCTATGTATTTATGGTTATATCTATAATTTTTTTCATTCTTGTTTAAGTTCAGATCAGTGGTATCAGAGCGGTCTGCGCTTTCTCTGTTTTTCATTGCATGTCCCCAACGAGGTCGAGATATAAGGAGTTAGGGCTCGAACTGGTTGAACCTTTACAAGGCTAGCCTCACAAATCCCAACAGTCTCCCATGGCAGAAGAGAATAAATATGAGGGGGCATGAGATCCTTTTAAAATATTTCTGAAAGAAGCCCTCAAGAGAGAGAGGAACGTGATGATGGAAAAATTTTCCCAGATCCTTTAGTGGCTACCCAAAGGCGACGCATCTTCTTCTAGTAGCTACTCTGGAAGTGCCACACCCTTTATGGTACAAGTAAACTTTGACATCCCCATATTTGAAGGTCAGATAGATCCAGGTGCCGTAGATAAATGGTTAAATCTACGAAGGGTATTTCTTTTTTCGTGATTTTTCCAGCCGTGAAAAGATTACTTTTTCACTTCTCAAATCGACCCCCCATGTCAAGAATTGGTGGGTAACCTACTGTGAGAAGAAGGAAAAAAGTACACCCTCACTATTTTCAGCTGCACCCACTTGGAATTCATTATGGGATTCCATCAAGGAGCAATACTACCTGGTCGAGAGCTATGAGGATAGATACATAAGTGGACCACCCTACGATAAGGAAGGGACCAAGACATGCCAACGTTTACCAATGTTTTTCATACCCTTCGCATGAAGTTGGGTATCAAGGATTTTGAGTAACATTTGGTACAAAGTACCATGATTTCCTACACAGGTATATCTAGGATGAGATGGAGTTCCTGGATTTCTCCTCGCTCAGAACAACGTACTGATACGCCATTAATATTGAGTAGAAGTTGAAATAGAGGAAGCGATAATTTGGATCAACGAATCCGAAGCAAGGGAAAGGCACCCCCAAATCGTAGAACAAAGGACAAAATCAAGGCGAGGAAACCCAGGACAACACACCGAAGCTGCAAGGAAAGAAAAATGCCACGAAGCTAAATAAGGACATGGGAAAATGGTGTGAGTTCCATAAGAGCTCCACTCACAACACAAGTGAGTTTCAGGCCAAGTAGTCACTAGTGGCCTAGCTGAAGGCTTCCGAATCTGACGCATGTTATGACTATGAGTTAGAACCCGACAAGAGGAATGAAAAACAGAAGTAGATCATTGATGCAGAGCCCAGTGTCACCGTGGCCACCACCAAGATCCAAAAGAATGATACTGAATATCTAAAGGAGGGGGAAAACCTATTCCACTCACAGATGTGGGTGAAGGGTTCTTTGCTACAGTTCATTATCGACAATGGGATCCAAAAGAACCTCATTTCAGTAGAGGTTTTGAAGCAGTTGGGCCTAGAAACTACAACATATTCACAACTGTACACCATCAGGTGGCTTCACCAAGGAGAAGATATAGGTGTCAGCTAGTAGTGACCCCTTCCCTATAGCATCAAGCCCTTCATGGATGAGGTACTGTGTGATGTTTCCCCTCTTGAATTCTATGATGTATTATTAGGAAAGCCATACTTGTGGAAGAAACATGTTGTATATGAGTCTAGACCTTGATCTATGATTATTACTTAGGGAAATAAGTTGTACAAGATACCAGAGGTAGCTCCACCTACTGCCATTTCTTTGATCACTACAAATCAATGCAGTAAGATCATTTCAAAGACCAGGAATTTTTTTTTCTTATGATTCACCCTCACGGAAAGAAGAATGTTGTGGTCACAGCTTCCAGATAGGGATCCTCTACACAACAACAATAGATGGACAAGGTCGTGGAGGAGTATAATGAGATTTTCTCCTTACCTATGGGGGTACCTTTGCACTGTCAGGTCAAGCAATCCATTGATCTGACCCCAAGCGCGACACTACCCAATGGACCGATCTATCGACGTTCTATTATGGAGAACGATGAGATCAAGAAGCAGATTCACGAGTTGTTGCGGAAAGGGCACATCAGGCCAAGCTCATCACCCTATGGGAGCCTTATTGTATTGGTAAAGAAGAAGGTGTTGTAGCATTTTTTGGTTTTGGTAAGTTAGCATCAGTTAGTCAAAAAATGAAAATCATTTCAAAAAAATGTTAAGTTAGGATATGGACAAAAGTATATTGAATAAAAAAATGTTAGGGATATTTTGATGAATAAGTCCACATCAAATAAAATGTTAGAATAAATGCCCTAGAAAAGTAAGGAAAAAATAAAAAATGTTAGATTACAAAGAAAATAAAAAATAATAAATTCTAAAAGTGTTGCAAATCCAAATGCCACTACTCTTAGTCAAAGTTTATTTTTGCAAATAAAAGTTGTGTGCAGATTGTTTAAATGCCACACTAGTTCATACAATCCAATTGTACAGTTTAATCATGATTGGATTTAATTTAAATTGTTTGTCAATAGGTAGCAAATAAAATTGGCTCAACAGTTTAATCTGAGCCAATGGAAGCAATAAGGGATATAAGTAGATTAAACATTAAAAGGAAAATGTTGAGTTGCTAGTCTAAATTCACTCAGGTGACTAATATTGAAAAAATATTAGGAAAGTAAGGGTAGGTAGAGAAATGAAATTGGAGCATGATAGTATTTTTATCCTAAGTTAGAACATTGGATACATGTGTATATGGTGATTGGTTTTAATTAACCATAAATTGTAAATATCAATGTTATTTGTAATATTCAAACTTTATTCATTCATTCGCCATACCCCATACCCCACGCATGTCACATCCATCATAACTCTGGACCCCACCATCGCTTTCCGCCCTGTCACATTAAAATGCATTCACATATATTTCATATTGCACACTCCCCCAAGATCCGATGGCCTACATCGCTCCTCAACCCTCCTTTGCCGTCTGAACTTTATCGGCGGGGGGTAGGGGGGGTTCGAAGTTGGCAGTTTTGGAAACTACCCTTCGAAATTGATTTTCCTCCATCCTAGTCTTTCGCGACTTAAAATCCCGAAACAACTTACCACTCAAACTTACTCCCAAACGTGGTTTTCATTCGACCGTTTACCACCGCTCCTACATCATCGTCCATGTCTGCCCCATGTCACTTCCTTCGTCCAATCAGTTGCCGCCTATTTGTCCATTATTCATTTAATTCCCCATTCCTTCTCACACATCAATATTCCATTGATCCATTTTATCATCCTCGTTGGAGAATTAATGACAATTTAATTGTTCGTTAATAGACCTGCTCCATGTTATTCATTATAAGCCTTGTTTTTCACAAAAATTGTTACACAATGCATTCCCATAATTTGCTGGATACTTGAAGCTTGCAGCCAAATCAGAACCAAGCCAACATCTAGGTCCACCTAATCCATTTTTAGTTATACTGGTTTTCTGTTATCACTGTGTTTCAAACCAATTCTTCCCATTTCCGTCAAGTTCAACTTGCAATTCACTTAAAAAAATGCCTCCTAAGGGAAAGGAAATTGCAGAAATCCCAAATCCTCTCATTCATCCACATGTTGAATTCCATTATAATATCCTGGTCGACAAAGACTGTAAAATCATTGAGTCTTCATCTCAATTTGATTTATATGAAATCTACTACTGGATGGAGGATCAATTAGTTGATCAAATAGATGAAATAGGACTTTGGGACTCCCACCTTCCTCATTACATTTTCCCTCAGATACACAAAGCACCTGAATTTGTTAGGTAATGCCATGAATCCTATGATCCTAGTCAAAGAGCTATCATTTCACCTACAGGAGAAATCCTTTGTTTCATCAATGCTTAGTCTATTGAACAGATGTTGCAGGCCCCAACTATTGCCAACCCATCCTTTTTCTCATGAAAGCCTGATAGAAGCCTATCAAAAGCTATATTTCACTAAAATATCTCAAACTCTAGAATTTTCCTAGTTGTAAATAGCCTTGTACCTAAAAGAAACCCTCCCTATGATTCATCCACGTTCCCAGACAAAACCAAGCAAATTACCACTAAT
The DNA here is from genome assembly GCA_031772625.1 of Pinus tabuliformis. NCBI lineage: Eukaryota > Viridiplantae > Streptophyta > Pinopsida > Pinales > Pinaceae > Pinus > Pinus tabuliformis. Next base: position 97,302,593 of record CM062809.1, read on the forward strand.
CTTTCTTATCTGCTTGGTTACAATTCTGATCAATATGTAAATGAAGCCATCATAGGTTTCTTGTCTATCTTTTCTGTTGATTCGAAACCCACTATTCTCTATAATTTTAGCTAATTTCTAGCTGAGGCCATCCATGAACAATTTTTCCAGTTTAATACTAAAGAAGTATTCAAGTATGCTTAAGCACTTGTATATATTTTTAGGAAGACAAGTTTCCATTCATCTTGCAGAAGTTAGATGAAGAAGGCAATCAATAATCAGCGATATTTTGGACTTATAAGGGAATGAAGGAGAAGGAAGAATTTACATATAAACAATTCATATAATTATTTTTTCATCCAACTATTAATCTTATGAGCAACAATCCAATACCAAGAATCAGTGATGCAATTGTGAAAGTATTGCAGCTGGTTGATCAAGACACAATAAGATATTGGTATCTTTACCAAAACTATACAGAAATCAGAGTCTATGGCTATAATCTTCCACCCTACAAACTTCCTAAGTACCTCCCTATCAAATTTTTTTCATTGGAATATATTAGGCAGAGGTTAAATGCAGATGAAGTACATTTTATGGCTACAAAGAAGAAATCACAATTCAAGCTAAAGGCTCAGGTTGGTCCTTTCATCTGTAACACTAGAGCATCAGGAGAAGAAGCAGACAGGGTATTGAAGGAAATGAATTTTGGTCTCAGCTTCACTTGGTATTATGAACCAATGGGAGTAATTCCAAATATAGGGTTGAAAAAACGTTTACTGCATACCACCACACAACCAAGCCTAAAATAGAGAAGTACAAAAATTAGTTAGAATGGAAGATAAACACCCTTCAAGAAGCTGAAGAACAGGCAATCTCTACTTCAAATGTAGAAACTCGACTTGCAGAGGAAGAGACAACTAAATGAGGAAGGGAAGAACAATCATCCCCTACAACTAAAGCATCAATCTAGGGCTTTAGAATTGTACATAGAAAGAAGAGACCTAGGATCTTTGTGAAGGTTAGTGCAACAAATGAGTCACATAAAACAACATTTGATGGACTTGGAGAGACTTTTCTTTTTGCACAGTCTGGTGGACAGTCTACTTAGTCTCCCACTCATTCCACTACTTCTCAGGAACAACAGGTGATTCAGACCACTGGAAGAAGTCAAAAGGACAAAGAAGATGATATATTTCATGTCTTCAGTGAAATTAAGAAGAAGAATGAGGAATTGAAGTTGAACAGTTATACTCAATTTTGGAAACACTCTTCCCATTCTCAAGCTAGACTTCTTTCAGTATTTGAATCTGAAAAGGGTAAGATGCAGATGGCTTTCTTACAAGCCCAAATTCCATAGCCTAAGACTGCTGCACATTATCAAACACAAACCTCCTTTGAGTTTAATGTAAAATATGTACATCCAATTGACCAAATTGAGATGCACAAACAAACTAGCCAAATGATTTCTTCCACTTTAACTAACACTACCATGAGTTTGTCAAAGTTGCAGGTCACCTTGGCCAATACACAGTCATAGCTCAAGTTGGAAAAAGTTTCCTCACTGGTAAAGGACACCAAGATCAAATCTTTGGAAGATCTGGTGCTGAAGATGGGACATGATCCCTTAAATATCAATGCTACAGAAGAACTTGTCAGGAAGAAAAATGTTGAGCTCTCAGCATTAAGGAAGCAACTCAAACTACCAGCTTCTGAGGACCCAATGACTAAGGAGATTGAAGAAACCAAGACTCAAAAATCTAACATAATGAAGCTCATCATGGAACAAAATCTGCAAATAAAACAGATGGAGGAGCAAATGGAGAAATTTGTCAAAGAGAAAGAGGAAGTTGTGAAAAGGGCTCAAATTCCACTAGATGTAGTTCCTCTTGTAGCAGTCTCTATAACCAAAGTTTCTACTTCAGGAACAACAACAACTACAGGTACAACAGAAGGAGCTGAACAACTTGCTGAAGTTGTTCAGAACTTGTCCATTCAGACAGTAGAAATCAAGAAGTTGCAGGATGAACTAAAGGAATTAAAACATATGAAAGTAGTTGTAGACAATCCATATGCAGCTGAGTTGCAGAGGGAAACAAGTCAAATTGAAGTATTGTAGAAATAAATAAAAGAATATTACCTTGGAAACAAACTAGGTTTGGCAAAGGAGATTTTATGGGAAGAGGTTACTGAATCAATCAAGGATATTTGGCCTTATATCAAGATAATCTTTGATCAAAAAGACTTGTTGGAGAAAGTCAGGAAGCTATTGAAACTATCTCCAAGGAACTTGAGGACATGCCAGAAGTTGCCACTAAGATACTTAAGTTTTTGAATTCTGAAGACAACTATGAGCTTGAAGAATTAGGTATAAATGACATGACAACAACCATACTGGAAGTGAAGAAGATCATTACAAAGAAAAACCTCATCCTTTAGTTGGAGGAAAAATGCAACAACGTTAATGTCATAGTTCAATTTTCAGCAAGTTAGAACCCTTAACTAGGAAGGGTTTGCCCTCTATGCTTGTGATAAACGATAAATTAATTCCCATTGAAGATTATGTTTGAAAGCTTACAGAGGTTAGTACCAATGCAGCTTCAGTTTCAAATATAAGAGGTGCAACAACACCAAGGGTTGTGCTGAATGCACTAAGAGATACCTTTTTCATCCTAAATGAAATCAGACATATATTTTTACCAAAACCCAATTTTACTAAATATATAGAAATGGATGAAGTTTATCGAATGGTAACTACGTTACCTATCCCAAATAAGAAATGCTGGGAACAATTAACTAATTTACTTGACTGAAAGGAGGATCAAACAACATTCAGTGTTTCCAGGAACAATCATCAACACTTCAATAGTTTTCAGATTTTCTAGGAACAATCATCAACAACTCAACACCAAAATAGTGACAAATTGACTATCAGTTTACATTCTTGATTTTGTATTGATCTATTTTTATAAATTTCTTTAAGATATTTTCTTAGCTCTAAGATTGTATAAATAACTCCCTTCGACGAGTTATTAAGGGTTGCATCCTTGAAGAAACATTTGTATGCATTAAATGTACTTGGATTTTTCTGAATCATTAATAGCAAAGCAAAGGATTCTAAGTTTTGATTCATACAGTTTTGTGTTCCCTGTAAGTTTTCTAGTTTTCATTAACTGTGTTCTTTCTTCATATTCTTAAGTTTTACAAAGATAAACAGGTAGGAATAGTTGTGTTTCAATTTACTCCTATAAGCTTATGAAGTGATCATCTTTAAAGAGAATGAATTATATAAACTGTTTGTTTAACTAATTACCTATAAATCATAAAATCATCAACATCTTTTGTAATATTAGGCATATTCTGTTAAACTTTTTGAACATTGTTTGAAGGTTTTCTTACTTATGGTTATTTAATTTTCTATTTGAAAATTGTAATAGTCATATCATCTTTCAATTTCTGCTCATCACTAGACAAGCTATATCGCTATGTGGATTTTAATAGAAACCCTCTTTTTAAATATTAATACTATTCAAAAGGGTTAGGCATGACTGTTTTAAATCTGTGTCAAACATTGGTCCTCCAAAATTAAAACAAAACCCCCCAAAACAAATATCTTAGATGCCCTGGCATGATAGCTGACCATTATCATCTCAGAGATACAATAGAAGGATGAGACTTGAAGACTTTGTATTGACTATTGGGTGTTGAACAAGATCACTATATGGAATATGTACCTAATCCCACAAATTGATGACCTTCTGGACTAGATCAAGGGGGCCAAATATTTCAACAAGATTGATTTGAAGTCCAATTATCAACAGGTGCCTATCGAACCCTCCGATGTGTGGAAAATTGCCTTCAAATCCAAGGAGGGCCTTTTCGAATGGTTGGTCATGCCCTTTGGGTTGACGAATTCCCTGCAACCTTCATGAGATTGATGGACGACATCTTGTGACCCTTCACCAATGCGTTCATGGTGGTGTCTTTAGATGACATCTTGATATTCATCTAGAGTTGGGAAGAGCACCTCCACCATATTCGACAAGTCCTCCAAACCCTGCCACAACACAAGCTGCGTGCAATTTGGAGAAATTCACTTTCGACATGACCTAGGTTGAATATTTGGGGTACATAATTCATGAGAAGGGTGTGCATGTGGACCTAGCCAAGATACAAGTCATTTAGGATTGGCCAGCCCCGACCACTCTAACATAGCTCCGAAGATTTTTGGGTCTTGCCAATTTCTACCACAAGTTTGTGTTGGAGTTCTCTCATATCACTTGGCCTTTAAGTCAAGTCACAAAGGGTGGAGCGAAAGAAAATTTATTTTGGTCTGAAGCCAAACAAAAGAAACTTTATGATTTGAAGCATCACCTCTAGTCTACACGAGTGCTCACATTACCAGACTTGCAACAACCATTTGAGCTTGAGACAGATGCCTCTGACTATGCTATTGGTGTAGTTGTTACTCAATAGGGGAATCCAGTGGCTTACCATGGTGATACACTTTCAGACATAGTCCGAAAGTATCCCACCTATGACAAAGAAATGTATTCCATTACACAGGCCTGCTGTTAATGGAAGCATTGTATTTTGGGGAAGGAAACAATCATCCACATTGACCACTGACCCTTGCAATTCATATAGACACAAGGGAAGTTGAAGAATGATCGCCATTAGAAATGGTCCACATACCTACAAGATTTCCATTTGAAAACTAAGTACAAGAAGGGAAACACCAATAATGTTGCAGAATGCCTCAACAAACCACCAATCATGGTTCTGATCACTATGCTCAACTTTGTGGGCACGAGACTTCGGGGTGACCACATCTTTATAAGAGCTATCCATAATTCAACAACACATACCAAACACTCCTGGAAGGTAAGAAAGTTCCAAATTTTCACCTCCAAGATGCACTATTATGCCACCTGGGACACATCTATGTTCTAGCAAGTGGGCATGCCAAGATGATTTGGGAGGCACAGTACAGTTGGGTCACTGGACATTTCAGATTAGAGAAAAAAATGGAAGTATTCAGAAGTATTTTTATTGGCTGAACCTTCGTCAGGATGTTGGGAAGTACATTCGATCTTGCACTACCTGCACCATTGCCAAACCAACCATCAATAAGTAAGGCCTATATACTCCTCTTCCTACTCCTAGTTGACCTTGGGAATCCATCTCCATGGATTACATGTCAGGCCTTCCTTCTACTAAGAATGATAATGACTGCATTTTTGTGGTCGTCGACAGATTCTCTAATATGGCCATTATGGCGACCTGCAAGAAGAGTATCACAACATAGGCAATGCTAAAATATTCTTTGAGAGAGTGTGGGTACACTTTTGGATCCCACAATCCATTGTCTCAGATCAGGACAACATCTTCCTAAGTTCATTTTGGTCAAGTTTGTGGTCGATGCTGGATACCAAACTTACTAAGTCCACAACTTTCCACCCCCAAACTGATGGCCAAACAGAGGTCATCAACAGGTTGATCGTACACATTTTGAGCATGTACAACTTGAAGCATCCACATACATGGGATGAAATCCTCCCCTATGTCTAGTACAACTACAACAAAGCTTTCCATAGCTTGACAGGATACAACCCCTTTGAGGTAGGGCTGGCTTTCTGCTATTATGTCCCATATAAGTGGCCATACCATTTGTAGCCTCTCAAGCAGATTCGGCTCACATCTAGTCTGAAGTTGTCAGGGCTAATAAATTAATTGAGTGGATTCAACACATCCACCAACATTTCCATGATATATTGGACAAAGTCAATGCTAAGTACAAGAAACACCATGATTAGCATCGGGTGTCGCACAGGTTCCAGGTGCGCGACAAGATTTGGCTACGTTTGTAGAAGGATCGCCTCGTTGGACCCCACTACAAGCTTTGCCTGCTTCTATATGGGCCATACATCATCACCAAGGCTGTAGGGTACAATTCCTTCAAGCTAAGAATTCCACCTTTCCTTAGCTTATACCTAGTGTTCAATGTAGATCGCCTGCAACCATACTTTCCACCATTACTGGACACATCCGACATTGTAGAACAACTCACATGAACATAGCTAAACCTAGATTACATGGAGCAGGCCATAATTGATCAAATCCCAGACACACATATCAAGAACACTCGTCAATATAGGATCTAGCTATATCAAGTTGTCAAAGCAGGCCAACTCCTTCACTAGGGCAAGTGGTTTACTAAGGACCAAGTTCAAAAATAATTTCCTCACCTCATGGAGGCTCTTCTTCCTAAGGAGGGAGGAATGATCTAGGTGAATATTGGTGGCCACCCACCTATTCCACCTAGACCTCCAATCGGTTTCATCTGTTTCCTTGTTTATTGTAGAATTTACTATTTTTAGTAGTTTTTCAGGTCCTGAACTTCCAGAGTAGTTTTGATCCCCTAAAAGACATTTTTTTAGGTATGCAGTAGGCCCGTAACCATAGTCAGGGGCCTGTTTCAAATCCTATCGTACTCAGAGAGATATTTCTAACAAGGTATCATTTGCGCCAAACAAAGATAGTATGACCAAGTTACGACCCCGAGAAGTTGGCTACCCAACTAACCCCAACGAGGCCCACAAATTCTTGGAGTTCCATATCAATGGGTTAGGGTTTTGGTTGTTTAAGGTTTTTACTTGTTATTCAATAATAAATAGGCCATTGAGCCTCATTGTAACACAATTCAAAGTCATGTAGCAGCCATATCTCTTCTCAGAGATAAGCTACCATTGCTTGAGCTAGTTTTATTTCCATTATGTTTGTAATCATATTTCAGTATTTGATATTAATGAAATTAAGTGTTATTTATGTTTCATCTATGTATTTATGGTTATATTTGTAATTTTTTGTATTCATATTTAAGTTCGGATCACCAGGAAAGAGGCAGAAAATTTATGCGCAACAGCACAAAATGTACTTTTTGTACAAGTTTACTTAGAAGAGATGAGAGAAATGATACTTGTTGAAGTATCAACACTTGGAGAAACAATTCAGAAGCTCTACAAGGGTTTTGTCACCATACATAAATAAATTGTCAGTTTGCATGGCTTACAACAACAAAGAAAAGAGTTTGTTAAAACTCTCAAGAACATAAAAGCTTCCACTACCTATGTGCACGAGTGGACAATGAGATACAAAGGGGCACCGTTTTAATTAGTGAACAAAATGAAGCCACAAGAAGAGATAAAGAAACTGAAAGTTTAGATGTTGATTCAAAACAACAAGAAACTTGCCTCATTATTGGTAGCATTCAAGCCTCATATGTATGGTGTTCAATAGTTTGGATGTCTTGGTGAGAACAAAACATATCCCATCAGTCAGTTCACTCACCAAATCCAAAGCCAAGAATCAATTTCGACAGGAGATCAAAGAGTACTTGGAGCAGCTCAGAGAGATTGAAACCAAGGAGGATTTAGAGCTAAACAAACAGAAAATTCAAAATTACATTAGTGGTCTTGTCCAAATCAGAGCAATGTTACTCATGCTTCAGAACGAACTTGAAATTGCTTCCAAGACATTGTACCCAGATGTCGTGGAGGCTAGAGTTTGCTTCCAACTTATGAACCCCAAAAATGGGTAACATTATGGGCTCGTTTTTCCTATTATTCTTGATTAATCCACCATTCTTCATAGTTTTATGCATGCTTTTGAATATATTTATGTTAATTGATGAATGTGAATAGTCACTTGACCACAAAGTCTAATACGTGCTTATTGCAGATTTTTGGACATCTTTTGGACCAAGGTCAAGCATTTATGAGCAAGTTGACAGCCAAATACGAAGGAAAAAGGCTGAGGATTTGTAGGAAGGGTTTCTCCTGCACTAAATGACCCCTTCCTTGAGTTCTCCATCATCATCTCGGAGTTCAACAGCCACCAAAGTTGATTTCAAGGGGAAGCTGAGCAGGTTTTGTGAAGTGGCTGATTAACTGCAGTCTTGAGCAGCCAAGCTCCTAAAGTTAAGGAGGATTGTTGGAAGTCCTGAATAAGTAGGAAGGCTTCAAGCCTTGGTAGTTTAGCTATTGAACACTTCTTTTTCACACTTGAGTGCAACTCTACATTTCAACTCATTTTCGAGCTCTTGATGTAAAATAGTTTTGTGACATGACTATTATTTTTTGAGTAATGGAGATGAATTTCACTTTGCACCACCTCTGAGCTTTCTTAGGAGGTTGTAGCTCTTGGGGTTGGTCCTAACCCAGGTGCCTGTACCTCCTTTTGTACTTTTATGTGTTTTCCTTGCATTCATAAAATAATTTCTATTATCTAGGTTAAGATCTTGCTTTGTTACTTAGGTTGCTTTTGATGATTAAAATAGCTTCTCATGCTTCAGGTTGATTTGAAAGTTTGGTAATAGAAAAGATCTGCAAAAGGGCCATCAAGCAATCCTTGATCTCATCTCTCCCTCCTTGCGACCATGAGTTGAGACCAAGGCATACTTGTTGCCACAAAAACACTATTCTTACCTTTCTATGCAATTGCTAGTGTTAGATTTTTAGTTGGAAAAGTTGATACCAGTTGTACTTGCATGTTTAGATCTGTTCTTGCTTAGTTTCCATAGCTATCTTGCACGATTTCCTGTCTATAAACTTTTGTTCATCATGTTTCTAGTTGTTAGGTCAGATTAGGTCAAAGTAGATAGATCTTTAGTTTTTCTAGTCTTTGTTCGATCAGTTTTGGAAAATAGTGTGCAGAGTACCTGTTATACATTCATACCTACCCTTCCTCCATCATCCAACCTTTTCTAGCCCCTAATCCAAGATTCCTTCCCTCTATTCGCTACACTTTCCTGATTTGCCCTAATTTCTATATTTTTGTGCAACATTTCTTTCTCCATCCTTGAGCAAATCCAACTATCTTCATCACTCCTGAGCTTCATTTACTAGGTCCCATACCTCTTAACAACCTTATCCACCCTTCATTTCCACTTCCCCACCATATTTTCTCCATAAATCCTCTCAAATCCTCTTTCGGTCGTTCTTGTAGAACTTCCTGTAGAACATCCTATAGAACCCCTGCAAACTTCCTGTACAAGTTCACGTGAGCAGTTTTTCAAGATCTGATCACTGTGAAATTCTCTAGAAGGGTGCTAGGGACCCTTTAGGCCCTCTTCTCACCTTCCCAACCTCTTGCAAGTGCCCACTCCATTTCCTTTCACCAATCAACCTCTGCACAGTCAAAAACAGTTAAAGCACATGCATAATAAATCTGCAAAGTTACTCAAAAATACAAAAAAGATGATTTTTCTAGATTTCCTTTAGAAGTAGCTTAGTCACATGCATTTTACCTTTACAGGAGTCAATGGCATCCATTTCAACAACTTTCATCTCTTTTCTTGCACCAGTAGGGTTAGTTAGTAGAACTAGGGTTTGCTAAGGTTTTCATTTCCTTTCAGCTTTCATCTTCTTTCTGCCAGTAGACTAACCTCCTTTGAGTTTGCTTTCATCCATCACACTTAAATGATTCTTCTAAGAGCTCATAGAAGTTGGCTTAAGCTCCTAGCGAGCTTGTGCCAGTTGATCAAGTGACAGCCTACGGCAAGAGATAGTACTTGTGCATATAGCACCATCGCTTCCAAGTTTGTTACGAACAATCGGGTTGATAAAAGTAAAGAAGGGAGTCCTAGGAGTTGTAGCATCATTGCTGCAATACTGGAGCCCACCACCAACCAAACACCATCACGCAATTTGTGGACATCATCACATAGTATCAATCTTGGAACCAATATGTGACCGAGAAGCAGCAAGAGGAGGTTTATGAGCTAGATTTCTCCCAAACTCAAGCATCATAGTGTTGTGTCTTGTTAGGTTGTCAAGTTGTCTCTACCCTATTTTGTCTTATATGGGCACAAGTGTAAAATGTAATATTATTTGTAATTATGTTGTAAGTGAAATTCCAATTTTCAATATTGAAATATGAAGAGTCATCATGTAATGTAATGAGTCATTTTTGTAAAGAAGTTGAAGAGTCATGAGGGTAGTCCAAAGGCCACAAAGGGAGTTGAAGAGTCACCCCTCTTGTTATAAATATAACCTCATAACTCATGTAACAAGATTTTGGGATCCAAGCTTTGGCTAGGACTAGGCTTAGAAGGAGCTTGGGAGTATTGTGAAGAGCCTTGGCTTCTTCGTAGCGTAGAGCGAGTATACTTCTTTGGAGGAGTAGGTGTTATTAACTTTAATGTTCCACTATTGGGGCTAGTGGTCAATCAATGGTGTATGTATGAATGGAATTTCACATATAATAATAAAATCAGAGCCAACACTCTTTCATGCATATGTTGTGAATATAGTAGGACTATTCTTGTTGTATTTGCAATGTATATTATTTAAATTACACTTATGCTTATGAACTATTTCGTTTTCATTTGTATGAATTTTATTGAATGCATGTTGTTGTATTAGTTCATCACTTTAACTTGTGGACTATTCCGCATCTTAGCCCGTGATGTCATTATGGTCGTGTGTTACTTTTAAGCAACGTGTTATTACAAGCTTCCAAGGGGCGCACTTCCTTTTCCCTTCTTATGTTGGAACCTTCATGCATCACACTTGAATCTCCGCATGGTCACACACTTTCTCTTACCCAAAGTTACCATACTTCACTCAACATGTTTTCACAGTTAAGGCATAACATTACCACCCATTGCTGGGACTCTGACTCCAAACGGTGTGAGGTGTAGTTGGAACTTTATATCAGGGAGATTCCTTGAATGTTGGCAGGTCCAACATTGTCAACAGTTACATAATGAAGAAGATAGAACATTAGCTCGACAAGATTTTAGTTGGTGAAATTATGTGAAAAATGAGTGCGACCAAAAGATCATAGGAGATTTAGCTTTCAATCCTAAGGATTCTATGGGAAATCAAATCATATGGAGATGCCATGATCTGGTAGTTTCATTACTGAGCACCACAGGGTCAAAGAGATAATCTATGCATCAAATCACATCAAATTGTTAGATTCATTTTTTAATCGAATTGTTAGCCACAAATAAATGAAAACGATTTTAATAAAACCCATTGCTTGATCCTTCAAATACAAAATCTTAACAATAGTTGCGGTTGTATTTTAAATTGGAATTTGGTTATCAATTCAACATTTATTGTAGGGCTGATTGGAGTATAATTAAAATATGATCCTGAGTACAAATGCACCAGATCGGTTCCAGAATTTGGTTCTTGAGTTTGAATAGACTTTGTAAAATCTTCCATTTGTCCATTTATTAATCTAGATATGCATTCATTACTCAAAACCTCAATTTTGTTTGTTAATTAATATATTTCATTATAATTTTTTTTATAGTGCAGGATATGATTGAAGGAGTTTTGATCATATAAGATGTGGTCCTAAAATTGGGGCATCATTTAGACCAAAGACTTAATTATTCAACACAAATCTAGGAACTGGAGGAATGAATGCACAAATTCCTATGCATGAGAATAAGATTGGGAATAGAATCCAAATGCTCCACAAAGTCAAAGTAGAGAGTCATTTCTAATTAAGGTGGATTTCAAATTCTCTACAAGAGGAGATTCATTTGAACAATCAAGGGTCCAACCAAAAAATATTGGATAAACATAAGTTGTTGGGGTAGAAAGCACATATGTTCCATAGGTGAAAGAAAGCCAACCAAAAAAAATTAAATCTCAAACATTGGGAATTTAATCTATCCAAGATATTTGTTGGAAAATTAGAATGACGAGGCAGTAAAACTCTTATTTTTAACAAAATCAATTCAATTTCAAATACAACTATGGAATGCTTCTAGTCAATCAAGACTCCATCAAATCGAAAGATCCAAAAGATGACACAAGATTATCTTTTACTCGTTCATCAAGTGATTTACTATTGGTGCCAACAATCCATCCAATGGATGATCACTTGCTCTATTCCCAAACTCGTCGGTTGAGTTTTATCCCCCGCCACTTACCTTTGCCAATGCGAGATTTTAATGAAGGTTATCACGTGAAATACATTTCAACACTAGTTGCAAAGTAGTTTATATGGATGGAAGTAAAGAATGTTACAATTGAGAATAGTGTTGGAATTTATGTCAAATGAGAAAGGTAGAGAGATGCGTGGTGTGTCAAGCTAAGGGGGAGTCCCATGGTTGTTATAGTCTTTAATAGATAATCATCATAGTAGCATGGTTATTGAAGAAGCTAAAATAGTAAATCTATGACGGTTAGGGAGTCCTAGGATTTGAAGGAATTTATTTCTTAGGAGTTTCGCTCAGATTCTCTTAGAGATGGCATAGATGGATAGTGCTAAGAAATAGATTTCGAACAATATATTGATGTTTGAAAATGGAATCTTGGATCATAACTTATTGCCAGGCAAAGCCTAAGTGCCTCCAAAGTATAAGTTGCAGAGCTAATTATGAAGAGGGATCAAAGTGGTGACCAACTTCAGCACCTTTTTCCAAATGCGGTGGAGCTGCAAGCAGAGTCGCTAAAGGGGAGTAGGGCATATGTGGGAAGACAGAGTAGCAGCGGGGAGATTTTAAATTGGCCAAGCGGTGGAGCCCCTCCTCTACACATAATCTTGATGTAATTTTCCCCTGAAGGTTCAAGGTTGAGCGCATTAGGAATCGTAGGGATGACGCAAGCTAGGGATGACGTCATCCCGATGGGTGTACCCTAGAAGTTTTAAAGGGACATAGGGGTGAAGGCTTGAGATAGAACCATTGGGAAACGTGGTAGCAATGCAACAAGGAAGAGCGACACAATGTTAAAAAAATTGTTGGGACACTTAGAAATTTACCAAAGTAATTCATTAAAAAACACAATACCTGGAACCCTTCCTCTATCCTCATGGTATATGTGTCACAACATTTTATTGGATGAGGTGATTTCAGCATGACGTTAGAATGGAAGACAAGTGGTGGAAAAATTCGACACTTTTGGGTACCCAAGTGGGCCAAAAATGTGTGACACTTGGACCAATCCTGTGACACCACATGGAAATAGTGACATAAGCTTTATGTAATCTTGAAGGCTTGATCCCAGACATATTTGAATGAAGCATGCAAAGGAGTTACGGGCTGAATTGGCAATGGGTTTCACAGTAGCTGATGATTGTATTGCAGGTTTAACAGGTGGACCCACCAAGACACCTCATCTCAACTCTTAGACCTCGAAAGAATTCTTAAGGTGTGGAGGAGGAACCACAAGGATACAAGTGTTAGGACACATCGACATGTATGGATGGAAATGACGACCAATAGGAGAAGAGGAAAGATGACCCCATAGGACAGGTTATCCTGCAAAGCTCATCCTAGAAGGTTTTTAAAGGTATATAAATAATAACGTCGGGATAAAAGTGTTGGGGGCCAAACTCAAGCACCAAGACATGGTTCTATTGTGGAAATAAGACCAATGGCATATAAGGTTTAATGTGTGTCATTTAAGCTCTTAGGGATATAATAAAAGGAGGCGCCCATGAGCCAATTTGTGGTGGTTTTACGACATCTTTGCATGTGATTGTGACCATGGGCCTATGGGATATTTTCAATGAAAAATGTTGTGGGGCCTTGGGCTGTAGGCAAAAGCATTGAGGAAATATGTTTAAAGGCTCCACTAGTTTAGCGGCACGTCAAAGTCATTGCTGGAGTCAATATTGATTACAAACATAGTTTATTCAAGGTAATGAGGACCATAATTATCATAGAATTAATGGAGCATTGACCACATCAATGAAAGCCATCCTAATCATAAAATTTATGCATCTATGCACTTAATGATCAAGGAGAACCATGTTGTGTATCTAAATATTTGATAGCCTGAAGCAAAATTTGAGAGTTTGATAAAGTTGGAAAGGAGACCATAATTGTTTATGATAGCTGAGTAAATTCTATCCCTACTAAGTTTGTCAATACAACATAGTTGTGTGTGCCCAGCAAGAAATGCAGTTATGAGATTGAACAAGTCCTCCTTTCTCAAGTAAATTGAGCCCATACATTATTAATTGAATACTAGTGTGCCACAATATGAATTGAGTGTGGTGGTTGATGAGCTGACAGGGAGAGTCACACATTGTGTTTGCGGTGAACAAAAAGGTTTAGAAAACATTGGGTTAGTGGGTGAAGTAGTATTGTACGCAATGTGAAGAGTGAGAGGGGTAGTAAGTAACCAAGAGTGAGTAGAAGGGTTATGGTGGCCAAGAGTTGATAACTATGCATAGAAAGTGAGGGTTAAGACTATAACAGATTGAATAGTGAAGTGTGCGATAAAAAGAAGGACTACCGAGTAGAGAAGAAGACGTTGTGTGGAACAATTGACCAAGTTTTATATTTCTGTATATTTGTATAGGCCTCTATTTTCACAGTGTGAAAATTGTATGAAAAGTAGAATAGTTGGCTAGAACAAGTGGTGGCCTCCATTCATAAGTGGTTGGTGCCTCTTGGAAAGTAGTGGCTTGCTATCTTAAAGTGTTTAAATTATGTTTTTGATGGTGGAAATGGATTCAACATCATAAAAAACCTCCGGGGAACCCAAAATATTGAAATTCGACAGCTATAACCTGGATTTACAAAAATCCCTACCGGATTTTATCAAAATATTGCTCGAATTTGCATGATTTTCAGGGCAAAAAAGAAGTTAGTTAGAATACGACTTAAAGAAAATATTTTAATGTTGTATAGAATAAAGTAGCCAATGTGAGTTATGAATAAAATATTTTAATATGAATTAATATTGATGTATTTTTAAAAGATATTAATAATAAAAAACCCAATTTAATGGGCACTGATAAAATGGCTCAATACACATATTATGTAATCCCTATAACATTCAAAACTACAATTTAAATAATAAAAATTACACATTTTTTTGCACTCTAAATTAAGTTTGCACCTAAAGAAATTTAATCACTCCTATAACAAAAATATATATATATATATATATATATATATATATATAGATATATATCTATATATATATATATATATATATATATATATATATATATGCTCAGTATTTTGTACATGTTATTAATTCTAATATTAACTCTGAAATTAATTCTATAATTAAATTTTAAAATGAAAAATGTCCAATATCATAACAATGTCAAATTTAAATGTTGTTAATTAATACAACTATATATATATATATATAATTTATTTTCTTTTGAATTGTAGAGATTTACATCAAAGATAAAGATCAAAAAATAAAATTGATTGAACTTGATTACATCGCTAAAATGTAATTATAAATGCATATCTTATCTATAATGGGAACAAGAAATGAAATTCAACTGAATGCGAGGATTAAAAAGGAGATACCTGAGAGAGATTTGATCAAACTCGATGAAATGGAATAGTCCTTGTGTCACCAAGTGAAAGGAGCAAGGGAGAGAGGGCTATTAAAAGTATGAATTTATCATTAAAAGTATGCAACTATTATTGAGTTTCATTATGGCATAAGAGAAATAATTTTCCTAGTCCAAAAAAACTCATAAAATAGCTCACAAATTTTGGTAAGATTATGAACAAATTTTGGTAGACATTTTTGAAATTTTTTATTACCATTGTCAAAATTCGGAATTTTAGGTGCCTGGGGTTTTTGATGGTGCTGAATCCATTTTCACCATAAAAAAATTGATTCAAACACTCCAACTACTTGATTTTTTGAATTTTTTTAGCAAATTCCAGCAAAAAAAATTGTTGTCCTGGCTATTTTGTTGCGTTGGTAGACAGCTCTCAAATTTTTCATTTGGCTAAATAACCATCCAGACTACAATCAACTGATAAATATTTATCAACCAATTGTAGACAAGTTTCTTCAAATTCAATGATTCAATTTTAAATTAAACCTGCCCAAATTATTATTTGTTGCGTAACCAATTGCAATTGCAGACAAGTTTCTTCAAATTCAATGATACAATTTTAAATTAAACTTGCCAAAATTAGTAAAGATAGCTTTGCCACAATTTGATTAGCAAATAATAGATGAATTTAAAAAAAAATGCCAATTGTCAATCATTTATATGCCGATGGTGGACAGGAATAAACCAAAATTTAATGGAGCTAACATAGATAACTATGGACCTGCAAATTGGCAAATTCACACAATAGTGTAATGGTAATGCAACCTTTAAAATTCTGTCCACGATATCTTTGTACGACACAGTCCACAGAGTCTAAAGCTCATTCAAAAAGTGATTATGGGGGTGTTGTGGCCACAACAAGGCCTTATCTTCCTAATTATGGGGGTGTTGTGGGCACAATAAGGCCTTATCTTCTTGATAATGAAGAAGACTAGCAAGTCTTCCAAGATGATGAGATCATATGTGTTTTTATTCAAAAGCAACCAATCCATGAAAAACAAATTATATCTCTACAAGGAAACAAGTATCCATCTAGCCTTTGTCCATTGGAAAGTTTTTTTTTCTCTCAATGATGTCCCTTCATCAAAGAATAATAAGCTAGAGGAGTCTAAGAGGAAAATTGGTGCAACTATCTCTACCAACTTTGGAACCACCAATGATCCCAAGATTTTACAAATTGGGGCCCAATGCGCCAATCAAGAAAAGGAGAAATCCATTGCCCTTTTAAGGAATTCTATGATGTCTTTGTTTGGTCATACAAAGATCTCCATGGTTTTGATCATGACATTATACAACATGCTATTCAGATTAAACAAGATGCCAAACCCATGAGACAAAGGAAAAGACCTGTCAATCCTGCACTTGAATCTAGCATTCGAAAAGAAATATAGAAAATGCTCAATGCTCACATCATTTTTCCCGTAAAGTATTCAGAATGGGTAGCGAAGCTAGTCCTAGTTAGGAAGAAAAATGGGGATATTCATTTGTGTGTTTATTATCGATCTTTGAACAAATCTAGCGTTAAAGACAATTTTCCCTTACCCAATATGGATTAGGTTTTACAACAAGTTGCAGGATCACAAATGATTTCAATTTTGGATGGCTTCTTTAGTTACAAATAAACATGCTTGAAGAAAGATGATTTTAAAATAACTTTCATTACTCACTAGGGAACCTTTGTTTATGAACATATTTGATCCAAAATGGATTCATCTTTGCCTTCGGTTCAAATTCTTCAAATTCAGTTGAAAGTGGGATTAAGTCAAAATGCTCAATGAGACGATTCCAATAGTGTGAATGATGCGAAAATCCGAGTTCAGATGAAGAAGTTAAGGCCAGCCAAAGTTTCAGGCAAACTAGGGCCAAAAAGGTCAAAAAGTCAAAGTAAAAGAAAGTCAAAGTCAAACTAGTCAACAATCAATGCTTATGTCAGCAGGATATGTGTCATCCTAAGAATGCGCCACATGTTTTTGATGATGCTAACAAGGAGGTTGATGTGGCAGTTTGTGATTGGTGCACATGGGGCAATCCGGTGCTGACACGTGGTAGCTCGGAATTTCCCAATATTGGCATGCAAATCCCAAAATTTGGGGGTCAGGGAGGATCGAACCCCTGACCTCTCGGAATAAAAATGACTTCGCTAGATTACGCGCACCGATTGGGCTACTATATATAAAAATGACTTCGCTAGATTACACGCACCGATTGGGCTACGATATGGATCTTGTTAACTGAAGAGATGATATTATATTTAATGTTGCAAGTTGGGTACGCTGGAAAAAGGGCCGGACGTTCATGGTCAACCCCAGACCGCTGTTCCCTTGGCATCGAATGTTTGTTATTTAACCGTCGGAATGGGAACCATGTTAAATACATGGTAAAGTTTCAAGCCATACACGATATATCATATCGTAACTATATCATATGATATAACAAACCATATCCAAACATTAAACCATTTCGAATATGCGATAACATGTGTCATATAATATCCATATAAAGGGCCGGAAGAGTTGGGCGGGGGTTTTGACCCGTCAACCTCCCATTACAAATACCAACGGCTTCACACCATTTCATTGACCAAGATATCAAGTGTTTGGGCTTGGTATAAAGCCGAACCACCTTTTATTTAATCCAATTGCAAGTATAGTCTGTCGAGGAGCGCGCTGTTTCCAAAAGCGGATTTCCACATGTAGAAGTGGTTTTGTCAGTACAGAAGCGGTTTTGTGCATCTGAGAAGTGGTTTTGCCACACACAGAGGTGGTTTTTGAATTTCCAGGGGGTCTGGAGGTCATAATGGCCAAATATGGTCAAGTTTATACTCGTTTGACTCGAAATTTTGAGCCGAACGTAGTGGTGAGGTTCATTTTCTCATCTAAGACTCTATTTTTGAGCTCATGCATGTAACAACATTTTTGTAGACAAAATAAAGAGGTCAACACTAGAAGCGAGAGGACCAGGAGATGTAGCCAAGAAGTCTGGTGGACTCCTTTATTAAATTCTGTTTGTGTTGATGTGTTTGAACATGTTTTGAAATAAGTTAATTGTTTATGTTATTCACAATCTTTTCGATCCATTGCATTAGGTAACATAAGCGAATTCACACATAGTTTATAATACCTTTTTCATTAACGGATCTAGTGTTATCAAAGCAGCAAGGTTTCTAAGGTTTGAAAAGTTTGTGTGAAGATTTGAATGCTTACTAGGTTGGTTCTCAAACGAGGCGAAGGAGAGCTTGTTGAAGCAAACCTAGAAATTGGAAGGGTCTCTTCTTGAAGAAGGATGGCGGACGAAACTCCACTTGGGTCAGAATCCCAATTATTGGATAGTTTGATGACGATACGTGCCATGGTGGAAGAGATGTATAATGAGTTTAAAAAGGGTAAAGGTGAAGGCACTTCATCACCTAAACCAGACAAAGGAATAGAGGAACCTTTTATTTTTACTCCTCCAGATAAAGAAGATAAGGGAAAGGGAGAAAAGCCTCCTCCATCTCCTCCATCATCACCATCATCATCATCATCCTCTTCTTCTCATAAATCTAGTCCTTCTAAGAAGAAGAAAAAGAAGTCCTCTTTGATCAAATTAGATGTATAATTTTATTTTCCAATTTAGGATGGAGAACTTAACAGTGAAAAGCTTGATAATTGGATAAGACAAATTGATGTATATTGTAGGGTGCAAAAAGTTGATTCAGAAAGAAAGAAGATCCAGCTTGCTAGCCTTCGACTTGGAGGAACCACACTTGTATGGTGGGAAGGCAAGACACAAGCAGATCTCCAAAAGCATGGTAAAATCATTTCAACTTGGAATGAATTTATTTCTGCTATTAAAAAGAAATTTTATCCATTGGCTTATATGCAACAAGAAATGATGAGTTGGAAAACACTACGTCAATTGAAAGGTCAAAGTGTTCAAAGTTATACTTAGGAATTCTGTAAGAGAGCTCTAACATTAGGAATTCCATTAGACTCACTAGAAACATTGTTGAAATACATAGGTGGTCTTCATAGTTATTTGAGGCATGCCATACTTATGTTTAATCCGACTAGATTAGATGATTTATCTATTCAAGCAACTCATCTAGAAGCTAGAGGTAAAAATGTAACCCAAGATATTGGGAAATCATCCAAACCTATTGAATTCAAGAACAAAGGCAAGAAGAAACTTAAGTGGAAGGAGAAGAAAACAAACACCATGAAGAAGGATAAACCTTCATGCACTCATTGGAAGAAGGAAGGACATCATGAGGCACACTACTGGTCTTTGCATCCAGAATTGAAGCCTAAGAAGTTTGGGGGTAAAGAGCGAAAGAATGTTGCTGCTGTTCAAAAGGACTTGGGACCAGATTCAGGTGACGAGACAATAGTTACATCTACAGGTATAAAAGGTAAATATTCTAAAGCATCTAAAAGTACTTCTTCAAATTCTGTTGATAATGATAATGATGAAAGGAAAAGAAATGAGATATTTCACATAAGAGTCATTTCCAAGCATACTAAAATTGAAACTTTATTTGATAGTGGGTCACAAGTTAATTTGATTTCCGAAACAATTGTAAAGAAGTTGGGTCTAGAAACAAAACCTCATAAAAATCCATATCCATGAGGTTGGGTGCGTGATAAAACTAAACTACAAGTTACGAAACAATGTAAACTCCGTTTTGCTATTGGGTCAAAGTTTGTAGATGAGGTTGAGTTAGACATAGTCCCATTGGACATATGTGGAATTGTATTAGGAAGTCCATACTTGTATGATAGAAATGATATCTTCTATTGAATTGAAAATAAGTATCAACTCACTAAGGATGGAATTGAATATATTGTAAGGGCTCATAAAATCAAAGATAACTTCTCTCTCATAAATTCTGGACAGATGAAAAGAATTGTAAATGCAAGTAAACATTTTTTACTTATGATTGTAAAAGCAAAGGATATTGATAAATCTGATGCATTCAAAGGTTGTAATCCTAAACAGAAAACAGTTCTAGTTAAAGTTTTTTCCGATTATGATATTCTGTTTCAAGAGCCTAAAGGGCTTCCACCCAAGCGAGAGATAGAACATGAAATTTATTTGCAAAAATATTCTCCACTACCTAACATTGGAATGTATAGGTTATCAGCTCTAGAGAATGCAGAAATAAGGAAACATGTACATGAATTGCTCAATCAAGGGTTTATTCAACCAAACACATCACCGTGTAGATCACCTATTGTGTTAGTGCAAAAGAAAGATGGTTCGTGGAGAATGCGCATTGATTTTAGAGCATTAAATAAAATCATAATAAATAATCGTTATCCTCTTCCTTGTATTGATGATTTGTTAGATCAGTTAAAGGATGCAGTTTACTTCTCTAAATTGGACTTGCGAAGCGGCTACCATCAAATCAGAGTTGAAGAACAGGATGTGTGGAAGACTGCTTTCAAAACGAAGCAAGGAATCTATGAATGGATGGTTATGCCTTTTGAATTAACTAACGCTCTAGCTACATTCATGTGAGTCATGAATGATGTATTTAGGCCCTTCATTGATGATTTTGTAATAGTTTATTTAGATGATATTCTTGTTTTGAGTAGAACATGGGATGAACATGTTAAGCATGTAAAGAAGATTTTAGATGTTTTGAAAAGAGAAAATCTCTATGTAAAACTGTCAAAATGTGAATTTGGCATAACATCTTTGAATTATTTGGGTTATATTGTAGGGGGTGGTGAATTGAAGATAGATACTTCTAACGTTGAAGTCATTGTACATTGGCCTAAGCCCAATACTGCTACAGAAGTTAGAAGTTTCTTAGGGGCAGCACAATATTGGAGAGAGTTTATGCTAACTTTTCATTGATTGCAACTCCTTTACATGCTTTGACAAGTGTGAAATAGGTGTTTCAGTGGGGAGGCAAACAACATAAAGCCTTCGACACATTGGAAGAAAGGATCACTACAGCACCAGTACTAGCATTGCTAGATCTTCAGCATCCATTCGAGATCAAGACATATGCAAGTGAATATGCCATGGGGGTAGTGTTGATGTAGCACAGAAAGCCTATATGTTTTCATTTTGAGACATTTACATCAACAGTAGTTAACTATCCCACATATGACAAGGAATTATATGCATTAGTTCAGAGTGTTAAAAGGTGGAAACATTACATAATGGGTAAGGAACAATCATACACACAGATCATCAACCACTACAATACTTACACTCACAAACTAAATTGCAACAATCAAGACATTACAGGTGGATGGGTTTCCTACAACAATTTCATCTTGTTATCAGATATAAGAAGGGCGTACATAATAAGGTTGTAGATATGCTATCAAGACCAATTATAAATGCATCCACAATACTTAAGCATAATTCGGTAAATCATGAAAGTTACATAGAACAATATGCTCAAGACAAAGATTTTAAGGATGTATATGCAACTTTAATTCATGGAAAATAGGTAGAAGAACTGGATTATTACATAAAGGACGAACTCTTATAACATTTGGGAAAGTTATGCATTCCACAAACTGAAAGAGTTAACATAATTTGAGAAGCACATACTTCTCTCATATCAGGTCATTTTCGTGTAAGTAAAGCAATTTCACAATTACAAAGATTCTGTTATTGGCCACGGATGAATGAGACAGTTGCTAGATATATTAAAGGATGTAGTATGTGTGCTACAAGCAAGTAAAGTAATAGAAAATTAGGCTTGTATATTCCATTCCCAATTCCTTCTCGTCCTTGGTAAAGTGTTTCCATGGATTTTGTTGGGGGATTGCCAAAGTCTAGAAAGGGTCATGATTGTTTGTATGTAGTTGTGGAAAGGTTTAGTAAAATGTGTATTTTGACACCATGTAATAAATAGGTCACAGCTAAACAAACAACAAAGTTGTTCTTTCAAAATGTATGGGTTCATTTTGGGTTACCCACTTCTATTGTATCTGATCGAGATTCTCGCTTTGTCGGGAAATTTTGGTCAAGTCTATGGGAGTTAATGGACACAAGGTTTAAGAAGATCATGACATTTCATCCTCAAATAGATGGTTAGACAAAAGTGGTTAACATGACAGTGATATAGTTGCTTTGAGGATATTGCAACAAGAATCCCAAACTTTGGGATGAGCATTTGTGTTATGTGCAGCATGCTTATAACCATGCAAAACATTATTCTATTAAGAGATCTCCTTTTAAGACTTGTTTTGGTTTTACACCAAAGTCTCCCTTGGATTTTGTCTTTGGTAAAGACATAGCAGTTGATGGACACATTGATGTGGACAAAGCAACAAGTTCATTGAACAAATCCAGCCAATTCACCAGGTAGTACAAGAACAATTGGAAAGAAGCCAAGCAAAGTATAAAGCACGGCATGATAAGCATTGAGTTGAGCATAGTTTTCAAGTTTGTGATCAAGTTTGGTTGTACATTAACAAATAAAGACTGCAAGGGGAAGATAAAAATTTGAAACCAATTAGATATGGTCCTTTCAAAATACTTGATAAAATTGGTGAAAATGCTTTTCACCTAGATCTACTAGCTTAAATGCAAATCTATTTTGTCATAAATGTTGAAAACTTGCGATTGTATGAACCTTCATTGATTGAAGATCCCGAAGAGCAAGGTTATCTACCTTCCATCTAATCTCTTTTGCTTGAGTATCTCAATGAGCTACAGGAGGACACAATTCTTGATAGGAGGATAAGGACATCACGGCGAGGAAATGTTGAGTATATTCGAGTTGGACTCAAAGGTACAAATCCAAGTAAGGCACGATGGATAGAAGTTGGAAAAGTGAGGGAGATTTATCCTCACTTACTCAATAACTAAAGCCAACTTTTGGTGGTCCAAAAGCTTCCAGTGGGGAGGAGTGATCCAAAATGGATTCAGCTTTGACTTTGAATCAAAGTCTTCAAATTCAGTTGAAAGTGGGATCAAGTCGAAGTGCTTGACGAGATGATTCCAATGGTGTGAACGACGCGAAAATCCGAGTTCGGATGAAGAAGTTAATTCCAGTCAAAGTTTTAGGCAAACTAGGGAAAAAAAGGTCAAAAAGTCAAAGTCAAACTAGTCAATAGTCAACATTCAATGCTTACGTCAATAGGACACGTGTTGTCCCAGGAATGTGCCACATGTTTTTGATGATGTCAGCAAGGAGGGTGACATGGCAGTTTGTGATTGGTGCACATGGGCCAATATAGTGTTGACACGTGGCAGCCCGGATTTGCCCAATATTGGCATGCAAATCCAAAAATTTGGGGGTCAGGGAGGATCGAACCCCTGACCTCCCGGAATAACAATGAATTCGCCGGATTACGCGCATTGATTGGGCTACAGTTTGGATCTTGTTAACTGAAGAGATGATATTATATTTAATGTTGCAAGTTGGGTACGCCGGAAAAAGGACTAGACGGTTAGGGTCAACCCCAGACTGCTAGTCCCTTGGCATCAAATGTTTGTTATGTAACCACTGGAATGGGAACCAGTTAAATATGTGGTAAAGTTTCAAGCCATACACAATTTATCATATCGTAATTATATCATATGATATAACAAAGCATATCCAAACATTAAACCATATCGAATATGCGATAACATGTGTCATATGATATCCATGTAAAAGGCTGGAAGAGTCGGGCGGGGGTTTCAACCCGCCGACCTCCCATTACAAATACCAACGGCTTCACACCATTCCGCTAACCAAGATATCAAGTGTTTGGGCTTGGTATAAAGTCGAACCACCTTTTATTTAATCCAATTGCAAGTATAGTCCACAGAGGAGCGCGTGGTTTCCAAAAGCAGATTTCCACATGTAGAAGTGGTTTTGTCAGTACATAAGTGGTTTTGCGCAACTGAGAAGTGGTTTTGCCACAGGCGGAGGTGGTTTTTGACTTTCTAGGGGGTTTGGAGGTCACATTGGCCAAATATGGTCAAGTTTATACTCGTTTGACTTGAAATTTCGAGTTGAACGCAGTGGTGAGGTTCATTTTCTCATCTAAGATTTAGTTTTTGAGCTCATGCCTGTAACAACATTTCTGCAGACAAAATAAAGAGGTCAACAATGTAAGTGAAAGGACTAGGAGACGTAGCCAAGAAGTCTGGTGAACTCCTTTATTAAATTCTGTTTGTGTTGATGTGGTTGAACATGTTTTCAAATGAGTTAATTGTTTATGTTATTCGAAATATTTTCGATCCATTGCATTAAGTAACATAAGCGAATTCACACATAGTCTATAATACCTTTTTCATTAATGGATCGATATTCCATTCGAATTAATTAATTTCGGCGCTACCTTTCAGAGAGTCATGCAGTTGGATTTTGACAATCTCATTGGGAAGATCATTCAAATCTATCTCGATGATATGACTGTTTATTCTAAGTGTTGTGCTAACCACTTTGATCATCTTAGGAATGTACTTCTTCGATGTAATTGATTCAACATCTATCTCAATCCCAAGAAATTTGTTTCGGTGTTATAGCTGGAAAACTATTGGGACATATCAGTTCAGAAGTAGGTTTCAATCTTGAGCCTAACCAAGTCACTGCAATAAAAAATCTTCCGCCCCCTAATTATAAGAAAGAAATTCAATCATTTATGGGGAAGATCAATGTTGCTCTTAATTTTATAAATGACTTTTCTAAAATCCTCAAACCTATCCACAATCTAACAAAAGCAAGATCGTGAATTTAAGTGGAATGATTCTTCCCAACAAGTTTTTATTACCATAAAGCAAGCAATTTCCTTTGCGCCTATTTTAGCTAAACCTAACTTCACTAAAGATTTCATTATCTACACTAACGCAACCGAAGACACTATTTCAGGCATCCTCATACAAAAATATGATGTAATGTACCTCTCCTACATTCAGTTTTTTTTAATATGTATAAATATATACACACAAAGTGACAATTGAGTTTAAACTCGTTCTTTTGAATATTATATTTTGAAAATAAAATTCTTCCTTAATTGTCATATTCTCAATAAATGTCTCTTACAACGATTTTAAACCAATATCACTTAGTGTACTTACTACTTATCTCTCACCTATATAGGTTTAAACTTATGATTTCTCTCACCTCTATAGGTTTAAACTTATGATTTCTCTCACCTATATAAGTTTAAACTTATGATTAATATTGACATATTCTATACCTTTGGCATATTTATATTAATGACATACTTTTTATTTGTGCTCTTATTGAGTTCACATAGCTATAAACTTATGATTTCTCTCATGATTAATATTCGCATATTCTATACTTTTGGCATATTTATATTAATGGCATACTTTTTATTTGTGCTCCTATTTAGTTTACATAGCTATAAACTTATGATTTCTCTCACCTATAAACTTATGATTAATATTGCCATATTCTATACCTTTGGCATGTTTATATTAATGACATACTTTTTATTTGTGCTCTTATTTAGTTCACATATTCACATAGCTATAATTGTCATTGCCATTAATATTGCCATATTCTATACCTTTGGCATGTTTATATTAATGACATACTTTTTATTTGTGCTCTTATTTAGTTCACATATTCACATAGCTATAATTGTCATTGCCATTATTTTTTTTATTTGTTCTCTTATTTAGTTCACATAGCTATAATGGTTGCTCTTATTTAGTTCACAAAGCTATAATTGTTGCTCTTATTTAGTTCACATAGCTATAATTGTCATTGCCATTATTATTTCCTATTTGGTGAACACCTATCACAAATTTATAACTATTACACAACCCTATATATAATGAACCTCTTCATCCAATTAAAACCTTACCCTATATATAATGAACCTCTTCATCAAATTAAAACCATACTTTATAGTATATATAATGAACCTCTTCATCAAATTAAAACCTTACCCTATATATAATGAACCTCTTCCTCAAATTAAAACCATACTTTATAGTATACAACTCCTTGCTTTATAATATAAAATAAATATTACGTGATAGGGTTTATACAAGATCCACCACGACTAACAATTATGTGATTCATATGATTTATGGTCTCGACATAGTACATATACATACAGAACTTACTCTACCTTATGTGATGTCTTTGATATTTCTTGTTATCAATGTGGTATAATGTTTATAAGTTTGGACGTTGGTTCAACGCCATTCATAATATATATAACATATACGTGTCTCCACAATTTTCTATGTGTCTACATGTCAGTTCGTAGTACTTCCACAATAGTTCATTCACTTAACAAATTAATGGTTATTATGTAGCTTTGGTTAAATTAACAACATCCATCGTTCATAGGGTTTTGATCTCGGATTCCTAGAGTTATTCTAACCATACTATATGTATTTACTGTATATGTTTAATTTTTGTGCTTCACTTAGGTCTTTTCGACCTATTAGATCAGTAGTTATGTGATAGTATCATCAACGATGATAATAGATCTTAGGGTCTAGTGATGAGATAATTACTACTATCACCTCCGCTCTATGTGTTGTTTCATATCTTATTTTGTGTTATGTCATCTAAGTTCTGTAATTATGCAATTTAGTTTTATTTACACGGTTTTACTTTACTGTTAATATTCTATGGCTTGTGAATGTATCTATTGACTATTATTCATCTTACATTCTCAATGGTGTTAATTCCTTCATTAACGTGGTGTATTAAACTCAGTAACCTGAGAATTTTTACTAGTAATTTATCTTTCATGCAACTATCAAGTTCTTTATAGTTAACTATGATACTCGTTTATTTATCTGACTTCATAAGAGAAAGCATTCGAATTTTTGCAAGATTTTAGGGTTAGCTCCTATTACTCCCTTCATGGTTAGTTATTTCCAATAATTTGAACTAATGGCATTCTTTTGTCTACTATGAATGATTCTTCTGCAAGCCTTGATAATGTTTTCTTCATTGATGGATTGTTTCAACACAATATAGTCAACGCCTAATGGATTACATCTACATTTAGCTTCCATTATGTTGGCATCACTTTTTCTCTTATATGCAGATAACTTAGGTAACCATTCTTTCTCTCTCAAATTAAAATGATTTGCAATATGGTTATGTGCTTCCCATTTGTGTTTTCGATTGAAAGTGTTTGTAACCAAATGTTTCCTATAGTTCATTGTTTCTATGATGGTATTATTTCCTTTTATTAATAAAGAGAGGATTACAAAGGTTATGAAACCTTTATCTCTTATCCCTTTGATTATTTTTTTTCTTATATTTGTGAATTTGACTTCCAAAAAGTTTTGTAAATCTGTCACTACAGGTGGAAAGGGTTTTGTAGCCCTTAATGTTTATCTTATGTATTATTATTTGTTTGTTTTGAAACCCATTTTGGTTTTTGTCAGATAATGCTATATGAAGAAGGTTATTTTTATTTTCTTCTAATTTTTAATAGGGTTCTTGAGTTTATTTACGACCCAAGTTTTTCAATTTATTAATTATAAATTTATTTTGAATTTCATAGCTCCCAAAAAAGTATAGTAATGTGAGGGCGATCTCGATTGTGTTTTCTCTAACTTTATTTTAACAATTAATGTTTTAGGGTTTATACCCTTTTTGGATTTATTAACAATATGGTGGGTTTTGGTGACGTTAAAATGCTTGTCATGTTCTTATCTTCAATATAAAAATTGTGTGTTTCTTTACAATATTCCTCTTTCTATATGAAATCGAATTCATGATTATTTGTTGTGTATGCTCGTTCCAGGTAATAAATTTGCACTTATCGCATAAGAAAATTTTCTTTTGATGTTGCTAGAATCAAAATATCTCTAATTCGACTAAATCAACCTTATATGAGCTCAGTGAATTTAAAATCATGGTTCCATACTCTTCTTGGGCGTGGTTGTTGTGCTTGAAAGTGAACTTTCCATAACTGTTTATCTCTAATGTTATCCATAAATATTTATTTGATATGCATTTTTCGATTGAATATTTTTCTTCCTGAAACTGGAAGAAATTTTAGTAAGGCTACAAGCCTTTGTTGTAATTTTAGTTCTCTTAGAAACATAGTTTCTATGTCTTCTGTGCATTCATACTTGGTTGCGCAACTATTTACTTGTACATTTCCTCAGGGTTATTCTTAACCCTTAACATGACAATAATTTTGTATGAGCTATGGTTCTTTAACTCTACACATCTCCAAAGTGTCTTTAAATATAGATTTAAAGGATTGCTATTTTGTTTTAATTATTTTCTCAGTACCTATTTATGAAAAGTCTCTATGTTTATCACTTTATCAACGAAACTTATATAAATTGTTGCAATTTTAATTATGGTTTCATTTTTTGTCATTACATTCAAATTAGAGTTACCTATATAATAACATATTCTATAATTTATATATAGGTTTTTAATTCCATTCGTTCTTTTTCATATTCATGTTCAAACTTTTCAAAAAAATACATAAACTATGGATTATCATTCTAAGAAAACATATCTTTTCCACCTGCTTGTCTTGGTACAAAATACATAAATAAAACATAAAAACTAAACTGACAACAAATATTCTTTTCTTCTCTTTTCATTGTATAAAAACTTGAAGTAAAACATAACCAATTTCCTTTCTACAAACAAATAGACATTGTAGTTAGAATACTAGCTTGAAAAACTTATTTGGAAGATTAATAGTCAAGTAATTGGCTCTTCCCAACCTTGAAATTGCAAAATAACTAATATCCCCTTGAGCATAATAGGCCTGCAAATTTCTTTCTATCTTTGTTTTCTTTCTTCTCTTTAGTCTCTTATGTTCTCAAAATGAAACAAAAGAAGTAGACAAAAGATTTTTATCCAATTCCCATCTACCACTCTTTTGGTGGTTAATAAATATTCCAAAATAATTTACAGCCTCAGCTCGTTCAACCATTTGTACCAAAAAATAATTTTCTAGATTTTCTTTATTTACAAAAATTAAAACATCATAATTATAAGTTTACAATTAATTATTATCAGTAATAAATTACCGATAATTAAAATTTTCAATTGTATTGCAAACTAGCATACATAACTAGAAACACACCTATGAACATTTAATTACATATAATATCAAGCCAGGGGATATCATAGATGGTGAAGGGAAAGAATCCATGTGTCAATGATAAGGTGAGAGTGTCTAAAAATATGATCCATGTGTCAATGATTTGTTGAAATATTTATTTTAACCTATTGTAGCGGCTACAACCACCCTCCAAAATTTTTCCCTAGCTTCATTTTGGAGCCTCCCTACCAACCTTTCACAACAACATGTCTTGTCTTGTCAAGTACACAAGATTCAGTGATTTTCTTGCAGAATGACAGTCTATCCATCAAAGCTTGTTGCATTCCCCTCACAGGCTGTTCACCGGACTTGGTCTACCTGCAGGTTGAGCAGCTTCCTCAAGAAATTGCGCAATTCTGGAGGGGAACCAACCTTTCCTCCAGGAATTGTGAAATTATGTCTGGAAACCTGCTGGGCTCCAGAATTCGCAATTCTGCTAGTCAAGCTTCATCCAAAAAATTGCGTAATTCCTCCCAGCAAGGCTGCTCAGCCCAGGAATTGCACAATCCTGGGAAGCAGTCAGCTGCTCTGCCCAGAAATTGTGCAAATATCCTTGGCATTCAGACCAACTCCCTCCTAGAAATGCACATTTTTCCTCCTAGCTGAGCAGACTATTGCATGTGTAGTTGAGTTGACCAGTTCCCCCTGGGACTGAGCAAAACTAATTTGCATGCATGGGATGCTTCTCCCAAGACAACATGCAAAGGCATCCCTTGATTCGTGGATCTACTTTTAGCTGTTGGAGGTTACATGCAAGGATCATTTTAGAAACCTCCCACCAAGTGTCGCTTTCCCTAGATTTGTGGCATGCGCGTCGCAACCTCGATTTTATCGAAACTCATCAACCGAATGTTAAAGATCTCATTCCTCACATTGATATTACAACCCTGATATCCGACATTGCATCTAGGAGTCATCGACACATTCAGGTAAGCTATTTTTTGATAAGCCCTCTTTTCATGTCTTGCATTGCATTTTTGGTGCTTTTTGTGTTTCGCTTTGTATGAATGTTGTTTGCTTGATTTCAGTGAGCACTTGCTGTCATTTTGATACATACTAGCTTGTACTAGCACTGTTTCAGTTATCGTTTGAATCTCACTAGTGTCGCATGCATGACACTATTTTGCATGGAAGGTCGTCGTTGCGGCGACTCGCTTCACACTCATGCATGCTTTCCCATTTTCCAAATCCTGGACATGATATTTTCATGATTGATCATTCGCTCTTGTTTGCACTCATATCACCATGCATTCAGACTTCTCATGTTTTCAGTCGCCCGTCGGCTGGACTGGGCTGCCTTGGCTCGGACCGTGCCTTGCTCGGCTAGCACTGCACATTTCCGAAAGCGAAGACTCTGCCTTCCCTCCAAAATTTGCGCAATTCTAGCTAGACACTGAACTCCAGGCTTGCATTATGCAATTCTTGGAGGTAGTGTCTCACTGGCCCCAGACACTGTGCAATGCAATTTGCTGGTTGCATGTCATTGTTGACTGAAATTCCGCATTTTGTAGTTTCAGTCCTCAACAGGCCAAGATGGAATGTGCATTGCATAATTCAGTAGTCAGTCAACCTTTTGACAGCCCAGACTATGCCTTGCACAGTTTTGGCAATTAGTGTCCTGACCTCCCAGCGGAAATTACATAACCTTCATGATCAGTCACACAGGTATGTTGCAAGTCAGTTCTCAAGTTCGTTTTGATTTTCGACTAACAGATTGCTTGCCATGCATCTTTCCATGTCCACAGGTATCTCAGGTGTTCATCTTCCTCTTAGTAGAACAAGTATAATGGCCTTCAGGAGAGAAGAGTCAAAGGACACCGATGAGAGCACAACATGGGTTGCAGCCAAGCAAGTGTCTATGAGCTTGCCTACCTATGAAGACATCAATTTGTTTGTAGACAACGACATCAAGATAAGATGGAAGTAGCTTCATAACAATCAACATCACAGTGAGAAGCACCATCAACAACAGTAGAAGGCAGCACACCCACATGTGGCGAATGCAAGAGGAAGGTTGTTGAAAACACAAAGATGAAACAAAGTTGCAAGTTCGAGTAGATCCACTTGTGATGAAATAAACTTTTGAGATTGAGGCTATGAGGTGACAACGCGACAAGATGATTGTGCAAGAGTAGAGAAGCAGTTGCATGTGTTGAAGCAACAACTCAAGGAAGAACAAGAGTTGCACAGACAAGAGATGAAGTGCAATAGGAATAGGTACAACAACGGGCACAACTTGCATTCATGGATGAAACTGTAGATGTACAAGTTATAGATCCATCCCAATAGCTGGCACGGAGCAGACATGGTGAATAGTGTTGTTGATCGCATGCAAGGGAATCCAGAAGTAGGCATGTCACTATGTGCACGCATGCAATCCCACACATTTGACACACTCACCGAGGCAAAGACCAGAATCAAGTCCGACTGGAGATGAACATGCAGTTGACAGTTGATGCGCATGACCACTAGCACACACTGGAAGATCAACACGGACATTATACATCAGTGTGTTGCTGGTTCGGCCGTCCCCAAGAAGACCATGCGCATGTTGGCAACGAGCTGGATGGAGGAGCCACACCAATGCATCGAGATGCAATGGAGGCAAGAGTTAGCTTCATCAAGATGTCACCATGGAGTGCATGCACACCATCATGGATGTCCAAGCTTTGCATCAGCTCACCACCTTCACCATCACAAGCATGTCAAAGAATTGGTCTCATCACAACGGTCCGAGTGTCAATGATGTCTTGCATGGCTTTCTCAAGCTATTTTTTCTCACATGGGCACATGTGCATTGTAATGTAACGTATTGTTAAGTGGAAATTCAAGTGTCGGTAGTTGGATGTAATAGTCATAGAGTAAATGAAGAGTCATGAGGGTAGATGAACTATCACAAAGGGGAATGTCAAGGGTCATCCCACCCTTTGCTATAAACAGAACCTCATAATTCATTGTAAAGGCTTTTGGTAAGCCAAGCTTCCGATAAGACTATCTTAGAGAGAGATTGGACAGTATTGTAACGAGCCTTGGCTTCTCCATTACATAGAGCTAGTATATCTCTTTGGAGGAGCAGGCGGTTGTGGTTGTAATGTTCCGGTGTTGGAACTAGTGGTTAGACATGGATGTATTGTATAACTCAAACTTACACTTAATAATATAACAGAGCCAACACGTTCCATGCATACGTTGTATTGTATTCTATGCTATCTGGTTACTCTAAATGATATATGTATTTGTTTGCTTACGCATGCATGTATGGACTTTTCTGTGTATGTATGTATGAATCTTTCTGAAACGTGCTGTTGGTTTAACCATCACTTTGGATTTCTAGCTAACTTGCCTTCCATGTTGTGATGCATCTTTGCTCGTGTGTTCCCTTCTTAACTCTGTGCTAACACAGGTTTCCAAGGGGCGCACTCATCTCAACTCCCATGTGTTTGAAACTCTCATGCACCTTCCTTAGCTTGTTGCAGCTATCATACCCTTGCTACCAATAGAGACATCTTACTTACCTCTGTGCGAAATCGTGGTCAAGTCATTACCATATGACCCACTCCTAGGACTCCTACACCAAACGGTTTGAGGTCTAATTGGGACTTCTTACTGGGGAGATCCCCTTACATGTTGGTGGGTCCAACACCGTCAAAATTTTGGTGCTAGAAGGAGGGTCAAATGACAAGTTGAGTCCTCACATCTTTTTTGAATCTCTACATATCTATCATGACTAACTATAGAGTTTCTCTTCCAGAGTGTATTTCTTATGGAAACAACCTCATAATCTCGGAAAAGCTCTCGGATAACTTGTCACATAAAACATATGATGGTGGAGGCCATATAGCCTTGGTTAGGCACGCGGTCGGCGTTGTGGGATCATGTGAAAGACATGGAATATTTGAAGAATACATGACCTGCGCATTGTTCATCTACACGCTTCGAGGGCACCCAATGCACTGGTGTGCCACGCTTCCTGAAAAATATATTCATTCTCTTGCTCATCTGCTCGCAGAGATAGATCATACTTTCAATCACTTTAATCATAAAGCACTCAATCAAGAAATTTTTAAATTACGAAAAGCACCCGATCAATCCGTTGATTAGTTTTACACGCACTTTTGTAATCTTGCATATTGATTTCTTGAAGATGAAATTGATTGGGAATTTCTTTATGGAAGATTTGAGTATCTTCTTCGCATATTCGAACCTTGCTCAACACACTTCAGTGATGGAGCTGTACAATCACAGGTAGGCACAGTTGATGTCACAAGTGACTGTCCGCCTTCACCTCCTCAAACAACTCCACCGTCACGGAGTGATGTGGGAGATCATGCACACACATCTATTGAACTATCACATCCACCCACCCCACCTGCTCTTGATATATACACAGATTTGGCTTGCAAGCCCATTGGTTTTCATGTGGATTCATTCCCTCAACCTACGTCCCCACATTCTGTTGATCCTTCGAATTGTATTGTCTTGTTTTTTCCCATTCTAGACTCCTCACTTGTTGTGAACGAGGATCAAGTTGTTGATAGAGTTGGTGTTATGAATCCAACCTGCGCCATTGTTGGGTCCCTATAATACTAGTGATTACCCCATTACTATTGTAGTTATACCCCTTATTTATATTGTTGTGCCCCTATTACCCACATATTGTTATTTCTGTGCCCCATAGAATCCCTCTATTATTATTTTTGTGGCTTTATATTATTATTGTTAGGTCGGCTGGATTATATTGTGACTCCTTAGACTCCTATATATAGAAAGGAGGTTTTGTCATTTGTATCATCCAAGAATTGTTCATTTATGTAATGTAAAGGAGGTTTCCCCCTCGAAGAGGCTGAATTCTAAGACGTTGATCTTTCTTTCCTATCTTTTCTTGAGCTGGTTTCATAACATTTGGTATCAGAGCTTTGGATTCTAGGGTTTCGCTGCTCCAAACAGGTCATCGTGGCGTTTCGCTATAACATTTTTTCTGTGACGTTTCAGAAGTCGCAAAAAAAACCCATTTGAGAAGAAATCGTGCTGAACCTTGGGTCCGAATTTCAGAGTTTTTCGCGCAATATTTGCGGAGATATGATCTGAGGAAGTTGGTCTTTTTGCAGACTCCTGAATTACACTCAAAACAGGTGACCTGGGGAAAATCGTCATAACTTTCTTTCTGAGCATCGGATTGAAATTTCGTAAGAAGGTACAGAAAGAGGACGGACTGTAGTTTTCTTTTATATATTTTTCAGAGTCAAAGGTTGAAACAGTGACACGTGGCACATCGTACAAGTTCACCCTACTGAACTAGTCTATAATCAAGTCACTGTGGGAGATTTCACATAACTCTTCCTTGGAGAATCCAATTTGGGTCAGACTTGTGGCATTGGAAAGAGGACACAGAGGGCTACTACAGGTCACAAATTTAGAACTAGATAATCATAAAGTACAGAGATACATCGGAGGCAATATCGAGCTCCTACAAAGTGAAAAAAGGTGTGTAGATTTTCTTTTTTTTTAAGCTTGGTTTGAAAATTTATTTTGAAGGAATTCAAAGGGCATATTAGAGAATTATTATCGGTAACTGATGCCCCGAGGAAAGAAAATGCAAACACCTAGTAAGGAACCTGAAAGCTCTAGCATGACTCATGAAGAAGAAGAAGAAATGCTATATGATATATCAAAATTACAAGAACAAGTGCAACGAGTGTCACTTGCACAAAAAGCAACAGAATCTAAAATGGATGGTTTAAGGAAAGATGTAGAAGCTAAGATGGATGGTTTAGAGAAAGGTGTAGAAGCTAAGATGGATGGCATGGAAGCTAAGGTGAATGGCATGGACACTAAAATTGATGGCATGGATGATAAGATGGATAAGTTGCTACAAGAAATAGTCACTAAGGGTGAAAGAGTACTAAAGGAAACTCATGATGAGAACAAAAGAAATGTTCATCATGATTCCAGAGACTCTAATGTTGGATCGAAGACTCACCATGTTCCAAAAATCGATATGAGGAAGTTTGATGGCAAGGATCCCGCCACATGGATATTACAGATGGAGCAATTCTTCGATCTCAATAATGTGCAAAACACACAAAAGGTACGTATGGCAACTTTATATTTGGAACCAAATCAGTTTGTATGGTATCAATGGCTTTGTTCTCATAAACAGTTTATCACTTGGGCAATTTTTACGGAAGAATTGATAGCACATTATGAGGATACAAAAAGCAACACTTTTTTTAGCCAATTGATAAGTCTCAAACAAAAGGGTTCAATAATGGAGCACATTGAGGAGTTCCAAAAATTGAACATAAGGGTAAAAGATATTCCAGAGGAGCATAGGATTGATGTGTTCATAGGGTCTTTAAAGGATAATATCCAACATGATGTGCACCTTTGGGAACCTGATTCATTAGAAAAGGCATTCATGTTAGCAAGAAAAACGGAAAGCAAAATTATGGCAACTAGGAAGCATACCATTCACAACTATAAAGACGAAAGTGTTGTTGCCCATAGTCTTCCACAACCTACAAGGTTGACACCACAACAATTGGAAGAAAAAAGAGCAAAAGAGCTTTGTTACAATTGTGATAGCAAATACACAAAAGGTCATAAGTGTGCTGAGAAGAAATTATTCTACATAGATTGTGAAGAGGAAGAAGAAAAGGAGCAAGAAAGGTCAAAAGAAGAGGATATATTCCAGGAACAAAGCCTAGATGAAGAACAAATAAACCCGACCATATCTTGTAATGCATTGGCGGGAATTACCACTCCTCAAACCATCAAGATAGAAGGACAAATCAAGAAGAAAAAGGTAATAGTGTTGATTGATTCAGGAAGCACCCACAATTTTATTCATTGTAGGGTAGCAAAAGAATTGAATTGCTTCCTATATCCAGCACCAGAGTGTCAAGTGATGATTGCAAATGGAGGAACAATAAATTGTTCTGGAAAGTGCCATAATATCAAGCTATCCATGGAAGACTATGTATTAACTAGCCCAATGCTTTCCATTCCAATGGGAGGTGCTGATGTTGTACTAGGAGTCCAATGGCTACAATCCTTGGGTACAATAGCTTTTAATTTTCAAGAACTTTTCATGAAATTTTCTGTGGAAGGAAAGGAAGTTGAATTAAGGGGTATTGCAGGGAAACCAGGAAAGATAATCAGCTCTAATGGCATGACAAAGCTTCTAAAAAAGGAGCAAAGAGGTGTAATTGCACAATTATGTTCGCTAGATGTTTCCACATTGGAATCATCTATTTCTCCAGATCTCCAAAAAGTCCTGGACAATCATTCCAAGGTATTTGAGACTCCCAAAGGTCTCCCACCTATGTGTGATCATGATCATGCTATTCATCTGATTCCAGGAAGTGTTCCTCCAAACATCAGGCCGTACAGATATCCATATGTCCAAAAAAGTGAAATTGAACGTATGGTTGCAGAAATGCTAGAGGCTGGTATAATTCAACCGAGTCAAAGTTCTTTCTCAGCTCCAGTAGTATTGGTGCACAAGAAGGATGGATCATGGCGCATGTGTCCAGATTATAGGGAGCTCAACAAGCTCACTATTAAAGATAAGTTCCCCATTCCTGTCATTGATGAATTACTGGATGAATTGCATGGATCAATTTACTTCACCAAGTTGGATCTTCGTTCAGGATATCATCAAATCAGAATGAAGATTGAAGACATTCTGAAAACGGCATTTAGAACTCATGAGGGTCATTATGAATTTTTGGTCATGCCTTTTGGCCTTACCAATGCACCTTCAACATTTCAAGGTTTGATGAATTCAATTTTCAAACCATTCCTTAGAAAATTTGTGTTAGTATTTTTTGATGATATACTAATCTACAGCAAGTCTTGGAAGGATCATGTTGAACATGTTGACAAGGTGCTACAACTATTGGAGGAGAAACAATTATATGCAAAAAGATCCAAATGTTTCTTTGGAGTCCAGGAGGTGGAATATTTGGGTCATATTGTATCTCATGAAGGAGTTAAGGTAGACCCTAGCAAAATTAAAGCCATTAAGGAATGGAAAATCCCCACATCCATAAAGCATCTGCGAGGATTTCTTGGGTTGACAGGGTATTATCGCAAGTTTGTTAAGAATTATGGGAGAATAGCAGCACCTCTAACAACATTATTGAAGAAAGATTCATTTTCATGGACTCCGGAAGCAACAAAGGCCTTTAAACATCTTAAGGAGGCAATGTGCCAAGCACCAGTCTTAGCTACACCGGACTTCACAAAAACCTTTATTGTGGAATGTGATGCTTCAGGAAATGGAATTGGTGCTGTTCTAATGCAAGATGAAAGACCCATTGCTTTTGAAAGTCGTCCAATCAAGGGAAAGTTTTTAAGCAAAGCTATTTATGAGAAGGAAATGTTGGCAATACTCCATGCACTTAAGAAATGGCGACCCTACCTAATGGGAAGACACTTCAAGGTAAAAACGGATCATGATAGCCTTAAATACTTTTTAGAACAAAGATTATCCTCTGAAGAGCAACAAAAGTGGGTCACAAAGATGTTGGGTTATGACTTTGAAATCATCTACAAAAAAGGGAAGCAAAATGTGGTGGCAGATGCACTCTCAAGAAAGGATGAGGATATGGAAGCATTGTTGTGTGCCATTTCTATTATCCAACCAGATTGGATAAATGAAGCAAAGGAGGAATGGAAGAATGACGAAGAAGTGTGGGCACTTATTCGAAAGCTACAACAAGATTCAAGTACTTCTGATACATTTAGCTGGAAAAATGATTCGTTATGGTACAAAGATCGCTTATACCTCTGTAAGAATTCCCAGCTAAAACAAAAGATTCTTATGGAATTGCACACTTCTCCCTTAGGAGGGCACTCAGGATTTTTAAAAACTTACCACAGGGTTAAGAAGGAATTTTTTTGGGATGGCCTTAAATCAGATATTCAAAAGTTTGTAGCGGAATGTTTGGTTTGCCAACAAAATAAAGTTGAAACAATTAAGACTTCGGGTCTATTACAACCTTTATCCATTCCAAGCCAACGTTGGGAGGAGGTTTCAATGGATTTTATCACAGGTTTACCCAAGTCTGAGGGAAAGAGTGTCATCATGGTGGTAGTTGACAGACTTACCAAGTATGCACACTTTTGTGCATTATCACATCCATTTAAAGCCAGTACAGTTTCTACTGCATTTATGGAAACAGTTCAAAAGCTACATGGAAACCCAAAGATTATTGTAAGTGACAGAGATCCCATTTTCACTGGAAATTTTTGGACAGAATTATTTTCTTGTCTTGGTACTCAGTTAGCTCATAGCTCATCTTATCATCCTCAATCTGATGGGCAAACTGAGATAGTAAACAAATGTTTGGAAGGATATCTTCGTTGCTTTGTATCTGATAAACAGACACAATGGGTCAAATGGTTGCCTCTGGCTGAATGGTGGTATAACACTTCCTTCCATACAGCAACAAAAATGACCCCATTTATGGCACTTTATGGG
Source organism: Pinus tabuliformis (assembly GCA_031772625.1). Lineage (NCBI taxonomy): Eukaryota > Viridiplantae > Streptophyta > Pinopsida > Pinales > Pinaceae > Pinus > Pinus tabuliformis. The sequence goes on from CM062809.1 coordinate 97,341,428, forward strand.
TACCAACCACCATCAATCACATCATATTTAAGAGAAAATTCTAAGGTTCAGGCAGTGGAACATCACATCGAACATCAACAACAAGTCCTCCAACTCTTAAAGGATAACCTCGTGTTGGCACAAAATAGAATGAAACAACAGGCAGATCAACATCGCAGTGAAAGAAGTTTTGATGTAGGTGATTGGGTATTCCTACGGCTACAACCATATAAGCAAATGTCCCTAAAGCAAGCTAAGAAGGATAATAAATTATCACCAAAGTATTATGGTCCGTACAAGGTGTTGGAAAAGATTGGTACTATGGCATACAAATTGGAGCTTCCTACAGCTTCTCGATTGCACCCAGTTTTCCATGTTTCATGTTTAAAGAAGGTAATAGGCGACAAGCTCCCAGTTCAAACAATATTGCCAGAACTTGACGAGGAAGGAAAAATTATATTGGAACCGGAAGCAGTCACAGAAACAAGAACTCGACAGCTACGAAATCGATCAATTTCAGAGTATCTTATCAAGTGGAAGAACTTATCCGTTGAAGATTCCACATGGGAGGATGATAATTTTATGCAGAAGTATCTAGAACTGCTCAAGCGTTGAGGACAACACTTTTTTGAAGGAGAGGGGCATGTTGGGTCCCTATAATACTAGTGATTACCCCATTACTATTGTAGTTATACCCCTTATTTATATTGTTGTGCCCCTATTACCCACATATTGTTATTTCTGTGCCCCATAGAATCCCTCTATTATTATTTTTGTGGCTTTATATTATTATTGTTAGGTCGGCTGGATTATATTGTGACTCCTTAGACTCCTATATATAGAAAGGAGGTTTTGTCATTTGTATCATCCAAGAATTGTTCATTTATGTAATGTAAAGGAGGTTGCCCCCTCGAAGAGGCTGAATTCTAAGACGTTGATCTTTCTTTTCTATCTTTTCTTGAGCTGGTTTCATAACAGCCATCATTCATGATGAGTGTGTGCGGGAATCTAAAGAAGAACCCACGGTGAAGGATGACTCCCTTCCAACCACGCCTCGTCCGCTTTATCCTGAAATCCCTTCTGATTCTGCCACTACTGATTTCCCTTGTGAAAACCCATTTCCGGATGTTTCTACTTCCAATCATTCATAGGACACGTCAGATGTCAGTCCGTCATCACAGTGTGGAGAGGGAACATCTTCCTCCAAAAATTCGTCCAATATGTCATCTGTAATTTATGAAAACACAAAGGGTGAACATATTTGCTTCTCATCTACTCCTTTGCCCGATTCATCAAATCATGAGGATGCCGTCAAACATCCTACATTTTCTGATCTTGGCGGTCGTGATCTCTCTAATTCTTCATCTGATCATGATGTTGATTCAATCATTATTAATCTATCTAAGACATTGGTCTACGATGGAATATCTGTCAACGAAGTCAAAACCCTGTAGACTATCGAGGCACTCCAGCCCTAGTTGATGGTCATGTCAGGCCCTCGCTGTCCTGAGGTTGGTTTCACTTCCGGTCAGGAAATTGTTGAAACACTCAAGGCTCCTCATCACTCTCTGCTCTGCATTGAAGATCAACCAAACACCTAGATTTTGCTTCCTCCAGTCGAACTACATGATCCCATCGCTCATGCATTGGAGGGAATTTACACATCAAGCACACATGCACAATGTAAGTGGTTTACCTTTCTCAATTTTTCTCACATGTCACAGTCAAGAGAATGAATACACTCGACATCTGCATGTAGTGTATTGCAACACCATGGAAGCTCCACAGTGTGCATGTCATGCACTTTCACTAATCTTTGTTTTGTGGTCGTTTATAATCTCAGAGTGTGTCCGTCTTCATATTTATATCTTTTATGCTTACTGGTTTGTGCAACTGCGATGTTTGCAAACCGTGCCTTCACCAACATGGGTCAACCAATGCGCTGGTGGCTGCATTGGAAGTATCACTTCATGTGATATGACCCATGCACTGTTAGCTTAGGAGTAGGAGTAGTGTTTTCTTTTGAGCTATTTGCTTGCATGCATGTTTGCTTCTTTCTTTGTGTGTTTGTTTTCTTGCTTGTTTGTTTTCTTACTTGCTTTGCTTCCACATTTGCTTCTGCTTCTTTCTTTTCTTTTTGGTTTGTTTTCTTGTTATTTTCCATAGGTTAGTTTCGCATGGACCGTGTGTGACTCTTGAAACAAGTTGGGTAAAGTACAAGAGGACTTGTACAACTATCAACATTTGGTTATCTTTTGTCTGCTCTCTTATGTAAGAACTTGTTGTCTTCAGTCCATGATACATCAATGGAAAATACGTACTGTTCGAAGTGAACCTTGGTGAAAACACAACGCTTGCATGCTAACTAGTATCACCTACTCTAGTCAGTTGTTTTTGGGTTAATCCTTGTCAGCTCAGTCAAGTAGAGTAAGGTGAGGGGGAAAACCTTAACAAGCATGTCAGAGGTATACATAAACTACTTCTCTAAAGGAACAACCTCTTTTTCTCTCAATAAGTTGGGATCCCTCTTCCGCCTCTGAAATGAATAAGTGCTATGCATAGTTATGAAGATGAAAAATGAAAAACTTAAAAAGTGAATTTTTTTGAAAAGAAATGAAAAATGAATAAGGCGAAAGAAGAGAAAGGCTTCCTGTTCAGAGAGGTGATGCAAGTAACTCTACCAACATACTAGCTAGGCTCGCTGGGAATGAAGCAATGCTTGTGTTCCTGCGTAACTTTGCCGAGGTACTATCTAGGTCTACTGGAAGCAGAGCAACACCAGAGATGAAACTAAGACTCCGACGACTATATTGCTTGTGTATCATATACTCCTCAACCCCTATCAAAACAATTGTGTTGGCTTGGCTTGTAATGTGTGTTGACCAACCAAGGGCTTCGCAGATGCTACATATTATAATCAAGCAGTGTGGAAACCAAGATGAACTATGAACTGAATAATACTTCCGGAGGTGTTAGACTTGCTTTTCACGAACAAGGTCCATTCAGAGATTTGGAGTTCTACCAGTGTGTCACCAAGTGTTGTAGTAGCTACAACCACCCTCCAAAATTTTTCCCTAGCTTTGTTTTGGAGCCTCCCTGCCAACCTTTCACAAAAAAATGTCTTGTCCTATCAAGTACACAAGCTTCAGTGATTTTCTAGCAGAATGATAGTCTGTCCATCAAAGCTTGTTGCATCCCCCTCACAGGTTGTTCCACCGAACTTGATCTAGCTGTAGGTTGAGAAATTTTTTAAGAAATTGTGCAATTCTGGAGGGAAACCATCCTTCCCTTTAGAAATTGTGCAATTCTATGTGGCAGCCTGTTGGCTTCAGAATTGTGCAATTCTACCAGTCAAGCTTCATCAAGAAAATTGCACAATTCCTCCTAGCAGGGTTGCTCAGCCAAGGAATTGCACAATCCTGGGGCAACAGTCAGTTGTTGTACCCAGAAATTACGAAAATATCCTAGGTAGTCAACTCATCTCCCTCCTAGAAATGCACATTTTTTCCTCCTAGCTGAGCAGACTGTTGCATGTGCAGTTGAGTTGACCAGTCCCCCCGGGACTGAGCAAAACTGATTTGCATTCATGGGTTGCTTCTCCCAAGGAAGCATGCAAAGGTTTCCCTTGATTCATGGATCTACTTTTAGCCATTGGAGGTTACATGCAAGGATCATTTCAGAAACCTCCCACCAAGTGTCACTTTCCCTAGATTTGTGGCATGCACATTGCAACCTCGATTTTATCAAAACTCATCAACTGGATGTTGCGGAGCTCATTCCTCACATTGATATTGCAACTTTGACATCCCACATTGCATTTAGGAGTCATCGGCACATTCAACTCAACTGTTTTGGGGTAAGCCCGCTGTTGTGGGGAAAAATGCCTATGCAGGACGATCCTATCCACCTAAGGTGTGACAGTGCCTTAGCAACAAACAGAGACAACTATTCTAGTTTCTTCCTTTATAAAATGTGAAAGAAGAGAGATCAATAGACTTACCGGTGTCTTCCGTTTGTCCCTCGATCCTGTCTCTCTTCTCTTTGGGAGTTCATAGCTACTTGCCTTCTCACTCGCCCAGCTTCAACAGGTTCATGCAAGATCACAAGAGAACAACTACTTGCCTTCTTGCTTGTCCAGCTTCAACGGGTTCCTGTAAGATCACAAGAGAACATCTACTTGCGACAAGAGAACAGCTACTTGCGACAAGAGAAGAACACTACACAAAGACAGATATTCACATTCATAACTAGTTTAGGATTAGAAATAAACTAAACATACTAATGCATTCATACATCAAAAATACATCAGCATATAGGAGAAACCAAGATAGCTTTATTGATGAATAACAAGGTTCAGGAAGAGATACAACCCAGAGGGCTCCAATCTAGCATCTCCTTCCCAACAAATGGAATTCCTATCTTCACCCCCTTTCAAAGCATTAAGCACCCAATGATTCCAATCTCAAACCAACATCAATTCTTTGCAATAACAAAATTCCAGCCCCTAGATCTCATGGAGGAGAGATCCATATATAGATGTTTGGAGAGAGGATGAGTCAGCTTGAGATCTGACTAGTGTCCTCTCCCTCTGTCAGTTCTTGAGTCCACTTGGAGGTTCTTGCTTCCACTTGGAGATTTGGAACCTCTTACTCATCACTAGTCGAATTCCCTGAGGCAAGTGTCATTTTGGAAGCTTCCTGGGTTTTGACACCTTGAGAAATGAGCCTGCCACATGTCCATTCTCGTTCAGCGCAGGTAGCCAGTGTTCCCTTTGACATTCAACGCAGGTAGCCAGTGTTGGCTTTGACATTCAGCGCAAACAACTAGTGTAGCCACTGAAATGATCCTGAATTGACTTGTTTTTGAGCAGTTTCTGGTGGAGAACTTCTGTGAATTGCTGTGGTTTGTTAGCCTTGTTCCTCTAGGGGTAGGAACAACATGTTTAGGGACTTTGGATCCCTTATATTATGGACATTTCATGCTCAATGCTGTAAGGCACAAAAATGTCTATAACAGTTGCCCCATAAAGTATGAGGCTGTTTATCGGGTGAAATGCTTTATCAGGGGGATCCGAAGTTCATCCAATGCTGGGAGGAGACCTGTAATAAGATACAATACAATACATTATTTTTCATATTGCTTTCATGATCTAGCTGAGGCGGGCATTCCCATGCTCAGCTTTATAAATTCATTTTTCTGTACATAGAACAGACAATCGTCTGATGGTAGACTGATAATTTTGATGAAATTATCATCCTTTGAGTAGGATGATTATCTGCTGCAATGATGTACATGTCAATGTCTTTACCTTTCCTGAATATATATCGCAGCCCGGATGGATGAAACTAGATCCGGGGTCTTCAAACTCATTCGATCTTCACTCTAAGTACAAGTCGATCCATGTGAGAAATGTTCTGAAGTCGAACATGGAAAGACATCGCTTGATTACCGGTCAATGATGTAAACCGTTAACAAGCGTGAGAGGAATCACCGATAATGATAATGACCCTCAAGGTACTGCAGTACAATTCATGTGGTGTGAATAAAGGACTTGGCGTCGAACACCACGCAAAATCTTTCGGTCGAAGGTCATTGATGTATACCTGTCGCCGGAAGTGAGAAACTTGCTATTGAGGCATGCAAGCTTCAAAGTACTGAAGGGGTTGTTCCTAGATCAACTTCTTGGATAATGAGCTGACGTCGACAAGAAGCGATCCGTCAAAGGAGGGCCTTAATGAATCCCACATCAGTGACACGGAACGGAGCTAATGATTTTAATGGAGGTGAAAACGGTCTGTGACATATGATTCAGGGTGGCGGTCATGAAAGGATGAAGGATAATGTATGGCAGTGGATGGGACACGGTTGACTCTTCTGAACGACTTCTCTTGAACATATGGCGACACTGATGCGATGGATCGGTAGCATTACCCCAAATATGGATGGTATGGCGAGACCATGGATGTGACTGGTGAATGAAACAACCCAACCCGATTGTGGTACGGAGGAAAAGTGTCATGTTCAAGAGCGACTTGCTACCATCAAAGTTTTCTTTAGTTTCTCCCAATTTTTCCCAGACATTGCTGACCAGTACCTCTTTATTTTTGTCAAGCTTGAGGAGGATAACATATGCTTGTTCTATAACCTGCCCTTCGGGCAAGCCCATCGCTATGTTTTAACGAGCCTAGCGATAGTGAAACTCGTTCTCGTCTAAAGACAAGTTTGTCGCTATTTAATGATTTTAACGAGTCTAACGACAAGGATAACTCGGTCCTTTTCATTTTTAGAGAGTCTGAAAAGGTACATAAAGTTAACTCCAAAAGTCATTTTTCGTCATCTAATCCCTTAAGTCCGAAAAAGTATAAAACAATACAGAAGGGATGAGTTTTCGATAGATTTTAACGAGCCGAACAAAACAAGCGCTCGATCTTTTTGTGCAATAATCCCTCAGGTCCAAAAAGATTAAAATCTAGAGGAGGGATAGCTCTTCCTGTCCCTTTAACGAGCTGGAAGGCCAAGGACTCGGCAATCTTTTCATATTTTACGAGTCAGTTGAAAAGAGCTTAAAGAAGACTCGTCTTTTGAGGAACGAGTGATAAACAGGGTTAGCAGCTGATTCCAGGTACAGGTTGGAATTTTCCAATCACGGCAGTGTCACAAGGATGGCTAGGTGAAATCACTCTTCGTAGCTGTTCCTCAAAATGGGTAAACAATCATATGGAGGTGAACGATCGGCCAATGGAAAAGTGGAGGTGACGGTGCAAACACGACCAAGGCTTTAATGGCTGATGATATTACATTCACAGTGGTTATTTACCGGGATAGTTCATTTTTTAACGAGCTTAAACGTGGGTGGAAACATTTGCTCGATCTTATGTTTATTTTTTAACGAGCATGAACTATGTGCTAAAACTGCTCGGATCTTGCGTTTATTTTTTAACGAGCATGAACTGTGTGCTAAAACTGCTCGAATACCCAGTCATATGATAAGAATGTCTCATGTAAGATTCCATTTTTTATGGAGCTTGCGCCTTACCAAAGCTATGCCCCGCATCCTTTCTTTATGCAAGTTAGGAAACGGCTACCCAAAAAACAGATAAATAACCGCTCTTTGCTTGCACTCCAAAAGGTTTGCATGCCCCCAGGTATAAAGTATGATTTCAAGGTTACCCCTCAATTTACAGATAAAACATTTGTTTTACCGGGAGAGGCCTACCTCTTTCAGGCTACCCAAATATTGTTCTGTTATTCTTTCAACAAAACACTTCTTCGGCGGTGTCTACCGAGATAAACAAAGGTGAGTGACGAGACCCGCCCTCTCACATAACTTTGACAAGAGAATCTTATTCCAGAACAACCCCTCTTCCAACCACGGATGGGGTACGGACTAGTCATATTCTCTCGCGGAAACCTACCCTATACCCAAAGTTTTCCGGCCGAAGCAGACCAGGACGCATGCCCCTTGGGTTCCGGTCATATCCTCTCGGATTACTCGCGCTCATCAGGAGGACGGACCGTGGGTTGAGACATTTCTTGAGTGAATAGACCATTTAGGGATGGTAAATGACTATTTGCAATGCGTGATCCGGGAAACAAAAGTTGGTCTACGAGCTTGACCACTCTTCCTTCATGCAGAAAACACATTACTCTAAAGAGTGAGGAGACTATAGCTCCCATGCAATATATATAGTCTCGTCCAAGGAGTAGGTTATAATCCAAGGGTCCTTGAACGACCATCACGTTCATTTGAACGGTCTTCCCTTTCAATGTTATGGGCACATTGGGGAGGATCCCTAAAGGTTGACTGGTTCCTTTATCAAAGCCTGATAGATTTCTCATTTCAGGCAAAAGCGTTGGCGAACCGAGCGCTTTCCAAGCAATAGAGGAAAGGATACTCACAGATGCCCCCTCATCAATGATAGTTCCAGCCATTACCATTCTGTATATTTGAACGATAATTCTGAATGGTATGCTTGCTGGCAACCGGGGTCTGCCTAGTTGGTTCCAGTCAAAGGACACAACCAGGTTGCTTGGTGGTGGGACCGAATAGACGGCTGGATATCGCTCTGATGAACTTCCCTCCTGCGATAAAGGAATGGGGGCATTGCCCCCTTGTTCATCAGAGTCAGTGTTGATGAAGAGAATTTGGACGGTGTCGTCTTTATTCTCCTCTGTGATGGTATCATTCGAAGCTAGAGCCTCTGAAGGCAAAATCGGGTCAACTGCCATCTCAACCTTTTGAATTTCGTCAAGCATGGATTTAGACGGTTCATCTTCAATGATAGGTGCTTCGGCTGACCACCTGGGCGGGCCAGCCGGGTTTTCGACTAGTGAAGGACTCGGCAGGAGTTTTTGATATCCAGGAGGAAGTTGCGCTCGTAAAATCGGGCGATCTTCCAGAACTCTTTTAGCCTCATCTAAGAAGGGACAACGGTGGATGGCATGGTCGCCTTCACACAGTTTGCAGGGAAATCTAGTTTTCCCTCTATGTCCTGGGACTTCACTTTCACTAGTCGACGGTGAGCTGTCAACATGGCTATCAGAGGTTGACGCTACCGAATTGTGCAAACGGGGAGACCAGTCCCTTAGTATCCTAGGGATGCAGGCACAATCTCTGTGGAAGTGGTCTCCATTGCATATGACACATGGCGATTTAGGCCTGGTCAGTGCTGTGTGTGGATTTTTGTCAGACGACACTTGTTTGCCCCCAGTCGCTTTTGGCTCCTTCTTCTTCTTCTCTTTCTTCTTCTTTTCCTTCTTCTCCTTAGGAACTTGGTTTTTTGTTTTACCAGTTCCGTCAAGCGAAGAAGAAGGAGGAGAGGAAGAGTTAGATGAGGTAGAAGGCTGGTTGGCAACTCTGGTCTGGTCTAACTGTTGACTCGACTGTTCAGGAATGGTGGTGTTCTGAACGACATTGGTTGAAAAGAGCCAGACTGGCAGGCCAATTGTCAGTCCTGGAAGCGACAATGTGGCCATGTGGGGCGCACCAACATCTCCCCAAGAGGAGAAAGGACTAGGATTTCCACCAAGGGGAATTCCTTGGTTGGTGTGCTCCATTTTTTCAACCTAAAGATCAACGCAGGAATAAGGGTGATTGTTCCGTTTAAAATAAATTTTAACGACACTTTAGACACAACTTGCTTTTTCAGTTTTAAAGAGTCGAGAAAAAGCTAAAGATGACTCTAGTCTCCTTCGATGTTTTAACGAGCCCGAAGTGACAAATGCTCGGATGGACTTTTTCTGTTATAGAGTCTGAAAAAGGCCAAAAGGAACTGCTCTGGAGTTCTAGGCAGAGGGTGTGCCAAACTTCTCGCAAAACCACAGAATACTTTTTAGGGTACGGGCGGTCGATCTTCCTGAATGTTGTGTTCAGTGCATTGCGATCACTAGGGCGGCCGACACGGCTTCCTAAGGATAAATGTTTTATGCCTATAAGGGTCTCCCAATATATACGTGACGGTACATGGGAGCACAATCCGTACTGGTGCTATCGTCCCTCAGGAGGAATCACCCACCATCCACGAGATCGATAGTCACCAGGCTTAACGACGCCGGAACACGTCTCTAGCCTAGACCTCTATGTTGTGCGTTATGTTGCAAAGCGTTGTTAAGTTCATTCAATTTATTTTAGGTTGATCTTTTTAGAAGTTTGCCTTTCAAGGTTCACCACGAGATGTATGATACAATTCCTAAATGCAGTCTAAAGATGATAAGAAAGCTTTATATCTTTTCAACTTTGAAAATCCTAGCTACTAAGGGAAAAGAAAGACACCATCTTTTCTCAAAGAGCAATCAGCACACTCTAATGCACTTTTCCTAAATCCAACATGCAAACTATCAAGATGCAAATGCACAATGCAGGTGTTTGTTTTCCACTTTCTTAGTATTGATGCCTACAAAGAAAGCTTTTTGTACAACTTTGAATTTGCTTTTAAATGACCAATACAAACAAGTTACTTTTTCGAAATCAGAGAGGGTAGAAGAGATTACAACACTTAACGATTTTCGAAATGAATACTTGTTTTGACACTTAAAAGAGACAAACTCAAACCAATAAGCAAAAGTAAATGTATAATCAATCTGCAAACAACCAATGAACTCTCTTCTAAGATCACAATCAACAGATCTGAATCAAGGGCTACAGGATGACTATTTCACTCATGCAAAGGAAAACTGTAAATGACGCCACAAACACATAAAAACACTCATAGTCTTTTTGTACAAAAGGAGGCGGAATTTAAGTAGAGAAGAGGAGTTATCAGACTGGTACCTATGATGGTTACAGGCTGCAAAAATCAGAGATCAAAACAATGCAAAACAGAGCAGAGAACCCCAGCTGCACAAGGGCAAACTGGTTCAGCACAACCTCAACACAGGGGTTTTGACATTCAGCGCAGGTAGCCTTCACGGGACCTACGTTGAAATGCAGAATCCCTTCACTGGGTCTGCGCTGAAGGAGAAACTCTCGTTTCTCACAGGTTCTGGGTCACAGATTGCTATTTAATTCACTGTTTTAGGCCAAATAAAAGCAACAAGCAAGGTGTAATCAAAGGGATGCTTTGAGGGGGTACTAAGATCTATCACAAAGGATCATCAAATCATTTGTGAGTCCATTGTTCAGATCATAGATAAGTCCAGTGATTGGATCAAAGCAACAACTTTCTACTTTGCATCCGGGAAAAGCAGATGCAGTTCGATTGTTGCTGTCGAATCTATGAAACAAACAATGATAGAAACACAAATAAAATGAATAAACAAATCTCCCCAGCGGAGTCGCCAATTTGTTGTGGGGAAAAATGCCTATGCAGGACGATCCTATCCACCTAAGGTGTGACAGTGCCTTAGAAACAAACAGAGACAGCTATTCTAGTTTCTTCCTTTATGAAATGTGAAAGAAGAGAGATCAATAGACTTACCGGTGTCTTCCGTTTGTCCCTCGATCCGGTCTCTCTTCTCTTTGGGAGTTCACAGCTACTTGCCTTCTCACTCGCCCAGCTTCAACAGGTTCATGCAAGATCACAAGAGAACAGCTACTTGCCTTCTTGCTTGTCCAACTTCAACGGGTTCCTGTAAGATCACAAGAGAACAGCTACTTGCGACAAGAGAAGAACACTACACAAAGACAGATATTCACATTCATAACTAGTTTAGGATTAGAAATAAACTAAACATACTAATGCATTCATACATCAAAAATACATCAGCATATAGGAGAAACCAAGATAGCTTTATTGATGAATAACAAGGTTCAGGAAGAGATACAACCCAAAGGGCTCCAATCCAGCATCTCCTTCCCAGCAAATGGAATTCCTATCTTCATCCCCTTTCAAAGCATTAAGCACCCAATGATTCCAATCTCAAACCAACAACAATTCTTTGCAATAACAAAATTCCAGCCCCTAGATCTCATGGAGGAGAGATCCATATATAGATGTTTGGAGAGAGGATGAGTCAGCTTGAGATCTGACTAGTGTCCTCTCCCTCTGTCAGTTCTTGAGTCCACTTGGAGGTTCTTGCTTCCACTTGGAGATTTGGAACCTCTTACTCATCACCAGTCGAATTCCCTGAGGCAAGTGTCATTTTGGAAGCTTCCTGGGTTTTGACACCTTGAGAAATGAGCCTGCCACATGTCCATTCTCGTTCAGCGCAGGTAGCCAGTGTTCCCTTTGACATTCAACGCAGGCAGCCAGTGTTGGCTTTTACATTCAGCGCAAACAGCTAGTGTAGCCACTGAAATGATCCTGAATTGACTTGTTTTTGAGCAGTTTCTGGCGGAGAACTTCTGTGAATTGCTGTGGTTTGTTAGCCTTGTTCCTCTAGGGGTAGGAACAACATGTTTAGGGACTTTGGATCCCTTATATTATGGACATTTCATGCTCAATGCTGTAAGGCACAAAAATGTCTATAACACCCGCTTTTCATGTCTCGAACTGCATTTCTGGCGCTTTTTGTGTTTTGCTTTATATGAATGTAGTCTGCTGGATTTTAGTGAGCACTTGTTGTCGTTTTGATACATACTAGCTTGTACTAGCATTGTTTCAGTTTTCATTTTCATCTCAATGCTATCGTATGCATGACATTGTTTTTGCATGGACGGTCTCCGTTGCGGTAACTCGTTTCACACACATGCATGCTTTCCCATTTTCCAAATCCTACACTTGCTGTTTGCATGAATGATCATTCACTCTCGTTTGTATTCATCTCACCATGCATTCATACTTCTCATGTTTTCAGTCATCCGTCAGTCAGACTAGGTTGCCTTGGCCCAAACCATGCCTTGCCCAGATAGCATTGCGTATTTTTGGAAGCGAAGGCTCTACCTTCACTCCAGAAATTGCGTGAGTCTTGCCAGGCATTGACCTCTAGGATTGCATTGTGCAATTCTTGGTGGTAGTGTCCCGCTGGCCCTAGCAACTTCGTAATGCAATTTGTTGGTTACATGTCACTGTTGAATGAAATTGCGCATTGTGGAGTTTCAATCCTCAGTAGGCCAGGATCGATTGTGCATTGCATAGTTCTAGTAGTCAATCAGCCTTTTGATAGCCCAGACCGTGCCTTGCACAATTTTGATAGTCAGTCTCCCGACCTCCTAGAAGAAATTGCGCAACCTTCATGATCAGTCACACAGGTATGTTGCACGTTAGTTCTCAGGTTTGTTTTAATTTTCGACTGACAATTTGCTTTCCATGAGTGTTTCCATGTCCATAGGTATCGCAGGTGTTCATCTGCCTCTCAGTAGCACAAGTACAATGGCCTTCAGGAGAGAAGAGTCAAAGGACACATTGAGAGCACAACGTGGGTTGCAGCCAAGCAAGTTTCTATGAGCTTTCCTACCAATGAAGACATCAAGTTGTTCGTAGACAAGGACATCAAGATAAGATGGCAACAACATCACAACAATCAACATCATAGGGAGCAACACCATTAGCAGTAGCAGAAGGCATCACACCTGAATACGACGAATGCAAGAGGAAGGTTGTTGACAACATAGAGGCGGGACAAAGTTGCAAGTTTGAGAAAATCCACTTGTGATGAAAGCAACTTTGGAGATTGAGGCTATGAGGTGATAGCATGACAAGACGATCGCGTGAGAGTAGAGAATGAAGAAGAGAAGGAGTTGCATATGGTGAAGCAACAACTCAAGGAAGAACATGAGCTGCATAGACAAGAAAATGAAGTGCAGCAGAAACATGTATAACAGCGGGCACAACATGCACTCATGAATGAAACTGCTCCCGTACAAGTTATAGACCCATCCTAGCAGCTGACACGGAGCAGACATGGTGAGTAGTGTTTTGGATCGCATGCAAGGGAATCTAGCAACATGCATATACTATGTGCACACATGCGATCCCACCCATTTGGCACACTCACCGAGGCAAAGACAAGAAGCAAGCCCGACTAGAGCTGAACATGCAGTTGACAGTTGATGTGCATGACCACCAGCACACACTAGTAAATCAACATGGACACTATGCATCAGTGTGTTGCCGTTTTGGCCACACCCAAGAAGACCATGCACATGTTAGCAAACGAGTTGGATGGAGGAGCCACACCAATGCACCAGGATGCAATGGAGGTAAGAGTTTGCTTCAGCAAGATGTCACCATGGAGCGCATGCACACCATCACAGACGACCAAGCTTGGCATCAACTCACCACCTTCACCATCATAAGCATGTCAAAGAGTTGGTCTCATCACAATGGACCGAGTGTCAGTGATGTCTTGCATGGCTTTCTCAGGCTATTTTGTTTCACATGGGCACATGTGCATTGTAATGTAATGTATTGTCAAGTGGAAGTTCAAATGTTGATAGTTGGATGTAACAGTCATAGAGTAAATGAAGAGTCATGTGGGTAGATGAGCTGTCACAAAGGGGAATGTTAAGGTTCACCCCACCCTTTTCTATAAATAGAACCTCATAACTCATTGTAAAGGCTTTTGGTTAGACAAGCTTCCAATAAGACTATCTTGGAGAGAGCTTGGATAGTATTGTAATGAGCCTTGGCTTCTCCACTATGTAGAGCTAGTATATCTCTTTGGAGGAGCAGGCGGTTGTGTCTGTAATGTTCCGTTGTCGGAACTAGTGGTTAGAAATGGATGTATTGTATGAATGTAACTTACACTTATTAATATAACAGAGAAAACATGTTTCATGCATATGTTGTATTGTATTCTATGCTATCTGGTTTACTCTAAACGATATATGTATTTGTTTGCTTACGCATGCATGTATGGACTTTTCTGTGTATGTATGTATGAATATTTCTTAAACGTGTTGTTGGTTTGACCATCACTTTGGATTTCTAGCTAACTTTCCTTCCATGTTGTGATGCATCTTTGATCATGTGTTCCCTTCTTAACTCCGTGCTATCACAGGTTTCCAAAGGGTGCACTCATCTCAACCCCCGTGTTTTTGAACCTCTCATACACGATCCTTAGCTTGTTGCAACTGTCACACCCTTGCTACCAACATAGACATCTTACTTGCCTCTATGAAAAATCATGTCAAGGCATTACCATACGACCCACTGCTGGGACTCCTACACCAAACGGTCTGAGGTCTAACTGGGACTTCTTACCCAAGAGATCCCCTTACATGTTGGTGGGTCCAACACCGTCAACATAACCATATATGATACATGTTACATAATTTGATACAATTTAATCTATTTATTATTAATCCAGACCATGTTTCAATAGCCACACCAAATATCAAATGAGTTTCAATGCCATGCTTCATAAATAATTTTTTAATAAATTACAACTGCAAACATGTTTCAATTTTTTTTTAATAAATTAAAGAGAGGAAAAACTTACGAAACTGAAAAATGATTGGAAATTTTTTCATATTGTCCATTGGACCATGATTTAGATGAAGAATATTTGCTTGGTTAGAAATATCAACCATTCATTTTATTGAAAATATAAATTCCTCAAGCTTAATTCCAATATAGATTATGCCTATGGCATAATTATGTAAAAATAATGCCACGACTCTAAGGAGATAGTTGTTACCGGAAAAAGTGTCTATTCAGAACGACCCTATCCCACTAAGGTGTGACAGTGACCTTAGAAACAAACAGAGAAAACTACTTTTGTATTCTTCTTTATGAACTATAAACGAAGAGGAATAGGATGAACCAACCTGTGTCTTGCGCTAGTTCTTTGATCCAATCTCCCTCCTCTTTGACAGCTTCCAGCTACCTGCTCCCTTACTTGCCCAGCTTCACCAAGTACCTACAAGATCACAAAATAAGGAAACTATACAAAGACATGGGTTTATATTCATAAAAAGCTTAGGATCAGATTTAAGCTAAACATACAAATGTAACAAACACCAATGATACACAAGCATGTAGGAGAAACTCAAATAGTTTTATTGATATAACAAGAAGATCCAGGAGGAGTTACAACCGATGATTCCTGATCCAGCATCAACCTCCCAGCAAAGAAGCCCCTCTTCACCTCCAACAAAGCATAAATCACCCAATACTCTGATATCTATCTCAAAACCAACAACAATTCTTTGCAATGTACAAAATTGCAGCCTCTGGATCTCTGGGATGAGGGATCCATATATAGATGTATGCAAGGAGTATGAGTCAGCTTATGATTTGATTAGTGTATTCTCTCTGTCAGTTCTTGCTTCCACTTGGAGACTGAGAGCCTCTTACTCATCCTTGGTCGAACTCAGTGAGGCAAGTGTCATTGGAGAAGATTCTGGAAGCTTCCATTGTCTTTCCACCTCGCGGAATGGCACTGCCATTTGTCATTTCCCGCTCAACGCACCCTGATAGTGCATTTAGGTGCATTGTAACGCACCTAGCTAGTGTATTTGGGTGCTATGCAATGCAACTAGCCAGTGGAGCAGCTGAAATGATCCTGATTTGACTAATTCTGAGCATTTTCTAGTGGAGAACTTCTGGGAGAAGCTGTAATTTGTTGACCTTGTTCCTTTAGGGGTCGGAACAACACTTTTAGGGACTTAGGATCCCTTGGTTTATGGACATTTCATGCTTAGAGCTGTAAGGCACAAAAATTTCTATAACAGTTGCCCCCTAAAGTATGAGGCCGTTTATCGGGTGAAATGCTTTATTAGGAGGATCCGAAGTTCTTTCAATGCTGGGAGGAGACCTGTAATAAGATACAATACAGTACATTATCTTCATACTATTTTCATGATCTAGATGAGGCGGGCATTCCCATGCTCAGCTTTATAAATTCATTTTCATGTACATAGGACAGACAATCGTCTGATGGTAGACTGATGATTCTGATAGAGCCATCATCCTTTTGGTAGGATGATTATCTGTGCTGCAATGCTGTACATTTCAATGTCTTTATTTTCCTGAATATATATCGCAGCCCGGATGGATGAAACTAGATCCGGGTTCTTCAATCTCGTCCGATCTTCACTCGAATTACAAGTCGATCCATGTGAGAAATGTTCTGAAGTCAAACATGGAGAGACATCGCTTGATTACCAGTCAATGATGTAAACTGTTAACAAGCGCGAGAGGAATCACCGATAATGATAATGACCCTCAAGGTATTGTAGTACAATTCACGTGGTGTGAATAAAGGACTTGGCGTCGAACACCACGCAAAATATTTCGGTCGAAGGTCATTGATGTATACCTGTCGCCGTAAGTGAGAAACTTTCCATTGAGGCATGCAAGCTTCAAAGTACTGAGTAGGGTGTTCCTAGATCAACTTCTTGGATAATGAGCTGATGTCGACAAGAAGAAATCCGTCAAAGGAGGGCCTTAATGAATCCCACATCAATGACACGAAACGGAGCAAATGATTTTGATGGAGGTGAAAACAATCTGATGATATATGGTTCAGGATGGCGGTCATGAAAGAATGAAGTATAATGTATGGTAGTGGATGGGACACAGGTGACTTCTCTGGATGACTTCTCTTGAACATGTCGGCGACACTTATGTGATGGATTGGTAGCATTTACCCCAAATGTGGATGGTATGGCGTGACCATGGTGATGTGACTGGTGAATGAAACAACCCAACCCGACTCGGACACGGAGTGGAAGTGTCATGTTCAAGAGCGACTTGCTACCAATAAAGATTCTTTGAGTTTTCTTCCCAATTTTTCCCTAGTCATTGCTGACCAGTACCTCTTTATTTTTGTCAAGCTTGAGGAGGATAACATATGCTTGTTCTATAATTTGCCCTTCGGGCAAACCCATCGCTGTGTTTTAACGAGCCTAGCGATAGTGAAACTCGTTCTCGTCTAAAGACAAGTTTGTCGCTATTAATCTTTTTAACGAGTCTAACGACAAAGATAACTCAGTCCTTTTCATTTTTAGAGAGTCTGAAAAGGTACGTAAAGGTAACTCCAAAATTCCTTTTTCGTCATCTAATCCCTTAAGTCCGAAAAAGTATAAAACAATACAGAAGGGATGAATTTTCGATATTTTTAACGAGCCGAACAAAACAAGTGCTCGATCTTTTTGTGCAATAATCCCTCAGGTCCAAAAAGATTAAAATCTAGAGGAGGGATAGCACTTCCCGTCGCTTTAACGAGCTGGAAGGCCAAAACTCGGCAATCTTTTCATATTTTACGAGTCAGTTGAAAAGAGCTTAAAGAAGACTCGTCTTTTGAGGAACGAGTGATAAAATGGGTAGCAGCTGATTCCAGGTAAGGTTTGGAATTTTCCAATCACGGCAGTGTCACAAGGATGGCTAGTGAAATCACTCTTCGCAGCTGTTCCTCAAAATGGGTAAACAATCAAGTGGAGGTGAATGATCGGCCAATGGAAAAGTGGAGGTGATGGTGCAAACACGACCAAGGCTTTAATGGCTGAAGTACTACATTCACGGTGGTTATTTACCAGGGAATAGTTCATTTTTTAACGAGCTTAAACGCGGGTGGAAACATTTGCTCATGTCTTATGTTTATTTTTTAACGAGCTTGAACTATGTGCTCAAACTGCTCGATTAATCCAGTCATATGATAAGAATGTCTCATATAAAACGACAACTTTTATATTTTTGCCCCACATCCTTTCTTTATGCAAGTTAGGTGACGACTAATCCTACGAGTTAAAGGGTTAGAGGTCCTAAAAATTAAAAAAATAAATAGCCGCCCATCGCTTGCACTCCAAAAGGTTTGCATGCCCCCAGGTATAAAACAGAGTTTCAAGGTCTCCCTCTATTCGAGCTGACAAAACATTTGTTTAATCAAGAAGGGTCACCCTTTATTCGAGCTGACAAAACATTCGTTTTATCAGGAAGGGTACTACCTCTTACAAGTTACCCAAAGATTGTTCTATTTACGGCGTAAACAAAACACTTCTTCGGCGATGTCTACCGAAATAAACAAAGGTGAACGGATGATATAGTGAGACCATCCCTGACATAACTTTTACAAGAGAATCCTATTCTAGAATAACCCCTCTTCCAATCACGGACGGGGTACAGACTAGTCATATTCTCCCGTGGAAACCTATTCTATACCCGAAGTTTTCCTGCCGAAGCAGACCAGGATGCATGCCCCCTGGGTTTCAGTCATATCCCTCCGAATTACTCGCGCTCATCAGGAGGACGGACTGGGGATTGAGACATTTCTTGTGTGAAGAGACCATTTAGGGACGGTACATGACGATTTGCTATGCGTGATCCGGGAAATGAAAGCTGGTCCACGAGCTTGACCACTCTTCCTTCGTGCGGAAAACACATTACTCTAAAGAGTGAGGAGACAATGGCTCCCATGCAATAAATATAGTCTCGTCCAAGGAGTAGGTTATAATCCAAGGGTCCTTGAACAACCATTACGTTCATGCGAACTGTCTTCCTTCTCAATGTTATGGGCACATCGGGAAGGATCCCTAAAGGTCGACTGCTTCCTTTATCAAAGCCTGTCTGATTTCTCATTTCAAGCAAAAGTGATGGCAAACCAAGCGCTTTCCAAGCAGTCAAGGAAAGGATACTCACAGAAGCCCCCTCATCTATGATGGTACCAGCCATAACCATTCTATATATTTGGACGATAATTCGGATTGGTACACTTGCTGGTAAACGGGGTCTGCCTAGTTGATTCCAGTCGAAGGAAACAACTAGGTTGCTTGGAGGTGGGACCGAATAGACGGCCGGATACGGCTCTGACGAACTTCCTTCCTGCGGTAAAGGAACGGGTAAATTGCCCCCATGTTCGTCGGAGTCTGTGTTTATGAAGAGAATTTGGACGGTGTCATCCTTGTTCTCTTCAGTGACTGTATCATCTGAAGATGAACCCTCTGAAGGCAAGACCGGGTCAACTGCCGTCTCGACCTTTTGACTTTCGTCTGGTATGGATCCAGATGGTTTATCTTCAATGATAGGCGCTTCAGCCGACCACTTGAGCGGGCCAGCTGGATTCTCAACTAGCGACGGACTCGACAAGAACTTTTTATATCCAGGAGGAAGTCGTAACGGTGAAACTGGACGATCATCCAAAACTCTTTTAGCTTCGTCTAAGAAGGGACAACGGTGGATGGCATGATTGCCTTTGCACATTTTACAAGGAAATCTAGCTTTCCCTTTTTGTCCTGGGGCTTCACTTTCGCTAGTTGACGGTGTGCTTTCAACATGATCATCAGAGGTTGATGACACCAGATTGTGCAAACGAGGAGACCAGTCCCTTAGTATCCGAGGGATGCAAGGACAATCTCTGTGAAAGTGGTCTCCTTTGCAAATGACACATGGCGATTTAGGCCTGGTCGGTGCAGTGTGTGGATTTTCGTTAGACGACACTCGTTTTCCCCCATTCACCTTTGGCTCCTTCTTCTTCTTCTCTTTCTTCTTCTTTTCTTTCTTCTCCTTAGGAACTTGACTTTTGGCTTTGCCAGCCCCATCAAGCGAAGAGGAAGGAGGAGAGGAAGAATTAGAGGAAGTAGAAGGTTGGTGGGCAACTCTGGACTCGTCTAATTGCTGATTCGATTGTTCAGGAATAGTGGTGTTCTGAACGACATTGGTTGAGAAGAGCCAAACCGACAAGCCAATTGCCAGTCCTGGAAGCGACAATGTGGCCATATGGGGTGCACCAACATCTCCCCAAGAGGAGAAGGGACTAGGATTTCCACCAAGGGGAATTCCTTGGTTGGTAGACTCCATTTTCTCAACCTAAGATCAACGTAGGAAAGGGGTAATGAATATTTCATTTAAAATAAATTTTTAGACACTTTGACACAACTTGTTTTTTCAATTTTTAAGAGTCGAAAAAAAACAAAAGATGACTCTAGTCTCCTTCGATTTTTAATGAGCCTGAAGTGACAAGTGCTCAGATGGACCTTTTCTGTTAAGGAGTCTAAAAAGGAACGAAAGGGACTGCTCTGGAGATCTAGGTAGAGGGAGTACCAAACCAATCGCAAAACTGCAGAATACTTTTTACGGTACGGTAGTCAATCTTCCCGAATGCTGTGTTCGGTGCATTGCGATCAGTAGGGCGGCCGACACGGCTTCCTATGGATAAAGGATTTAAGCCTATAGGGGTCTCCAAATATATACTCGACGGTACGTGGGAGCACAAGTCCATACTGGCACTTATCGTCTCAAAGTGGAGGAATCACCCAACCATCAGTGAGGACAAAAGTTACCAGGCTTTACGACGCCGGAATACGTCTCTAGCCTAGACCTCTAAATGTTGTGCGTTAAGTTCCAAAGCGTTGTTAAGTTCATTGAATTTATTTTAAGTTGATCTTTCTTATGAAGTTTGCCTTTTGGGTTCACCATGAGATGTAGATGTAATTCCTAAAATGCAATCTAAAGATGATAAGCAAACTTTTATCTCTTTTCAGCAATGAAAATCCTAGCTACAAGGGGAAAAGAAAGACACAATCTTTTCACAAAGAGAAAAGAGCACACTGTAAATGCACTTTTCTAAATCAAGCCAAACAGACTGCCAATATGCAAATGCACATGTGCATGTATTTGTTTTTCACTTTCTTAATATTGATGCCTAAAAAGAAAGTTGATGTACAAATCTGAATTTTCTTTCAAGTGACAAACACAAACAAGCTTCTTTTCGAAATCAAAAGGTAGAGATGATTACGACACTTTATGATTTTGAAATAAATACTCGTTTAGACACTAGAAAGTCACAAATTCAAACCAAAGGCAAAAGTAAAAGCATAATCGACTGTCAACAGCAAATAAACTTTCTCCTAAGATCAAAATCGACACTTACGACAGATCTAAATCAAAGGACGACAGTATGACTATTCTACTTTTGCAATGGAAAACTGTAAATGACGCCACAAACACACAAAAACATCTACAGTATTTTTGTACAAAGGAGGCGGAATTATGGCAAGGAAAAGGGGTTTTTAAACAGACACATACACTGATCACAGGCTGCAAAAATCAGAGATAAAACTGAAAAAATGAAGCAAAGAACCTCAGCTGCACAGGGTTAGGTTGATCAGCGCACCTGTTACACAGAGAAACTGCATTGCAGCGTAGGTAGCCCTCTCGGGAAGTGCGTTGAAATGCAGAACCTCTTCATAGAGCCTGTGCCGGGGGAGAAACGAGAATTCTATCCAGGTTCTGGGTCACGGTTTGCAGTTTAATCTATGGTTTTTGGCCGAGTAAAAGCAATCAGTAATGCACAATCAGAGGATAGATTTAAAGAAGGTCTAAGAGCTATCACAAAGGGCAATCAGATCATTTGTGAATCAGCTGTTCAAATCATAAACAGATCCAGTGAATGGATTGAAGTAGCAGATGTCTACTTTGCATTTGTTAATGGCAAATGCAGTTCGATTGCTACTTCTAAGTTTATGAAACAAACAACAAGAGAAACACAAACAAACTAATTAGACAATCGTCCCCAGCGGAGTCGCCATTTTGTTACCGGGAAAAGTGTCTATTCAGAACGACCCTATCCCACTAAGGTGTGACAGTGACCTTAGAAACAAACAGAGAAAACTACTTTTGTATTCTTCTTTATGAACTATAAACGAAGAGGAATAGGATGAACCAACCTGTGTCTTGCGCTAGTCCTTTGATCCAATCTCTCTCCTCTTTGACAGCTTCCAGCTACCTGCTCCCTTACTTGCCCAGCTTCACCAAGTACCTGCAAGATCACAGAAGAAGGAAACTATACAAAGACATGGGTTTATATTCATAAAAAGCTTAGGATCAGATTTAAGCTAAACATACAAATGTAACAAACACCAATGATACACAAGCATGTAGGAGAAACTCAAATAGTTTTATTGATATAACAAGAAGATCCAGGAGGAGTTACAACCGATGATTCCTGATCTAGCATCAACCTCCCAGCAAAGAAGCCCCTCTTCACCTCCAACAAAGCATAAATCACCCAATACTCTGATATCTATCTCAAAACCAACAACAATTCTTTGCAATGTACAAAATTCCAGCCTCTGGATCTCTGGGATGAGGGATCCATATATAGATGTATGCAAGGAGTATGAGTCAGCTTATGATTTGACTAGTGTCTTCTCTCTGTCAGTTCTTGCTTCCACTTGGAGACTGATAGCCTCTTACTCATCCTTGGTCGAACTCAGTGAGGCAAGTGTCATTGGAGAAGATTCTGGAAGCTTCCATTGTCTTTCCACCTCGCGGAATGGCACTGCCATTTGTCATTTCCCGCTCAACGCACCTTGATAGTGCATTTAGGTGCATTGCAACGCACCTAGCTAGTGTATTTGGGTGCTATGCAACGCAGCTAGCCAGTGGAGCAGCTGAAATGATCCTGATTTGACTGATTCTGAGCATTTTCTGGTGGAGAACTTCGGGGAGAATCTGTAATTTGTTGACCTTGTTCCTTTAGGGGTCGGAACAACACTTTTAGGGACTTAGGATCCCTTGGTTTATGGACTTTCATGCTTAGAGATGTAAGGCACAAAAATGTCTATAACAATAGTGTGTTAGGTTACATGAGGTAGAAGATAGGACATTAGCTACACAAGATTTTAGCTGGTGAAATTATGCGAAAAAAGCATGCGGCGAAAATATCATAGGATATTTAGATTTCAATCCTAAGGATTTGATGGGAAATAAAATTATATGGAGATGCCATGATTTGGTAGTTTCATTACTTAGCACCATAGATTCAAAGAGATAATCTATGGATCAATTTACATCAAATTTCTAGATTCATTTTTTTATCGAATTGTTAGCCACAAATGAATTAAAACAATTTTAATAAAACTCATTGCTCGATCCTTCAAATACAAAATCTTAACAATAGTTGAGGTTGTATTAATTGGAATTTCGTTATCAATTTAATGTTTATTGCAGGACTGCTTGGAGTATAATTAAAATATGATCCCGAGTACCAATGTGATAGATTGGTTCAAGAAGTTGGTTCTTGAATTTGTATCAACTTTGTGAAATCTGCCATTTGTCCACTTATTAATCTAGATATGCATTCGTTACTTGAAACCTCGATTTTATTTGTTAATTGATATATTTCATTATAACAAATTTCTGATTGTGCAGGATATGATCGAAGGAGTTTTGATCATAAAAACTGGGGCATCATTTAGACTTGAAGACTTAATTATTCAACAAAAATATGGGAAATGGAGGAGCAAATGCACAAATGCCTATGCAAGAGAATAGGATTGGGAATAGATTCCAAATGCTCCACAAGGTCAATTTCGATGAAGTAGAGAGTCATTTCTAATTAAGGTGGATTTCAAATTCTCTACAAGAGGAGATTCATTTGAACAATCAAGGGTCCAACCAAAAAATCTCGGCTAAGAAGTTGGGGGTCGAAAGTGCATATGTGCCATAGGTGAAAGAAAGCTAGCCAAAAAATATTAAATCCTAAACATTGGGCATTTAATCTAGCCAAGATATTTGTTGGAAAAATTAGAATGACAAGGCAATAAAACTCTTGTTAACAAAATTGATTCAATTTCAAATCCAACTATGGAATGCCTCTATTCAACCAAGACTCCATCAAATCACAACATCCAAAAGATGAAACAAGATTATTTTTTACTCTTTCATCAAGTGATTTATTATTGGTTCTAGCAATCCATCGAGTGGATGATAACTTTCTCTATTCCCAAACTCATTGGTTGAGTTTTATCCCATGTCACTTAACTTTTCCAATGCGAGATTTTATTATCACATGAAATCTGTTTCAACACTATTTGCAAAGAAGTTTCTATGGATAGAAGTAAAGAATGTTACAATTGAGAATAATGTTGGCATTGATGTCAAATGTGAAAGGTAGAGAGATGTGTGGTGTGTCAAGCTCAAGGGGAGCCCCATGGTTGTTATAGTTTTTAATAGAGAATCATCATAGTAGCATGGTTATTGAAGAAGTTAAAATAGTAAATCTATGATGGTTAGGGAGTCCCAAGGTTTGAAAGAATTTCTTAGGAGTTTAGCTCAAATGCTCTTAGAGATGGCAAAGATGGATAGTGCTAAGAAATAAATTTCCAATTGTATATTGAAGTCTGAAAATGGCCTCCTGGATCACAACTTATTTCCAACCAAAGCCTAAGTGCCTCCAAAGTCCAAGTTGCAGAGCTAATTATGAAGAGGGATCAAAGTGGTGACCAACTTTGGCACCTTTTGCCAAATTCAGTGGAGCTATAAGAAAAATCGCTAAAGGAGAGTAGGGCGTACGTGGGAAGATAGGGTAACAAAGATGAGATTTTTGATTGGTTGGGTGATAGAGCCCCTCCTCTACACACAATCCCGAAGGAATTTCCCCCAGAAGGTTCAAGGTTGAGCACATAAGGAACCACATGGATGCGCAAGCTAGGGATGATGTCATCCCAACGGGTGTAACCCAGAAGTTTTAAAGGGACGGGTGAAGGCTAGGGATAGATGCATTTGAAACGTGACAACAACACAACAAGGTAGAGCGAAAAAATGTTAAAAAATTGGTCGACACACTTACAAATTTAACAAAGTAATTTGTTAAAAAATGAAATACCTGGAACCCTTTCTCTTGCCTCATGTTATACATGTTGCACATTTTATTGGCTGAGGCGATTTCACCATGACATCAATATTGAAGACACATGGCAAACAAATTTGACCCTTTTGGGTACCCGAGTGGGCCAAAAATGCATGACACTTGGACCAATCCCGTGGCATCACATGGAAGTAGTGGCATAAGCATGATGTCAAGCTGATGGCTTGATCCCATAGAGCTTTGAATGAAGCATGCAAAGGAATTACAAGTTTACTTGGTAGTAGGCTTCATGGTAGTTGATGATTGGATCACAGGTTTAACAGGTGGACCCAGTAGGACACCTCATCCCGAATCTTAGACCTCAGAATAATTCTTAAGGCGCGGAGAAGGAACCACAATGATACAAGTGCTAGGACACATCGACATGTACAGTTGGCAATGACGATCAATAGGAGAAGAGGAAAGACGACCCCATGGGACATATCATCTTACAAAGCTCATCCCAAAAGGTTTTTAATGCATATAAATAATAGTGTTGGGATAAAAGCATTGGGGCCAAGCTCAAGCACCAAGACACAGTTCCATTGTGGAAATAAGCCCAAGGGAATATAAGGTTTAATGTGTGGCATTTAAGCTCTTAGGTCTATAATAAAAGGAAGTGTCCAGGAGCCAATTTGTGGTGGTTTTGCGACATCTTTGCATATTATTGTGACCATGGGCCTATGGGCTATTTTCAATGAAAAATGTTGTGAGGCCTTGGGCTGTATGCGAAAGCATTGAGGACATATTTTTAAATACAATGACGGGTCAACGTTGTTTAAAGGCTCCACTAGTTTAGCAACGCATCAAATTCTTTGCTGGAGTCAATATTGATTACAAACATAGTTCCTTCAAGGTAATGAGGACCATGATTATCAGAGAATTAACGGAGCATTGACCACAACAATGAAAGCCATCATAATCATAAAATTTATGCATCTACGCACTTAATGATCAAGGAGAACCATGTTGTGTATCTAAATCTCTGATAGCCTGAAGCAAAATTTGAGAGTTTGATAAAGCTAGAAAGGATACCACAATTATTTATGATAGGTAAGTAAATTCTGCGCCTAGTAAGGTTGTCAATACAGAATAGTTGTGTGTGCCCAACAAGAAATGCAATTATGAGATTGAAAAAGTCGTCCTTTCTCAAGTGAATTGAGTCCATACTCATGTTATTAATTGGATACTAGTGTGCCACAGTATGAATTGAATGTGGTGGTTGATGAGCTATCAGGGAGAGTCATGCACTATGTCTGTGGTGAACAAAAAGGCTTAGAAAACATTGGTTTAGTGGGTGAAGTAGTATTGTATGTAGTGTGAAGAGTGAGAGGGGTAGTAAGTAACCAAGAGTGAGTAGAAGGGTTATGGTGGCCAAGAGTTGATAACTATGTAGAGCAAGTGAGGGTCGAGACTATAGCTAATTGTGTAATGAAGTGTGCAGTAAAAAGGACTATAAAGTAGAGAAGAAGGTGTTGTGTGGAACAATTGACTAGGTTTTATATTTCTGTTCATTTGTATAAGGCTCTATTTTCACAATGTGAAACTTGTATAAAAAGTATAATAGTAGGCTAGAGCAGGTGGTGGCCTCCATTAATAGGAGGTTGGTGCCTCTTGGTAATTAGTGGCTTTCCATCTTAAAGGGGGTTGGGGAATCATGTGAGTGGGTTCTCACCAACAAATTGATGTAATTAAGTAGGAGCTTAAATTACATCATAATAACTATAAAAAAATTGGTGGTTTTCTCCCTTTTGGATTTCCATGTAAAAATACTTGTGTCAATATGTGCATGCTGCTCAATTGATGGATTGCATGTTCATGTGAATGGTTTGGATTGTTGTTTATGTATTATATTAATAATTCTCACATAAGCAATTTCCAAGAGTGAAAGGAAATTAAGAATTGAGATTAAAGTTTAAAAGCCTCACCAATTAGTGATTCACCCCACTTGCTATCAGTAATTCCTTATTCCAACAATTAGTGTCAGAGCATAGTTCCTTCAGGAACATTTTAACCACTGGAAGCTAGATCCATAAGGAATCATGTATTGGAAAGATACTCAAGTAAGATACCAATCTTTGATGTAATAAACTATGCCTTTTGGAAATTCAAGATGGAAGCCCATCTCATGTCCCTAGGGGTAGATGTTTGGACCTCGATGTTGATAGATTATGCCAGCCTTGCAGTTCCACCTACAAATGCAGATGGAAAAAAGGTGTATGGAAATAATGCAAAGGAAAATGATGCCATCCTCTTTAGTATTATTCAATCCAAACTTATGAAGGTTATGCACTATAAGTAAGCCAAGGAGGTGTGGGACAAGCTTAATTAGAGCCATGAAGGAGATGAGAGAGTTAAGAAAGCCAAACTGCAGACCTTTAGAATGAGGTTCAAGAGCTTGAGAATGAGTGAAGAAGAGAGTATAGTTAAGTATTTTCTCAGAGTTGATGAAGTAACCAATATGATCGGAGGACTTGGTGAACCTATCAAAGAAGTAATTGTTTAAAACGTATTGAGATCTTTGTCTACGTGATTCAATGCAAATATCTCAGCCATCGAGGAAATGAAAAACTTAAAAAGTATCACTATGGACCAATTATTTGGTACTCTCGCATCTTATGAGATGAGATTAGGAAAATAGAAGGTTGAACCAAAGGAGGAAACTTTCAAGGTGTCTATGAAGGCTAAGGACCACAAGGATCACCAAGAATGATCCAGTTGTGAGTCTGATTAGGAGTTGGATCAATTTTCTAGTAAACTAAATTGTGGATCAAAAATTCCAAGGGAAAGATGTCCTTCAAATGATATGATTGTGGAAGAGTTGGACATTTTTCATCCAAGCTCCCTTACAAAGAAAAGTCAGAAAGGGACAAATATCAAAAGCCCAAAAATAATGCTCAAAAATATCAAAAGAATAATTTCTTCAAGAGGAAGGGGCTCTACTACAAATAGGATAACTCTGCACTAGAATTAGATAGCGAGGACTCTTTAGAGGGTGATTCAAATGAATGTATACTTATGGAACTTGAAGCTGACTCCAAGAAACAAAATGGCATAGACTCTGAAGAAGAAGAAGAAGGAGGAGGAGGAGTAGTTGATATTGAAGGGGAGTTCATCAATGCTCTTGATGAGTTAAAGAAGTCCATAAAAAAGAACAAGAAACTAAAAGAGTAGTGGTTTCATACTGAAGAAGGTATCTATAACTTAGAAAACAAGGTTTTTTTTTTTTAATCAAAGAGAAAAGCTTGAAGAAGCATTTAAAAATAAAGAAATATTAGCTCCCTGATTAGAAGAAAAACAAAAAACATGTGAAAATCTAGAAGAAGAGAATAGACTTTTAACGTAGGAGTTGACGAAGAAAAAGGAGGAGATAATCTGTAAACCATGTAAAGAAGATATTATGTCCCTAAAAGTTAATTTAAAGGAAGAAAAATTGAAAGAATAAGTTTTGAATGATTTGATTCTCGAATGGGAGAAGAACTATCAGAGTCTAGAAGTAAAAATTGTCTCCTTGAGAATAGATCTTAAGAGATTAGAGATTAAGAAGGATATGGAAAAAAAAAATGTTGAATGGAAAACGAAGGTAAACCACATTTTGAGCATTCAAAGGCCTCCAAAGAACAAGACAAGCCTAGGATACTTGAATCATAAAAGTCTTCTATGGGAAATATGGGCTTTAGGTCGCATGATTTGAAGACCTCCAGAGCTATGCAAAAGTACAAAAATAAGAATCAATCAGGATAAACAAAAATCAAGCCAGAGAGGCACGCAACATTGGAACAATAATTCTAACTTCTCAAATAACTCACACCAAAGTAAAATGAACCAATCAACAAGACAACAAAGGTATCTGCAACCGGCCCAAACTCGTAAACTCTCTAATTTCATGTACTCAAATTCGATTTATGGTCATTTCTATAAACACCATATCTTTGAACAAAGTTATTAATTGTAGAAGAATAAAAATTGAAAGAGATGAAAATTTAAGATACATAAATTATCATAATTTTAGTTTTTTGAACCCACTATCTAGGAATAGAAATCCTTTTTCTCCCTTGATGGATGAAGTTGAATGCTTCAAATGCAATAATTTTTTGCACAACACAAGTGAGTGAAGAAGCAGGTTTCAGTACCCTTCCAAATTATAGTATGCTTGGGAATCAATACTCTCAAAAGACAAGAAGAGTTGGAAACAAAAGACACAAAAAACCATGGAGTGTGGACTAGATCTGTCTGTGCATGACTAAGAAAATATATGGTATGTAGATAGTGGATTTTCTAAGCACATGGATGGGTATAAGAGTAACTTTTTGTCTCTAAAATAAAAATATAGATGGAACAAGGTCACCTTTGGAAATAATGCTCCAACAAGAATTAAAGGTAAGGGCATAGTCAATCTTGATTAAAAGACTAAGGCTCAAAATGTGTTGTATGTAGAAGGTATCAAGAAAAATTTGCTTGATGTGAGTCAGATGTGTGATAATGGATATAATGTGACTTTTTGATACAATGGCTATGAGATTCCAAAGGAAGAAAATGGAAAGATAGTGGGAAAGGAAGTTAGGACTCACACCAATGTATACATGTTTGATGACTCTAGGATAAGATGCTACATGAGTAAGATAAATCAAACATGGTTGTGGCATAGGGAACTTGGTCATATGAATTTTGAAAGGTTGATAAAAATCATCAAGATGGAAGCAATAAGAGGATTGCCAAAACTGTTAAAGCTTGATGACTCAATCTGCAAGTCTTGTAAATTTGGTAAGTAGACAAGGACTCAATTCAAGACAAAGGATTTATCATCATCTAAACCTCTAGAGCTGATTCACACTGATATTTGTGGCCCAACCAGGACAAAAATACCAAGAGGATAGATGTACTTTATTTTATTTATTGATATTATACCAGAGGCATGTGGATAATTCTCTTGAAAGAGAAATTAGAAGCTCTGAATAATTTCAAGATATTCAAAGCTCAAGTTGAGAATGAGAAATATTTAAATATCAAATTCCTAATATTAGACATAGGTGGAGAGTTCAGTTTGAAAGAGTTTGAAGAGTACTATGAAGAGCATGGCATTAGGAGGAAGTACTTAGTGGCCAAAAATCCACAACAAAATGGGGTAGTATAAAGAAAGAGAAAAACAATTCAAGAGATGACTAGAGCTATGATGGATGAGGTGGATGTACCACACACATTTTTGGGGAGAAGAAACACAAGAAACGATGTATTTAGCAAACATAACTTAACTCTGGCCTAATAGTGATAGACTCCCTATGAGTTATGGAAAGGGATACCTGCATCAGTGAAACATTACAAGGTGTTTGGGAGAAAATGATTCATTAAAATAAACGATAAAAATATTGGAAAGTTTGATCCTCAAGTTGATGAAGGTATATTCCTTGGATACTCAGTAAAAAGTAAATGCTACAAATGCTTCAACAAGATAAAAAAAAGGGTTGAATACTACATTGACATTGTAGTGGATTAAATACTACCACAGTTTGAGACATCAAAAGAAAATGTGAACTCAGACAGAGAAGAAAGTTCAACCACGATACTCTTAGACTAGGAAGAAATAGAGGTAGAATTTGAAGAAAGAAGTACAATGAAAAGGCCCAAAACTCCTTCAACGTATGTACATAAACAACACCCTGAAAGTCAAATTGTTGGTGATCAAAGACTTGGTGTTAAAACTAGGAGGAAATTATTTGGCAGTTGAAGCTACATAAAAATTTCTCTACTGCCTCAAGTTTAGCCTAGGAACCTCAATCAGGCAAGTGAAGATAAGTCCTAGGTGAAGGAAATGAATGAATAATTGGAACACATTGAGAAGAATCATACCTGGTATCTTGTTCCAAGACCTAAATAGAAAAATGTGATGGGCATCAAATGGGTCTTAAAAAATAAGCTAGATGAGCAAGGCCAAGTAATAAGGAACAAGGATCGACTAGTTTGAAAAGGGTATGCTCAAATAGAAGGGATAGATTTTAAAGAAACCCTTGCACCCGTAGCTAGATTAGAAGCCATTAGAATGTTTCTTTCCTTTTCAAGTCATAAGAACAACATGGTATGCCAGATGGTTGTGAAATCAACTTTTCTCAATGGTGATCTAGAAGAAGAAGTATATATGGAACAACCAGCATGTTTCATGCTCTCAAAGAATGAAGATTTTGTCTGCAAACTGAAGAATGCTCTGTATGGGCTCAAGAAAGCTCCTAGAGCTTGGTAGGATAGGTTGGATAAATACTTGCAACAACGAGGCTTCAAGATAGGCGCTACAGATAGCAATTTCTATATAAAATATGAAGGCAACCACTTGTTTATTGTGGTGGTTTATGTAGATGACATAATCTTTGGTAGTGACTTGGAGCAATTGGGACACCAATTTTCAAATTGTATGCACAAATAATTCAAGATGTCCATGATAAGAGAACTATCCTTCTTTTTGGGGCTACAAAATTCTCAATCAAAGGATGGCATCTTCATCTCCAAATCTAAGTATTTGAGAGAAACAGTAAATCCATTTGGATTGGAAGAATGAAAGCTAGTTAGTAACCCCATGATTACAGGTTATAAGTTATGTAAAAAACATGAGATACCTCTAGTAAATCAATCAATCTACAGATCAATTATTGGAAGCCTAATTTTCCTCATGGCCTCAAGACCAGACATCATGCAAGCAATAGGTTTGGTTGCCAAATTTCAAGCTAGTCCCCGAGAAAGGCATGTCATTTTCGTAAAAAGGATTTTAAAATACATACAAGGCATAACAGACTATGGGTTGTGGTATTCAAAAGAAAATATTTTAAATTAAAAGCTTATACTGATGTTGATTGGGTAGGAAATCTTGATGACAGGAAAAGAACCTATGGAGTAGCATTCTTTTTGGGAGACTCTCTAGTGTCTTGGGTAAGTAAAAAATCAAGACTTAATCTTCTTATCAATATTTGAAGCAGAGTACATTTTTATTGCCACTTGTTGTAACAAATTTTGTGGATGAAGTAGACCTTAAAGGAAATCAAGGTAAACTTGATTGATTCAATTCCAATAATGTGTGACAATACTAGTGCTATTAGAATTTATAAGAATCTTGTCATGCACTCAAATACTAAACACATTCCAATCATGTTTCATTTATTAAGAGAACAGTTTGTTGCTGATGTTGCTTAACTTGAGTATGTGGCCACTAATGAGCAGCTTGTAGATATATCCACTAAGCCACTGATAAGAGAGCCCTTTGAATATCTTAGGAAAAAAATAAGATTTGTCTCTCCTCCAGCCAAATGACTCAATCACAGTGAGCATTGGCAACTACTTAGTTTATGGAATCAATTGAAGAGTAGGATGTAAAGTTTTAGGGGAGTTTTTAGCTGCATCCTTTCATTGATGTCAAATGGGGAGAAGTTTATTGGATTTAAGGAAGTAAAATATGGAGAAAACCATTCTTGGTTTTAGGTGGGGCTTAGTTTTCTTTTAGGGGAGTTTTGTTTGTTTCCATCAATGCCAAAGGGGAGATTATTGAGCATAGTGTTGGAATTGATGTCAAATGAGAAAGATAGAAAGATGTATGGTGTGTCAAGCTCAGGGGAGTCCCATGGTTGTTGTAGTATAGTAGATAATCATTATAGTAGTAAGATTATTAAAGAAGCTAAAATAGTATATCTATGATGGTTAGGGAGTCCCAAAAATTGAAGGCATTTATGTCTTAAGAGTTTAAATTAGATGCTCTTGGATATGGAATCCTCGAATAATGCTTAGAAAGATCTTTCAAATGGCATATTGAAGTCTGAAAATGGCCTCTTATATCACAACTTATTTCCATCGAAAGCTAAAGTGCCTCCAAAGTCCAATTTACAAAGCTAATAATTGAGAACGGTCAAAGTGGTGACCAACTTTGGCAACAATGGTGAGTTTTTTTATGGCTGGGTGGTGGCACCCTTCCTCTACACACAATCCCGTTGGACTTTCCCTGAAAGGTTCAAGGTTGGGTGCATAATGAACCTCATGGATGATGTAAGCCAGTGATGATGTCATCCCAGCAGGTGTACCTCAGAAGTTTTAAAGGAATGCAAAGGTGAATGCCTGAGATAGAAGCATTA